>JAJPUD010001543.1:0-198241 GCA_023553655.1 Myrmecobius fasciatus | reverse complement strand
ACCAACTAGAACCTAGGGAGGTGATAACTTGAAATGTCCATTTTTTTGGCTCAGTTCTCTTGCCTTGTTCTTCTATCATTTATCTAAGAAGGGACGTGCCCCAAGTCTGATGGCATAACACATATCAAATGGAACTTAGGGAGGTGATAATCTGGGGTCATGCTGGTTTGTGTTTATTAAATGCCATCTGCTTCAGAAGCCTCTGGCCTGGGACCCACTTTGTATGGGGCAAGAGTTACTGCTGACATGGGAATTAGACCACTGCTCTGAAGTAGCTGTGGCATTAAGTGTGTTTTCTGGGAGAGAAAAGCACTTATCATTCTGTTCCCACTCTTTTCTAAGGGAAAAGAGTTGTAAGTTCTTGTGTGGATATGCATGTTTAGGGCTACCATTTTATAGGTTCATTTATAAGCTAGAAGAGACATAAATCCTCTAGTCCAGCCCCAGCATTTTATAGACAAGGAAATGGGAGTTTCAAAGAAGTCAGGTGATTTGGCAGCTATCACCCAGGTAGTGAGTGGCAAAGCTGGGATTCAAACCAGATCCTCCCACTCAAAGTTCAAAGCCAGTACCTATTCCATTGGATCAGGATAATGCTCTTCAAAGAGAAATTATAGCAAAAGTTTCTACCTCATACTGAAAATCAAACACACCCTAAGGCTACTGCAAAGTAGGATGTGAGTGTCAAATAGTTTCCCCCCACAAGACTGTTCCAGCAGTATCTTTCCCTGCCTGTCCTCCTCACAGTAAGTGCTCCATGGTCTCTAGAGACTGGTTTACTCCAAGTGTTTGGCAGCCGATTGTGTGATCCTCCTGTGAGGGAGAGAAGAAACAAGTCTTCTTTTTATAGGCAGAAAACTGGCACAGAGAGAGGAGGTGAGTGTACAGAAGTTACACAGCAAGAGGTGAAATTAGAAAAAGAATCCAGGTTACTTAACTTCAATGCCTATTTCTCCTGATGAGTACAGATGGAGAGTTAACTCAATATATTCTTTTAAAGGTATAAACATTAAACCAAACTGTCTAAGCCATTGAATAGCAAGTGTTCATAAATATGAACCAAAGTAACAACAGCAGCAGCAGTAACAAAATGCCAGTAGCTTAGACATGCATGAATGGGTCCACAGAGCATGAAGCAGATTCCCTTAGAACAGGATACAGATTTGTTTTCTTTTCCTCTTTAACTAGTTAGGAGATGGACAGCAGTATTTTCTGGCACTGATTTTGTTTCCATATTTTTTTTTCCTCCATAAAATGGACCTTCAGGAACAAAGTTGCAGACTCAGCCTTAGCAAGCAAGAGAGCTTTCTCACCTCTCTTGACAGGGAAACCCAGTGATCCTGGCTTAGTTGTTTACTGGTAGAATCATTGGGTCAAGTCCATTGGAATTCTTATTTAGAGACTTTGGTGAAGCAAGAATTGCTGGTGTGGTGAGATTCTAGGGATTCAGAAAGGGCTGCCTGTTAAAACCCATCTTTCCCAACCCATCTGCCATATTTTCTGACATGTATTGTACCTTTGATTTAAGGCATTATCCTTTAAAAAAAGGCAAATATTCTACTCTCCACTTTAACATAAAGAGATCTTAGTGTAGTTTTCCTCTTTGGCAACTGACAAAATGGAGGACAAAGGGAATGGGGATTTTGATGTAAAGGAGGAAGAAAGATTAATTTTGAAGTATGGGGACATTGTCCACTGAGAAAACAGGCTTGGGTAGGACAACGGCATGAAAAATCCTAGTCAACCAGTGGTGGGGAGAACAGAAATATGGAGGGAAACAGGAGCAGAAAGGGGAATACAAGGGAACCTTAGAAGACAACCTTCGATTACTTCACAGTTTTGCTTAAGGCAATCCCTTTAACACTTTGTTATTATTCAGTCATTTTTTTTCCCCAGTCATGTCTGACTCTTCATGACCCCATTTGGGGTTTTTCTTGGTGAAGATACTGGAGTGGTTTGCCATTTCTTTCTTCAGTTCATATTATAAATGAGGAAACTGAGACAACCCAGGGTTAAGTGATTTGTCCAGGGTCTCACAGATTTCATTTCAGAGAGTAGAGTCTTCCTCACTCCAAGCCCAGCACTCTTTCCACTGCTTTCTAGACAAGGCCAAAGTTGACCCATGGCTTAGTTTAAGTGAGAAGTTCTAGTTTCCTTATGTCTGCCGCTTCTCAGGCAACAGGTCAATCCTTGTCAAAATGGTAGCCTTTAGACAATATATATCGGGTGCTTCTAAAATTTCACTTATGACACTGATTCTGTTGTTGCTAGAGTAGGATGCTGAGAGATATCCAAACTCTCCCCTTGTTTCTGTATACACAACTCAGGGATCTGACTTATGAGCAGGACTTCAGAAAACTCCATATCACCTGGTGTGAAACTCCCTTTTCTGGTGGCTCTGTTCACAGCCGATTTCCCACTCCAAAGGTCAGTTCTGCCTAAAAGTCACCTCCAGCTGGTGCTTCCCTTCTAGGGACTCAGTCTGTTTTCAGGCTTTTGATGAAAGTTCAGATTTCTGGCTAAACTACTGGTCCTTGATGAGAGAACAAAGGGATCAGAAGAAAATAAGGGAAGGGAAGGGGAAATGTGAAGATACCTCCAAGACTACATTGAACTCGAGAAAGGTTGTTTTACAGAATGAAAGGAGAGTTTAAGATATAATACTTCTCTTCTGAAGAAGAAGTTTTGGTTTAGGGAGGAACCAGAGGCCAAAGGAGCCTTAAACAGTGGCCAATGAGAATCCAGAATCCCTAGCTTGATGACTTGAAATTATTCAGAATTTACTAGGCTCTATTCTATTCCCTAAACTGTAATACAACTGTGGCTAGCTACAAGACTGACAAGATTTGACTACAAAGCAATGAGGCATCTTCCATAAGGAAAACACAAAATCATTACCTATCATGGCTCTTATGGGTGGGAGATACGTGGACTGGATCAGTGAGAAGGCTAAGACTCATAGCCACTCTATTTCTCTGGTCAGATGGGCTCCTGAGATAAAATGGGACCAAGAAAGACTTTGGGAGTGAAGGAGTGTGGAAAACTTGTGGCACTTGGGGATGCTATTGATTGACCTCAAGGTAATGGCTCTGCTTTGATGGCCTCTGGAGAAGGAAAAGAGTTTCTAGAAAGGGGTCATTTCATAGCAGGCTTCATCTACCATTACACTAGAGAACCATTCCAAATGAGGGGTAAAAGAATGGGAGATAATATTCAAATCATTTAAAAAAATCTTTTCTTGCCTTCTTTCTTTGTTTTGTGTGTGTGTGTGTGTGTGTGTGTGTGTGTGTGTGTGTTTGTTCTTTCTCATACAGTCAAATCATCCGACCTTGCCCGGCTGCTGGCTTTGCTCAGCCGGCTGAGGGGTCTGTTGTCATCTGATGCCAGTTCTGGGCACAGTGGTGCCTTCTCCATTGGCAGCTCTTGCTTATCTCCTGCCTTTCTTTCTGGGGTTTCTGCCTTCTCATTCTCCTCTTCCTGCTCCACAGTGGCCTCCTGCACTTCTGGGGTTCCTGCCTCTGGTTCCTGCCTTTTCTCCTCTTCCTCTGGTGGTACCTCTCCCTCCTCCTCCTCCCTTTCTGCCTCTACTTCCTGTTCTCCCACTTGAGCATAGGAAGGAAGTGTTTCCGTGTAAGCCCGGGACAGATCTCCCAGAGGTCCAGTGCCAATCTTCTCTTCAAAACGGCCAAATGGTGTGGCAGCCAGTGGTCTTGTCTCCACGACCCCAACCTCAGTCAGGGGGAAATAGTGGGATACGATCTTCTCTTCTTCTAGGAGCTGGTAGCCCTTGGCCTTTTGGATGGAGGAAACAGCAATGGAGTGGAGAGATTTCTCAGGGATCTCCCCCAGTGGTTGTTCTGTGGGCCTATTGAAAGCAGATCGGATTCTCTTCAGACCCAAGTGGCTGATTTCCATGATGTTGAGGAAGAGAGACACGCAGGCCACAGAAAGCATGAAAAGGATGAAAATGGTCTTCTCGGTCGGTCTTGACACGAAGCAGTCCACCACATTGGGGCAGGGCCATCGGCTACATTGATACAAGGGCAGGATCCGAAAGCCATATAAGAAATAATGTCCCACTATGAAGCCCACCTCAAAGAGAGTCTTAAAGATGATGTGGCAGATGTAGGTCCTCAAGAGGGTCCCTTCCAGCCGGAATTTTTTGGTGCCTTTTGTACTATTGCTGCTCTTTTTAGTACTGCCTTGATCTAGGGCTAAAGGCAGCCTCTCACCACCATTGCTCCCAGACTGCTGGCACACCTCCTCAGCTTCCCTCTCCTTCCGCTTTTCTTCCATACGGACATGGTGCACAGCATGGCCCACATACACTAGGGATGGAGTGGAGACAAAGATGATCTGTAAGACCCAGAGGCGGATGTGGGAGATGGGGAAGGCCTCGTCATAGCAGACATTCTCACAACCTGGTTGTTGGGTGTTACACACAAAGTCTGACTGCTCGTCTCCCCACACAAATTCTGCAGCTGTGCCCAAGATGAGGATCCGGAAGATGAAGAGGACAGTGAGCCAGACCCTGCCGATGACCGTGGAGTGCTCATTCACCTCCTCCAAGATGTTCCCCAGGAAACTCCAGTCACCCATTTTTCACTACCTAGAAGAAGGAGAGTACAAAAAAGTGAGTGGACAAAGCATGAGCTATTTTTATTTTTTATTTTTTTGCTGAGGCAACATGGCTTAATGGCTAGAACACTGGACTGAAGGTCACCTGAATCAAAACCTCATCTCTGACACTTGTTAATTGTACCAACATGGGAAAATCCTTTAACCTTCTTGAGTTCATCTCTAAATGGTTCATCTCTAAAATGGGAGAAGTTAAACTTAATGAGGGACAGCTAAATGGCACCATAGTGCACAGTATGATGGGCATGAAATCAGGACTTGTCTTTCTGAGTCCAAATCTGGCCTTGGACACTTACTAACTGTGTGATCCTGGATAAATCATTTACCCGTTTGCCCCAGGTTGTTCATGTGTAAAAATGAGCTGGAGAAATAAATGACAAACCACCGTAGTAGTTCTGCCAAGAAAAGCTCAAACTCATAGGGAGTCAGCCATTACTGAAAATGACTGGACAACAGTTGGACTTGAGTGCTGAAGTTGCTTCTAGATCTAAACCTATGATATTTTTTATATTATTGGATGCATACTCCTTTCCCTCCCCTATCAAATGTCCATAAAATAATGCAAATATATAGGGCTACATGAGTCTTTGATGAAGACAGGAAACCTGGTTTTTAGATTTACCTTTAGCCCAGTTCTCTGTGGGTCCAGTTAATCATTTATCAGCCAGTTTACAATGAGCCTGCTTACTGAGTAGAAAGCAGATCTTAAAGTGATGGCAGAGGGAGAGGAAAAGGAAGGAAATGAAAGATTCGTCAGGCAGCCTTTCATTTATGAGATGAGCATAATATTCATGGCTTTTCGCTTTATGAGAATACCATGAAGATAGGAGAGGAACTGGACCTGGGATTTCATTGGTGTAGTGCTCCAGGCAAGGATATTCCCTCTCCTGATGTAGCTCAGCATCTCCTCTGTAGCTTCTCTTTGATAGGGTTACACAGCACCTTGAGAACCTGGGTTACACAGTCAATATGTGTGAGAGGCAAGACTTGAACTCAGGTCTTTCTGACATCATGGAACATCTCTGTGAGTGTGAATGAGATGATATTTAATGACACAAGTCTATCAAAAATAGGTTTATCACAAAGAAATGAAAATGATTTTATAACATGGAACATTATTCCATGGAGTTGAATATATATCACAAATAAGTTCATTTCCTCTGAAACAGAACAACTATAAACAATAAAAGGGGGCAGCTAGATGGTGCAGTGGATAGAGTACTGGCCTTGGAGTCAGGCGGACCTGAGTTCAAATGAGATCTCAGATACTTAATATGCATAGCTGTGTGACTATGGACAACTCACTTAACCCCAATTGCTTCACAAAACCAAACCAAAAACAAAACAATAAAAGCTGGACAAAGCAATTAGTCCATAGTTTGGTTGTTGCTCCCACATTAAGCTTTGCAGACATACTGTGTGTACAGCCTGATCTGTCTCTTGGATCACTTTCCTGATTTTGAGCGCATGGGATTTTTTTTGTATTTGAATCCAGCTACACAGGGGTTTAAGGATACATAGAATGAGGTTACCCCAGCCAACTCTGTTCTTAAACTAAAGACATTTGTGAGTTATCACTAAATCCAAACCTTAATGCTGCAAAGATTTACTGCCACAAATTTTATCCTTTGGCCAATTGGTTGATATCAACTTAGTCTCTCCTAGTATTCCTTGACTTAGTCTGGTTTATATTGGCTCAGGCCCATCAGACTAATCTATCTGATTCAGCCCCATGCCAGAGCTAGCTTTCCTCTGATCATCCCAAGTTTCTTAGACTGCCCAGTGAACTTTCTACCCTGGCAGAGACAGCCCTGACCTGATGAGGGATCCCACTGGCTTAGTCTTATTCTGGCACCTCTCATTCTGTCTGCCCAGGAGTAAACCTCCTGTTTATATACTGCTCTTTTGGCATTAATTCTCCTCTCTTGTCACGTGTGTTTTCATGGACCCAATTGGCGCAGCTCATTTTGAGGGCAAGAACTGGTCTGCTTTTGTATTTGTATATTTCTATCTCCAATATCCAGCATAATGTTTAATAAATACTTTTCACTCATTCATCTTCCCCTAACACCTCAAGCCCGTTTTATTTCAGGACAGATGCTTAGTCAACATTTACTGATGAATGTTGAATGTCGGTTAGTGTGTGAATTAGCTGGCTCTGTTCTAGGTGCTGGTGCAACAAAGACATTAACATAACTACATCTTCTATTGAAGGGATACAATGTGCAAGCTGATAAGTAGATACAAGGTAACTTTGGAAGGAGAGATTACTATTACTAGGGCCACTAAGTAGGGCTTTACATGGTACTTGGGCTAGATCTCAAAGGAAGTGAAGGTTTCCAAGAGGCAGAGCTGAAGACAGAATGCACCATAGTCTATGCAAAGGCAGGGAGGTAGGAGATTGAAATCAGGTTCAGGGAACAGAAAATTGGTGAGTTGGGTTGAAATGTAAAGTACATAAAGATATTACTCTTTGAACATATCCCTCTCCAGACTTATCTCAATGCCTTTTCTCATATTTTATGGTCATTTTGTCCAATTTCCCATCCCAAGGCAAGACTCTCTTTAATGATCAAGCTTCTGTTTGTATAACACTTATCCCCTCTGGCAGCCCATTCACAATGTGTTTGTTATTTTTTATTCTTTAAGAGGACCATGATATCAGGATGATGTCATGACACACGAATTAAATTTAAAGGCGGGAGGGCTGTGCAAAGTCACCAGCGTCACTTTCTCTTCCAGAGCCATCTGGGTCCAATAGCAAGATACATATCAAGATGACTAAAGATGACTTTGGATGCAATAGGAGACCTTTCCCAGATCTGAGTTTGACAGAGACAACAGCCCAATCAGTGATTAACTAGGTAAACTCATGATGTGGTAGAGAAAGAGGAAATGATTATAGAGAAATAAAAATGATAATAGATTTAGTGCTGGAAGGGATTTTAGATTAATTTCCTAGATTTATAGATGAGAGTAACTGGTCCAGAGTGGTTAAAAGATTTCTGTCCAAGATCATATGAGTAGGAACAAGAGTGGATAGGCCAGTTCGAAATGTTAGAAAGCCATTGATAAAGAGTGGTGATCCTTCTATTCTTGTTTCTACTAATCTGTTACTGACCATCCTAAACTCCATTTCCTATTAAGGGCCACTGTTTGTCTTTTTTTTTGACTCTTAAGGAAAGGAAACAGAGTTGCATTGTATAAGAAGGATTAAGTTATATCCTTGGAAAAATGCCATAGCACTGAAGATTGTTAGAGATGTTGGAGAATCTTTTCTCTGGAAATATCCAGAATCACTTTAAGCAGTATATAAATATGGGTTATTATTAATAATGTAGCAGGGGGCATTTGGAATGTAGTTATAGGAAGAAGAGAGAATGAACAGGATGGGGGGGCTGTGATAAAGAAATCCCAGTTAGTTAAGGGAAATCTGAACCAGGAGAAGAATCTTTAAAAGTTTTAGGGGAGTGGGAAAGGAAGGACAGCTAAATAGCACAGTGGACAGGGCACTGGCCCTAGAGTCAGGGGGAGTCAAATCTAGCCTCAGACACTTGGCACTTACTAGCTGTGGCAAGTCACTTAACCCCAATTGCTAAGAAAAGAGTTTAATAGGGAAGAGCCTTTTTTAAATCCAGGGAACCAGGGTTAAGAGACACCTATACAAAAGGTCCCAGAAATCTTTGGGTCAGATGAAGACTGCATCTGTAACATTCTTGCAGGTTGTCCAAAAACCCAGGGAAGAAATCTTTGGAGGGTTAATCAGAGAAGTGCCTTCCCGAAGCCAGGAGAACCTAAGCCCAGAAACAGAATTTTCTCTCTGATTCTAAAAGCAGCTGAAGATGATACTTTATTTAGAAGCTAAATGTATCTCTGCTGGGAAGCCAAGAGGTTTTAGGGAGGCTGATTAAACTCTAGAGTTTGAGCTAGGAAGACATGAGTTCAAATATTTGCAAGTGGTATGACCCTGAGTCAGAAGTCTAGAAGACTTGAGTTCAAAACCTGAGTTCTTACACACTTTCTAACTGAATCAACTTGGGCAACTTAAACTCTATTTGCCTCAGTTCCCTCATCTGTAAAATGGAGAGATTATCATTTCTCTCCCAGAGTTGCTGTGAAAATCAAATGAAACAATATTTGTAAAATTATTAGCATAGTGCCTGGCACATAGTAAATACTATACAAATATTAGCTATTATTGTTATCATATTTGTAAAGTGCTTAGCACAATGCCTGGCACATTGTAAAAACTATATAAATGTTAGTCATTATTATTATTACTATCATATTTGTAAAGTGCTTAGCACAGTGCCTGGCACATAGTATGTAATATACAGATGTTACCTGTTATTATTATATTTGTAAAGTGCTTTGCCAAACATAAAGCACAATATAAATGTGAGTTTAGCCTGGCTATTTCCAGGCCAGATCTATAGTTTTTAACCTGGCACCTCAGGCCAGATTTTAGGGAGCAAGAAATCTGCAAACTTGGGTGAGAAAAATTACATTTTCAGTAACCTCAAGCTAAAATTTAGCATTTCCCTCTATTATTTTTCTTTAAATTTGTCCTGATAAAGGGTCCATAGGTTTTTACCAGACTGCTGGAGAAGTCAAAGCACAAAAATCACGAAGAACCCCTAGCTTGGCTAGAGGAAATTGATTAGAAGGATTTGGTCAGTGCCAGAGGGGGCTGAGAAAGAGTTGGGTCTAATTTTCCTTGCATTGGAACGAAAGATCAGGTAAGCTTGAAGACTTCTAGGTCTTTGTCATTTCTCCTTTTAAGTTGCTATTTTATAGTCCTATGTGTCTCCCTATAGTGCTAATAAGAAAAACATTTGAAAAGTCTAAAAAAAGATGGTGTGCTGATTTTTGGGAGCCCTGGCTGGAGGTGCAACCTCTTCTCAGGGTAAGATGGTTACAGTGGGAAACCTCGAGGGGGTGCTCATGAGCCAGCTCATTGCTGGAAGAAGAAAACTACAAAAAGCCATGGGAATAGGGTGCAGCAGGGGCTAATGTGCCACAGGCTCTTCAGTTTCCCTTTGCCTAAGTATCCAAATAATAGCAGCAAGAAATCCCATTTACAAGCTGTGATGGATCTGGGCAATCTTGCAGCCAGTATCTCATGTACCACTGACTAATGCCAGCATAGAGAGAGAGAGCTGCTGTCAGCTAATTGGGGAAGCGTGTTTGTGTGTGAGCATGTATGCATGTGTGTGTGTGTGTGTGTGTGTGTGTGTGTGTGTGTGTGTGTAGAATGTATTTTGGAGGGAAGAGAACCAGTTTTCATTTTCTGTACCCACATCTACATCTAATTCTAGTAGATTTTTTTTTTCTATCTCTGAAGCTGGTCATGTCCCTAAATTATTTTATCTCTCTAACACTTGAGAAGAGCAGCTAGGTGATGCAGTGGATAAAGTGCCATATTTGGAGTCAGGAAGACTCATCTTCCTGAGTTCAAATCTGGCCTCACACACCTACTAGCTGTGTGATCCTGAACAAGTCACTTAACCCTGTTTGCCTCAGTTTCTTCTTCTGTAAAATGAACTGGAGAAGGAAATGGTGAATAAATCTGATATCTTTGTCAAGAAAACCCCAAATGGGATCATGAAGAATTGGAAATGACTAAAAAATAATCGAACAACAACAATACTTGGAAAGAAATTCAAGATGAAAGACAACACTCATGAATGAACCCCAGACCTACCTCTTGATCTTCCTCCCTTTTCAATAAACTCCAATGGGTCTCTATCACCTTCAGAATTAAATACAAAATCCCTGTTTGGTGCTCAGTTTTATAATCTGTCCCCTTCACTCTACATACTCTTTCACCCAGTAACACTAGCCTCTGTGCTCAAACAAGATATTCCATCTTGACTAGGTATTTTAACTGACTATTCCCCATCCTGGGAATTCCCTTTTTCCTCCTCAGCCTCCTCCCATTTTCTTCAAGAAGCCTTTCTTTCTCCCCCTTATTGCCAATGTCTCACCTCTGTTAATTAGCTCTAATTTATCATTTCTGCATCTTATTTATACATAATTGTTCGCATGTTCTCTCTCTGTTAGACTGTGAACAACTTGACACTATTTTGTTTGTTTACATTGTTTTTCTTTGTAGCTCAGCATTTTGCATGCTGCTTGGCACACAGTAGGTGCTTTATAACTGATTGGCTTCTGTACCCCTTTTCTATCCATACCAAACAGGCCTGAATACCAGATCTTTTGGGTGGCAATAACCCCCTGGCTGCTAGTTTCTTTGTTACCACCAGGACCTGCCTAGTGGTACACCTTGAATCCCCCAAGTTCCTCTGTCTTGAACCTCTTAATTCAACTGAGATAGGATGAAAGAAAGACAATTCTCTGCTTAAAAAGGACTGGAACTTATGTTATATATATTATATGTATAATATACATGTTTGTATAATATGTATATGTGAATATATATGTTTATATAATATATATGTGAATATATATTTAAAACAACCATATTTTCCTTTATGCTATCACTGAAAAGAGAGCTAGCCCTGATATTTAGAAGATTTAGCTTTAAACCTTGGTTCTAATATTTAGAGCTGTGGGAAAGCTTGAATTTAAGTTTCCTAAATGGCAAGATGTGGATAACACTTGTACTGCTTACTTCAGAGGTTTGTTGTAGAAACATGCTTTGTATACCCTAAAGTATCATATATATGTGAGCTCTTTCACCCTTACATGCTTACTGAAGTCTTTTAATGAAAGGATCGAAGAGCTTTATGTTACATCTTGCCGCAAGTATCTGACAAAAACTGGGCTACAAAGATTTTGGTGGAAGTAAAAATAGAGAGGTTGGTTACTTAGCACATGTGGAGGCTACTGGTCCATAAGGCATAGAGAAAACTCTTAGATTCATTAGTGACTTCTGGACTCATCCCCACCTGAGTTGTTTAAGGAGGTCACTTCTCTTAGGTTTCTAAATGCTCAGGAAAATTCTACTGAACTTTTAATCTTCCCTGGATATTGGAGCATCAGGGAATGCCAATTTCTAGCTTAGGAAGGGTTCTTCAGGGGTAAGGGGCATTAAAAATAACAGGGGATTTCCATGCCCCTAATCTCCGCTAAAGCACCCTCTTTTTCATTTACCAGCCTTGTGACTTAGGGCAAATTATTTTACTTTAAAAACCTCAATTTCTTCACCCATAAAATCAGGGATTTGACTAAATAGACTTCCTTTCTGCTTTAAACCTATGAGCCTGCAAATTGTTTAATTGAACTGATAGCAATCTTTTTTTTTTAAATAAAGAACCAAGCCAATCATTCAGGCACTGGATGGAACAACCTAGTTAGACCTTTATTTATAGTTCTTTCTATACCGTGATTTTTGGGGCAGCTAATTGGTGCCATGCCTGGAGTCAGGAAGTCTCATTTCTGTGCATTCACATCTGACCTCAGACATTTAGCTAGTTAACTTAGTTAGTGTGACTCTGGGCAAGTCACTTAACTAGGTTTGCCTTAGTTTCCTCATATGTAAAATGATCTGGAGCAAAAAATGGCAAACTACTCTGATATCCTTGCTAAGAAAACCCCAAAAGGGGTCAGGAGAGTTCAACATGATTGAACAACAAACCATGATTTAGTTTTAACACACAACGTATAATAAAATTTGGATTTGAAGCCTTCATACACAATTAACTAGCTATGTAACTCTGGGTACATTACTAAGTCTCTGGGCTTAGTTCCCTCATCTTGAAAAATTCCAGGTTCCATGATTTTACCACTTAGCATTTATAAAGGTCAGTGTTTGGATGAGTTAGTTATCCATAGGAAAGATTACAGGAATAAATTCAGAGAATTTAGAGGTGGATTGAACCTTAGATATCATTTGAAAAATTTTATATAACATAATCTCAAGTGTCCCATTAATGCAGTAAGGTAATCCTTTTAATTTCCCTAATCAATTCCCTCTCTCACTCAGGAGAGTTCCAAACCTTTTTTTTCCCTCAGGATCTCATCTGTCATTGCACTTGCTCTCCTCCCTTTCACCTGAGGTACCAGCCCCATGCTTTACTTCTCCTTGGCTGAACCTTCATCTAGGTGATGTCCATTAATCATATGTGTCCCTCAAAGCTCTATCCTGGGTCCCTTTCTCTTTTTTTCTTTTCTGTTACCTCAGTAGTGATGATTCCCAGATCTAAGTACCCAATCCTAACTGTCTTCTGAGCTTCAGTTCTATTATCACTAACTTTTGGACATCTCAAATTGGCTGTTACATAGATATATCATACTCAAGTTATCTAAAACTCATTTATCTTTCATCCTCTGAACCCTCCCATCTTCCAAACTCACCTACCACCACCATATACTCCCAACACCCATGCTCACTTACTCCACATATCCAGTTTGTCACAAATTCTTGCCATTTCTTCCTTCCCAACATCTTATATATGTTCCCTTCTCTTCACTCACACCAATATCATCTTGGTATAGGCGCTTATCATCCCATACCTAGAAAACTGCAATTACCTTCTATTAGTCTCCGTGGCTCAGATCTCTCTCCACTCAAAGCCAACCTTTATTCAGTTGTCAAAGTGGGTTTCCTAAAATGCAGATTTGATAATTTCACCTTCCTCTTCCCTCTTTCTCCTTCCCCAAATCAATAAGCTCCAGTTGTTCCCTATAAACTCAAGAATCAGATATAAAATTCTTTGGTGATCATTCAAAACCTTTTACAACTTTATTCCTTCATACTTTTCAATATTCTTACACTTTATTACCCTTCAAATAAATACTCTATGATCCAATAATATGGGCCTTTTTGCTGTCCTTTGCATATGATCTGTTTTTAAATTGCTGTTTTATTTTCCTGGAATTTTCTCTCTCCTTAACTCTAGTTCTGGCTTCCCTGACTTTCTTCAAGATATGGCTTAAATTTCATCTTTCTTGGTTCCCATTTCTAATGATTTCCTGCTGAGATCACCTTCCATTTACTCATGGGACAGATAGGTGGGTACAGAACTGGACCTGAATCAGGAAAACCTGAGTTCAAATCCAGCCTCAGATACTTATTAGTTGTGTGACTCTGGACAAGTCATTTAATCCTACTTGCCTCAGTTTCCTTATTTGTAAAATGAGGTGGAGAAGGAAATGGTAAATGACTTCAGAATCTTTCCAGTCCAAAATGGGGTCAAGAAATATGGGAAATGACTGAAAAATAACACAACCATACTAGGCTGGCTTCACACACACATACAGTATTACACAGTTGTTTGAACACTATCTTTCCCATTAGAATTTGAACTTCTTGAGGGTGGACACCATGTATTTGCCTTGTATCCCCAGTGCTTATCATAGTTCCCAGCATATATTGTTCAATTGTTTTTCAGTTAATGTCCAACTCTTTGTGATTCATTTAAGGTTTTCTTGGCAAAGATAATGGAGTGGTTTGCCAACTGGAATGGTTTACTACTTCCTCCTGCAGCTCATTTTACAGATGAGGAAACTGAGGCAAACAAGTTTAGGTGACTTGCCCAAGGTCACCCAGCTAGTAAGTGTCTGAGGCTAGATTTGAACTCAGGAAGATGAGTCCTCTTGATTCTAGGATAGAAACTATTCACTGTGTCATCTAATTGCCCAAACACATAATACTGGTAATGCTTAACAAATACTTATTGACTGTCTAACAAATGAGAAAACTGAAGTCATAGATGCTAGGTCAATTGCTCAAGATCACCCAAATAGTAGATTACAGAGCAGGAATTTAAGCTAAGTGTTCTTACTACAAATTCAATCCTCCAATGATTTACCATGAGGTTCTGTTACATCACTGAAGGTGGGTAAGAAATATTGTATCCTCAGATATTGACTGGGTCCAAGTCCCATAGTGTGATGTAGGTAGGAGGACCAGGTTTCCAATCAACCAATTCCATCTAAAACCTACATAAAATCAATAACTTCTATAATTTACTCCTGCAACATCAATCTCTGCTTCATTCAACTGTAAATCTCTGTGCAATACTGTTAACATTCTCTCTAGGGTAATACATATGTGCAGCTTTAAAAATTTCAGTTGTGTTTAGTTAGATTAACCCTTTGCATCATTAACGCCAACACAGTCTACTTGTATGGGTTCGGGGTTATTTATTTACATCAGTACTCAGCTATTTGTTTGGAAATATATATGTAGGAATATGTAGGAATTCTTAATTCTATATCTATGTGCCTTCTCTTTTAAAACTATAAGCAATTCATTTTTTCCTCATCCTTTGTAATCTCCCATAATGCTTAGCACATAGCCCCTCACAGAGAAAGTACTACAGAAAATTCAGGTTATTGATATTGTTTATTTTGAAAAATGAACTTCCCTTTGAGGAATGCCCTTAGTTCCAATATCAATTCACCTTCCTTTAAAAATACCAACCCATTCTGTTATATAATTAACCTTGTAGCCAATAAGAACTTGCAAAAAAATATCAACTATAAACATATAAATATGTTTATGTAATACACAATTATTATATTATATAATATAATCATTAATTTTATATTGTTACATTATATAATGCAAATTATATTATATATAAATTATATACATATAATTTATATATAAATATATATAAATAAATGCACAACTGTTTTGTGGACCAAGTTTGGGTAAGGTCTATAGTCTAAGTTTGAATCTATTTCCTCTAAGGAATTTCTTTTTCCCACTTTTTTTTTTGATCTGGATCCAGGATTTCATTGATGTAGAGCCCAACTTCTTAAACTGTGGTTCATGACCCCATATGGGGTCAGATAACTGAATGTGTGGGTTGTGAAATTATGATTTATTATCAGTAAACGTTATACTTATTATATTCCTATATATCTAGGATCACATAAAAGTTTTTTGTGTAAAAAGTAATGTGAGAGGGAAAAGTTTAGGAAATCCTGGTATTAAGGATTTCTGGTATAGGAAGTCTTTCTGATTACACAATTCTTTTGCAATTTATTGTCTTAGAGGGTTTTCTGGGGGCACTCAGGGAGTGCTTAGGTAACTCACTCATGGTCACACACCTGATAAATGTCAAAAATAGGACATGAATCCAGGCTGTCCTAAATCCATGACTGGTATGATAATTACTATGTCATGCTGCCTCTTCTATGCTATTTTAAGCTCTATTAATTTCTAACTAACACCAAAACATCTTCCTCATTTAGTGCCCTTCCTAGCAAAGACAGGGTTGCTTAGATGATCTTTATATTTATTCATAAAACATTTCATGATATCATGAATTGAGAGATCAACATTTAAGACCTAGTTTTTCCACTCCCCCATAAAAGAAAGGAAGAGACAAAACTTCAGTGTCCAACATTGATACAAGTAGGGAATTTGTTGTGGGCTCCCTCCTATCAATTATAAAACAAGGCAAAACAGAAAGACCAAGCAGACTGCTCCAGAGAAGCAGAATAGAACCTGGAATAAGAACACACTCATTTATTTTTTTTTCCTCTTCTCTAAAGACTCATGATGAAAGCCAGATTCAGAACCAGGAAGAGCAGAATTCATGTTCTGCCTCTGGAACATGTCTATTGTGTGACTTTGGACACATTAGATAATCTCTCTGGGTTCTAGGCAATTATCTAAAGTAGGGGTCAGCAAACTGTAGTTTAAGGGCCAAATGTGGCCCACCAGTTTAGAATGTTTTTTATATTTTTTAAATAAAACTTTTATTGCATTTTAAAATGTAAAAACTATTCTTGTTTCATTTATAAAACAGGTGGTGGCTTAGATTTGGTCTGCAAGCAGTAGTTTGCTGACCCATGATCTAAAACTCTAAATTGCTTAGAAAGTGCCAGCCTCTGTTGGTTGAATGAATATCTTTGTCTGGGATGACAAAGATGAAATTTTTTAATGATGAAATAAAAAATCTAGTCCCTATTCTCTCTAAAGAAACACTTTTAGGTCTGAAAATGTCCCTTTCCTCCAAGATCAAACCTATAAACATCTTTTAAAAAATCACAGTATCAGGCTCAATTAAAAAAAGATTTATTCCTCCTCTTAAAATGTATCTTTTCAAGTAATCCTTTTCCCCCTGTGTTTTGGTGAAAGAACAGTACATATACATTCAAACAGATAAATTGAGGTATTGAGTGTTAACTTACTCTCTGGGTTGACAATGGATAAAAAAAAATGTCAGTCCACGCACATTTCTAGAGTAGCCACTTCCCCCTCAATTCAACAATTAAGTCAGAAGCTTTCACCCAGTGCCAACAATGCAAAGCTTATTCCCTCGATGGACTTCTAAGTCCTTTGACAAATCTATTTCTCCGTTCCCCATTACTGGTACTCCCTGTTGCTGCCTTCGCCACTCCATGTAAGAGTTTTTATTATCATTAGAAAATTAGATTAATTTTGATTCCTAGGAGTTTTTTTTTAAATGTTTCATATGACTTGCATTTTGACTGTTTCATTACCATCAGCTACTCTTGATTCCTGGAGTTCACCATCATCAATTCATGCTTACTAGGAAAGTTCTAGAGATTCTCTGAGTTACCGATTACCATTGGGTTTAACCTGTCTCATACGGGGTTTCCCTTCCCCTGTTAACTACTCAAATTCTCAGACCAACCCTCAGATGTTCCCTTGAGCTGAAACTCCAAGTCCAACCATCCCGACCCTGAGATGCAGCCCTGCTTTCCTTCTGGAAAAGCTTCTGGGAATTTCCTGCCCATGGTGTCACCCAGACTGAGCTAGGAAAAACAAAAACAAAAACAACAACAACAACAACTCAAAGGGGAAGATTAAAGACCAATACCATCTGAAGAACAACTTGCCACTATGAAGAGGGTCCCTGGAGAAGTGTGTTCCTCTTCTCTTGGCCACTCAGTAATGAAGTGGGCACCCTGGTCTCTTTCCTTTGCCACCTAAAAGCTCCCCCCACTCTACCCCGCCCCTGCTGCATTGCACGACTGAGCAGATATGACTGGATTGGCTCTGATGGGTGGGTTTTACTGTCCAGCAATATTTTAAGCTCCCAGTCAGCCAGCTTGTATAGAGGAGGGGCATTTGTAGAACAATAGGGGAGATAGAGTGGGAGAGAGCCGAGAGTGGATGTTGACCACTAAGAGGAGAATTGGTTGAAAACCTGTAGCCTGAAAATCATTCTATGAAAGATCCGATGATTTCCATCCAACTCAGAAAAGTTTGTTTTAGCTTTAGACTTCTTTTCTACCTCAGAAAAAAAAAACCTGGGAAAAACAAAACAAAAACCCAAACAATTATCTCAACTTAAAAAGGTGAGAGCCATGGCAGATTTTTTTCTTTAAAAAATCACACAAGAATATATGAGATTATTCAGTCCATGTTCCTCCTTGTAGTATTCACAAACTTTTTATTTAATTTTATTTAAAAAATTATTTATTATGTTATCAACAAACATTTCAATAGGTAATGAGCAAAGGGATTACATAGGAAACCATGTAGTTTTTGAGTATAATTTTATTTTTTAAGTGTCCAGAACCATTTTAGAAAGAAGTTGGCCTTTTCATTTCTAGAGAAGATCTAGAAAAGAAAATTGCATGACCTCTTTCAATTTGTCAAATTCTATAGCTGGGGAGGAGCTTTTGAAACCATATGATTCAGTCTCTTCATTTTATAAAAGAGAAATCAAAGTTCAGACTCTTATTTGACAAAGGTCACACACATAGTCTCAGAACACTCTCAGCATCATCCTCTCTGTAGAAGAAACCTGAAAAATGCTCTTGATAAAGGAAATAGCTTTAAGGAAAAAGCCTTCCTTGTTTAGGCTGCAGACTCAACTCTCATTGTTGTCAGGATAAGTTCAGGCTGACACTAAATATTTTAAGCTGCAGCTTTTGTTACATATAGGCTGGGAGGAAAATAGTTAATATATATATCTAGAGATCTTGTCCTTTTTCCTTCATAGCAGCAGCCTTTCTTAATTGCATTATCCCTTCCTCAAATCCAGGAGTTACTCAAGAAGTCCTGGAAAATGAAGTAGGATGAAGTTTACCCCATTTGACCTAAATTTGGAACTTGCTTACAGTTCTCTAAAGACATTGTTATTTTTTTTTTTTACAGTCCGTCAAGAATGGAAAGTCACATCACTAGTTATTGATTAGAATTTAGACTAGAAATTGCATCTTCTATGATCCCTGAAAGGGAAGATGGAAAGACACCAAGAACAAACTGGTCCTACCTTCTCCCTCCCTTTGGTGACAATTACTGGTGGGCTGTTAATAAATTAGTCTTATAAGTAATATAAATAATAATATAATATAAATATAAATGAGAAAAATAATTAAATTTTTGAACCCATGATCCTGTCTATTGGACCTGAACTTCAAGGAGAACAGAAAAAGAGAGAAATGTCTCATATAAATAAAAATATTCATGCCAGAAATCTTTTGTGTGTATGTAAGTGAGACAATGGAAATAGAGTGGGTGTCCATCAATTGGAAAATGGATGAACAAATTGTGTATATGAATACAGTGAATTATTATTACACTATGAATAATGTGTATGAACTTGAAGAATTCAGAGGAACTTGGGAAGATTTATGAATTGATACAGAGAGAAGAAAATAGAACTGAAAAATACACAATCAATTAACAGGCCCTTATTGAGAACTTATTATGCACTGATCAATATAGTAATATAATAACATATGCCAAATAATTGCTTGACTGATTTTGTTTGTGGTTAACTAATGATAAAGCACATTTACTTTTTGTAAGTAGAGAGGTAAGGAAAATCTGCATGGAGTACTTATATATGTTGTTAGACTAATAAAACCCCCTATATAATAATTAGCTTTTTTTAGACCTAGGGGAAATATAATGGCCTCAAAGGTTCACATGATTACCTCTTCTATGGTTTAAGGGAGTTTATTTTAGGTGAAAAGTTATGAGTTCAATTACAATCTCTCTATGACTGCAGTTAGGAAAATTCCTAATATTTAAGGCAGGCATTAGACTCCCTACCTATATTTATATATTTTTTTTATTTCTCTAGTTAACCTGGTATCTTTGTGGTTGAGGCAAAAATCCAAGTTCCTGAAAACATTGGAGTTATGAAATAGTAGGTTGTATCTGCAGTGCCTGTCATAGACAGGCACTAGAAGAGGGAGCTGAGGAAAGAACAGATCTTTTCTTTTTCTTTTTTTTTAAATAGCTTTTAATTTTTATTATTATTATTTTTAGTCATATATGTACATTATATATGTACATTCATTTCCTTATGAATCATGTTGGGAGAAAAAAATCAGAACAAAATAATTTTTAAACATGAGAGAGAAAAAATGAAGAAAAAGAAAAAAGTGAACATCACATCTGTTGATTTATATTCAGTCTCCATAGTTCTCTCTCGGGGTGTAGATAGAGTTTTCCATCCAGAGTTTATTAGGATTGCCTTGGATCACTGAATCACTGAGAAAAATCAAATCTATCATAATTGATCATTATACAATCTTGCTGTTGTGGTGTACAATGTTTTCTTGATTCTGCTTGTTTTGCTCAGCATCAGTTTACATAAATCTTTCCAGGTCTTTCTAAAATCAGCCAATTCATAATTTTTAATAGAACACTAATATTCCATTACTTTCATATACCATAACTTATTCAGCCATTCCCCAATTGATTAACATCTACTTATTTTCTAATTCTTTGCCACCACAAAAAGAGCCGCTACAAATATTTTTGCACATTTCCCTCTTTTATGATTTCGTTGGGATATAGACCTAGTAATGGCACTAAGAGCAGACCTTTTTTCCATTCCTTGAGTAGGTATGTAAACTGGTGGTGTCAGCCAGGGTCTTACCTACCAAGGTGCCAGTAGAGTCTATGGTTGTCCTTTTAATCTCCCTTCTCTGTCACAGCTCAGTTCTATCTTATTTCTTCCTTCACTGAAGTCTGATGATTGCAGATTCTTGCCTTATCTCAGAATCATTCTATTCCTGCCACTCCACTTTCAGACCCTCAAAATCTCTGTATGGTTCTGAGATTGCTCCTCTCTCTTATATAAATTCCTTAGGAATCCCCAGTGTCTTTGATTCAAAGAGTTGAACAAGGCTTCACTCAGCTTACACTCAGCCCTGATTGACTGATTCAATCAAAGGATATTCTTATCTAACAAAAGTAAAAATTTTTAGGGAGGTGAAATAATCAAGGGATCCCTTGATTATTGATTGGATTGCTGCTGTAGGTTGTTTTTGATGAACTGTTTTTCTTTATTGGAAGTGAGAGTTCATTATGAGGGAAACATTTAGGAAAAAGATAAGTGCAAATTTTTGTTGTAGTTCAGTCATGTCTGACTCTTTGTGTTCCCATTTGGGGTTTTCTTTGATATTTGCCATTTCCTTCTCTCACCCATTTTACAGATGAGGAAACTCAGGCAAGCAGAGTTAAGGATTGTGCCTGGGTCATGCAGCGAAGTGGTGTCTGAGATCACATTTGAACTCAGATCTTTCTTATTCCAGACTAGACACTCTACCACTATACCACTTAACTATCTCTGAGTGCAAATATAAAAATCATTAACAATAGGCCCATTTGAATTAATGAAAAAAATGCAAATGAAGGTGGCCTAGCTGTACCAGATCTAAAACTATATTATAAGGCAGTGGTCATCAAAACCATTTGGTACTGGCTAAGAAATAGAGTAGTCGATCAGTGGAATAGGTTAGGTTCACAGGACAAAATTGTCAATGACTATAATAATCTAGTATTTGACAAACTCAAAGACTCTAGCTTTTGGGGTAAGAACTCATTACTTGACAAAAACTGCTGGGAAAATTGGATACTAATATGGCAGAAACTAGGCATTGACCCACACCTAACACCATAAACCAAGATGAGGTTGAAATGGATTCATGATCTAGACATAAGGAATGATATTATAAACTAATTAGAAGAATATAGGATAGTTTACCTCTCAGATCTGTGGAGGAGAAAGGAATTTGTGACCAAAGAAGAACTGGAGATCATTATTGATCACAAAATAGATAATTTTGATTATATTAAGTTAAAAAGTTTTTGTACAAATAAAACTAATGCAGACAAGATTAGAAGGGAAGCAATAAACTGGGAAAACATTTTTATATTTAAAAATTCTGATAAAGGCCTCATTTCTAAAATATATATAGAATTGACTCAAGCCATTCTCCAATTGATAAATGGTCAAAGATATGAACAATTTTCAGATGAAGAAATTAAAACTATTTCTAGTCATATGAAAAGGTGCTCTGAATCACTATTGATCAGAGAAATGCAAATTAAGACAATTCTGAGATACCACTACACACCTGTCAGATTGGCTAAAATGACAGGAAAAGATAATGACGAATGTTGGAGGGGATGTGAGAAAACTGGGACACTGATACATTGTTGGTGGAACTGTGAACGGATCCATCCATTCTGGAGAGCAATTTGGAACTATGCTCAAAAAGTTATCAAACTGTGCATACCCTTTGACCCTTCAGTATTTCTACTGGGCTTATATCCCAAAGAGATCTTAAAGGAGGGAAAGGGACCCATATATGCAAAAATATTCGTGGCAGGACTTTTAGTGGCAAGAAACTGGAAAATGAGTGGATGCCCATCAATTAGAGAATGGCTGAATAAATCATGGTATATGAATGTTATGAAATATTATTGTTCTATAAGAAATGAATAGTAGGATGATTTCAGAGAGGCCTGGAGAGACTTGCATCAACTGATGCTGAGTGAAATGAGCAGAACCAGGAGATCATTTTACAAGGTAACAACAAGACTATACAATGATCAATTCTGATGGACATGGCTCTCTTCAACAATGAGATGATTCAAACCAGTTCCAATTGTTCAGTGATGAAGTCATCTACACCCAGAGAGAGGACTGTGGGAACTTAGTGTGGTTCACAACATAACATTTTCACTCTTTTTATTGTTGTTTGCTTGCATTTTATTTTCTTCTTTTTTTTGTGTGGCATGATAATTATATAAATATGTATGAATATATTGGATTTAACACATATTTCTACCATGTTTAATATATATTGGACTACTTCCCATCTAGAGGAGGGTGTGAGGGAAGAGGGGGAGGAAAATTGAAACACAAGGTTTTGCAAGGGCCAATGTTGAAGAATTGTCCACACATATGTTTTGAAAAATAAAAAAGTTTTAATAAAAAAACAAAAACAAAAACAAAAAAAGCAATAAGCCCATTCCAGAGCTTAGCCCAGGGACTGGTACATAGTGGGCACTCAAAAATATTTATTATTGATTGATTAATAAAATTTAGAAAACAATACATATAAACATATATATATATATATATATTTAAAAGTTAGCCTACTTTGTCTTAAATTAAAAAAAATAAAATGATTTCAAGTATTCTTTTCTATCCATTTGACATACATAAGTTATGACCCACTATGAGATGTAGTTTAATGTAGTGGAACCTGGGCTTAGGGCTGGTATTTGCATAACAGACTCCTCACTACCAGAGAGAACAATTACTTTGTTCTGTGCTTGTATGAAGGGTAGAGTTGGCAAGAATTTGGAAAGGAGAGATATACCTAGTTCTTCCTACTTCTAGGTTGGAGACTCTATTTCCTAAACCTCAAACTGAAAAGGATAAAGGGAAAAGACCAAACTCCAAGGATTGCTTTTAGTAGTCATGTGAACTAAGAGAAGGCCTGGGGAGGGTGTCTTCAGGTGGTCTTCAGGACCACATCTCCTGCTTACTACAAGGTGATGGTACTGTGAGTCAAAAGTCCTTCCAATCCAAATGTAGGAAAACCCAAAGTAGGCTCATTCAGGAAGCTTTAAAAATGCACTGTTCATTTGTGTAGCCTTTGAAAAAAGATTGTTCCCAAGCACATGTTAGACCAATTCAAAATGTTCACACATGGCAGTTCTCTCTACCCCAGTGTTTCTTCCAGTATCTTCCATGGGCTTGATGCCATTTTAGCCAATATTTGTACACAGCAAATCCCCCTTACATGAAGATTCAAATTTTAGTTCAAACATTTATGAATGAGTATGGTCAAATAACTTCTCTGAAATTCCACTAGCTGTTCTTTAAAATGGTAATAATACCTTCCTCCACTCCCCACCTCTCCCATCCCCCAGGAGTGTTATGACATTCTGAATGCATAAACATAAGAAACTTCAGTGGTTTACATAGTCTCAAAAGAATGCATATAGGAACATGGGGTTGCTCCTCCAAGATCCTAGGTTGTCTACTTTCCCAGGTTTCAGAATTTTGTTCCACTGTCTGTCTCTGCAACTCTCCAGCATAGAAATAGGGTGCTGCTCAAATACTACTAAGTAATAACACCTAAAATGCACTTCCTGATGACAAATTTAAGACCAACAGTACCAAAGGGGCAGATATATCTCAGCCACCATTTTATCTCTTTCAGTCTTTATTTTCCCTTTCAAAATTTGTGTCCAGTGAAGTCCATTCAGCCCTGTCCTCTCCATCCCTTCCCCCAGTTCTGGGCAGTCACTTTCATGTGCCATTAGTTCCAAAGCCTTCTGGGAGATGCACAATTGTCTTTCATTCTGAAGAGGACCAAATGACATCACTTACATTGGGGTGAAGATACAGTGGGTCTGACTATGGCTGATCAAACCAATTACAAGCTAAGAAGGCTGTACTGCAGGTTGGGCAAAAATAATCTGTTATGAACATTTGGAGTGGAGATGTCTCTAAATTTATACATCTCATGTTTCTTTTATATATATATATAAAGCTTTTTATTTACAAAACATATGAGTGATTTTTCTACATTGACCTTTGCAAAAACTTTTTTTTCCCAAGCTTTTCCCCTCCTTCTCCCCACCCCCACCCCTAGATGACAGGTAATCTAATACATGCTAAATAGAATAAATTATATGACAAATACAATACATGTATACATATCTATACAGTTTTCTTACTGCACAAGAAACATCAGATCTAGAAAGAGAAGAAAAAAACAACCTAAGAAGGAAAACAAAATGCATGGAAATATTCACAGAAAGCGTTAAAATGCTGTGTTGTGGTTCACACTCAGTTCCCACAGGCCTCTCTCTGGATGTATATGACTATCTTCATCGCTGAACAATAGGAACTGGTTTGAATCACATCATTGTTGAAGAGAACCATGTCCATCAAAATTGATCATCGTATAGTCTTGTTGCTGTGTATAATGTTCTCCTGGTTCTGCTGATTTCACTCAGCATCAGTTCATGCAAGTCTCTCCAGGCCTCTCTGAAATCCTCCTGTTGGTCGTTTCTTACAGAACAATAATATTCCATGACATTCATATACCATAATTTATTCAGCCATTCTTCAATTGATGGGCATCCTTTCAGTTTCCAGCCACTACAAAAAGGGCTGCCACAAACATTTTTGCACATGTGGGTCCCTTTCCCTCCTTTAAAATCTCTTTGGGATATAGGCCCAGTAGAAACACTGCTGGGTCAAAGGGTATGCACAGTTTGATAACCTTTTGAGCATAGTTCCAAATTGCTCTCCAGAATGGTTGGATCCGTTCACAGTTCCACCAACAATGTATCAGTGTCCCAGTTTTCCCACATCCCCTCCAACAGTTATCATTATCATTTCCTGTCATTTTAGCCAATCTGACAGGTGTGTAGTGGTATCTCAGAGTTGTCTTAATTTGCATTTCTCTGATCAATAGTGACTTGGCGCACCTTTTCATGTGACCAGAAATAGTTTCAATTTCTTCGTCTGAAAATTGTCTGTTCATATCTTTTGACCATTTATCAATTGGGGAATGGCTTGAATTCTTATATATTTGAGTCAATTCTCTATATATTTTAGAAATGAGGCCTTTATCAGAACCTTTGGATGTAAAAATATTTTCCCAGTTTACTGCTACCCTTCTAATCTTGTCTGCATTCATTTTGTTTGTACAAAAACTTTTTAACTTGATATAGTCAAACTTATCTATTTTGTGATTAATGATGACCTCTAGTTCTTATTTGGTCACAAATTCCTTCCCCCTCCACAGGTCTGAGAGGTAAACCATCCTTCATTGTTCTAATTTGTTTAGAATATCATTCTTTATGCCTAGATCATGAATCCATTTTGACCTTATCTTGGTATATGGTGTTAAGTGTGGGTCAATGCCTGATTTCTTCCATACTAGTTTCCAATTATCCCAGCAGTTTTTGTCAAATAGTGAGTTTTTATCCCCAAAACTGGGGTCTTTGGGTTTATCAAACACTAGATTACTATTGTCATTGAGTATTTTGTCCTGTGAACCTAACCTATTCCACTGATTCACTACTCTTATTTCTT
Organism: Myrmecobius fasciatus; assembly: GCA_023553655.1. Lineage (NCBI taxonomy): Eukaryota > Metazoa > Chordata > Mammalia > Dasyuromorphia > Myrmecobiidae > Myrmecobius > Myrmecobius fasciatus. The sequence continues at coordinate 172,337 of JAJPUD010001543.1, read as the reverse complement.
CTTCAGTACCAAATGGTTTTGGTGACCACTGCTTTATAATATAGTTTTAGATCTGGTACAGCTAGGCCACCCTCATTTGCATTTTTTCATTAATTCCCTTGAAATTCTTGACCTTTTGTTTTTCCAGATGAATTTTGTTGTTATTTTTTCTAGGTCAGTTAAATAATTTCTTGGGAGTTTGATTGGTATAGCACTAAATAAATAGATTAGTTTAGGTAGTATTGCCATCTTTATTATATTCGCTCGATCTATCCAAGAGCACTTGATGTTTTTCCAATTGTTTAGATCTGACTTTATTTGTGTGGAGAGTGTTTTGTAGTTTTGTTCATATAGATCCTGACTTTCCCTTGGCAGATATATTCTCAAATATTTTATACTATCGATAGTTATTTTGAATGGAATTTCTCTTTGTATCTCTTGCTGTTGCATTTTGTTGGTGATGTATAAAAATGCTGATGATTTATGTGGATTTATTTTGTATCCTGCAATTTTGCTAAAGTTGTGGATTAATTCTAATAGTTTTTTAGTTGATTCTCTAGGGTTCTCTAAGTAGACCATCATATCATCTGCAAAGAGTGATAATTTGGTTTCCTCATGACCTACTCTAATTCCTTTAATCTCTTTTTCTTGTCTTATTGCCAAGGCTAGCATTTCTAATACAATATTGAATAGTAATGGTGATAGTGGGCAACCTTGTTTCACCCCTGATCTTATTGGGAATGGTTCCAGTTTATCACCATTACATATGATGCTAGCTGATGGTTTTAAATAGATGCTATCGACTATTTTAAGGAAAAGTCCATTAATTCCTATACTCTCTAATGTTTTTAATAGGAATGGATGTTGGATTTTATACATCTCATGTTTCTTTTGAGCTACTGCAATTCTGGTTTGATGGGAAATATATTTCATGGAGAGAAAGCCTACAGGGGATTCCAGGTATATGTCTGTTATATGAAGAAAAGTTGGAGATCATCTAATTCAATCTCTTCATTTTACAGATGAGAAAACTGAGCCATGGTACAGTGGATAGAGTGAAAGCACTAGAATCAAAAGATCCGAATTCACACTCTAGCTCTTCTACTTGCTCCCTGTGTGACCTAAAGGAAATCACTTAATTGCATTCAGCTTTAGTTTCCTCATCTGTAAAATGAAAGTTGGATCAGATGACCTGTAAATACTTTCTAACTCAAAATATCTGCTGTAATGAAGTCCTCTCAGGAAGTGAATTGATCTGTCCATGACTACACAGGTAGTAAAGAGGTAGAACAGATAGGTTTTGAATCCAGGACTTTTATCTACAACCAGAGCTTTTTCCACTGCTTCTTCTGAACCTCAGTTTTCTCAACTGTATAATGGGAATAAAAATATTTGTACTACCTACTTCACAGAATTGTTGTAAGAAAAAAAGTGCTTTGTAAGCCACCAAGTCTTATAGAAAAAGAAGCTATTATTCCAAGAAGATCAAGTAGCTTTTTCCAAGGAGTTAGGAATATGGTCAAACCAAATTAATTCAGAAACTATTCATTTGGAATTGGAGATAATGTCTGAACTCTGATTGGGCTGGTTTATCTTTGTAGTTTTTATGAAAAAATGCAAAGCCAATTGATAGTGTGAACAAAATTTCTGGAGAAGAATGTTTAACTAACCTAAGGATATTGTTTTTAAGTATTCCAGCACCATGTTAGCATACATTTACTTTGCAAATAAAGTGATGATGATAAAATGGTAACAGTAGTTGGTATTTGCATAACTTTAAGACTATAATTTCTCTGGTGTGAACACTCAGGTGTCCAATCACATTTGAATTCCTACTTAAGTTCCTCCCACCTTCACTACACAGGCTTTTTGTATAGATCTGTTAACAAATAAAGTCTATTATCTGAGATCAACCCACCTTAGCATAACCTATAGGTATGATACTACTTATAAGGTGATAGCTAATTTATTTTGATTATGGAAAGTCGTGAAACAAAGAAAAAATTTCAAAATGATGACACTGTATCCTGTCAATTATCTCCCACTTTCATGATAACAGTAGTGAAATGATGAATAATGTGGCAAAGGCTGCTAAGAATCACAAAGTTTTTAAGCCATCTATAAATATTTGCTTAACTGTTGGTGTTCTCAGTGTGACATTTTTGTTGGATCATTGGCAAACTGACATACTGTTGAAAGAAAGAATTGTAATACTAACAAACTGGAAGACAAAAAAGAATTATAATTAAATGGAAGGATGCTTGACAGGTTCTCCTTAGAAAGGTATCTGAGTCAGTTTCAAAGCAATAAGAGGTCTTATTTCATGGGACATTTGGTTATCTTGCATTGTGATGAATGAATGAATGAATTCAGTATGAATATAAAAAAAACAAACCCCACCATGAAGATGTGTGGTTTTTTATTATCAGTGGCTGCAGAAGATTTAGGGAAACAGTATGGTATACTGAAAAAGGGTGCTGAAATTGGTGTCACAGAACCTGAGTTCAAATTCTCCTTCTGTTTCTTGCTACATGTATGATAGGATAAGTCACATGACCTCTTGGGGCCTCAGCTTCCACATCTGTAAAACAAAAGAGTTGGACTAGATTACTAAAGTTCCTCAGTTAGAGTCTTCTTTACAACATCTCTTTCATCCATCTCCTTTCTTTTTCCAAGGCAATCACTCTAGTTTAGGTCTCCAACACCTCTCACCTGGGCCACATTGATATCCTAGCCTCAAGTTTTTTTTTCCTCTCAAAGCCATCCTACACAACAGCCTATTAATATTCATTAAAAATACAGATCTAAAAAAAAATACAGATCTGACCTTCTTGGTCTCCAGCTCAATAAATTCCAGTGGCTCTTGCCTCTAGAAGCAAATACAAACTTCTCTGTCATCTAAAGTCCTTCATACCCTGGCTTCAGACTTATTGCCTTTTTATTATTATCTCATTACCTTTTCAGTCTTATTACACATTACTCAACTTTTTTTTTTCATACAATGATCTAATTTTTGTAGACTATATGGTACATTTACCAACCACCTTGAAGAATGAAGTAATGATGAAGCATTGAAAAAGAAAAACAACACCATAAAAGCTCACTCAACTGAAAAATCCTTAGGAAGTTTTCTATTTTTTTTTTTAGGATGTGGTGTAGGAAATAGACACATTAAAGTTTCTTTTACAAAAAAATTAGGTTTCTGATAGGCTAAGAGTACAACTGGTTTCTTTATTCTTTACATTATTCTTTATTTCTGGCTTATGTTTGTTTTTCATAGGCTTTAAAAAAATTAGGTTTGTTCCTCTGATATGCATAAACTGTGTATCAAGGCCACAACAAATACAGAGACTGTTGGGATCACTTAATTGGTAAACAGCTGGAGTCTATCAAATATAGTAATAAGTATATCTGACAGTTTTTTGTTTTGTATCTGCTAGAGAACAGCTTGGGATAAGAGTTTCTCAAATGCTATCTATCTAATCTCTTTTCATTGTATTTTAGGTATGATTCATTGTCCTTCTTTAAATATTTAATATACAGATCCACAGGGATATATGTGGTGTTCAAGGAGGGCTGGCACTTTTGGTGTGAAGTCTGCTAAGCCCTTTTCAGAGCCGCTCATCCACTTTTGGTGTCTACCTTAGATAAAGGTGTTGTATAGCACTAATCCTGGGTTCTTATAGGGTATATGAACTTCAAGAGAAGCTTGTCAACAAATTGACTTCAGGTTTATGATCACCATGTTGGGAATACTATCTACCAAGTTGCAGAGAAATTGTAATCCATGCCAGAAGGTTAAATATCTTCTTGGCCAAAATCACAAGTTTTTGAAGAATAAAGCATTCATGCTATTCTCTATGCCTGATGTAATAAGTCTTTGAGAACTGATTGGCATTCTGAGATTAGTTTAAAGAAGAAAACATTAACTTTCAGCTCTGATAGTTTTCTGAGGCTATCATGATCTTTAAGCCAGCATGTAGACTTGAGTCACACATGGGAGTTAAGTTCTTAAAGACTCATAATCTATGAAACATTGACTAGAAGGGGGGGGATTTGTAAGAGTTGAATTGTAGCAGCAACAGTGGGGAGGCAGTTTAGCTAGAGAAAAATTGTTGCACAGGGATAATAGACATTAGAAACAGAAAAAAGAGATTGAAAGGAAAAAAATAAAAGGAAGATAGAATTGAAGTGGAAAAGGTAGAAATCGAGAAGGTCCAGATAGCTCCTACAGACTTTTGGGAGAAGGCTCAATTTGAAGTTATGGGTTGTATCTACTTCATCATGAACTGAGGGAAGTTCCAAAAAAAGGTCTGTCCTTTCTCCAACTTAATCTCTTAGGGTCTTACTAATAATAGACACTGTAATATCCTCTGCTTGTTTCTTTTACCTAAAGATTTCCTGTATCAATTTTTGCTTCAGATGTAAATTAGTTTACATCTGTAGTTTAAATTAGGGCAAAAACCCAAATCTCTGAATGTTAGAAACTTTCCTAACTGGGGGCCCTAAGCTATGTTGGTTGTAACTTTTCAGGTGATGCAAACTTCATAAAATACAAAAAAAAGTGATTATGTGGCTCAAAAGGCTTTTATGTTGCTTTTAGGCAAAAAAGCAAGTTAATTGTTATTATGGAGTTTGGTTCATTAAATCTCCAAAGAAAATGGTGGTAGGGAGGAAAGGATAATGATTAGGAAAAAAAATCACAGCCTAAATCAGGAAAGTGATAGGAAAGAACTGGGAATGATTCAGTTCTCCCCCTATCCAAAACAAAGGAGGGAGCTGAAATAATCAAATATAAGCCAACTCTACTCTCTTCAGCAATATTTAATAGCAAGACACTGGTATTCTCTTTCCCATTGCCTCCTCCTGAAAGCCTATTGACATTTTTCATGCTACACTTCTCTTATTTTTTCAGCTAGAAGTTCTGCACTTGGAGATAGGAAGACAAGTTTAAATACTCCCTTATTACACTTACTAGTGGTGGTTAAATGGGTAAAGCACTCAGCCTTTATAAAATGGGGATAAAGCTATTTTATGTACCTAACTCATAGGGTTGTTAGGAAATTTAAATGATATAATGTATGTAAAATATTTTGTAAATATTGAAGCACTATGGAAATATCATTATTATTATTCTACCCACCTTCTTCATGAGATTTAGATAGAAATAGTCCTGCGAGGAGTAGTTCTCTTATGTACCTATTATACTTTACTTTGTATCATACTTATTTGTGTATAATTCTTGTACCAAACTAGTTTTTAAGTCCTTTAAGCACAAAAAATGCTTGTCTGTGTATGTGTACACATAGACATATATAGTATCTTTTTTTGTTTTACAGCTAATCAGTAGTTGACAACTAGAAGACTTTCAATTAAATTAGATGAATGAGTTAATGAGTATGTATTATAGAGTCATAAGATCTCAGGATGAGTCCTCAGAAATTATCTAACTCAACTCTTCAGTATTCTTTAAAATTAATTTTTTTTAGTCAATGAAAATCCATCTACTCTTTATCTGTCTTCTTTGCTACAGAATAAGAATAAAGGAAGAATAAGACCTTGTTACAAATAAATATAATTGAGCAAAACAAAATTTCCATTAATTATATCAAAAAATATGCATTCTGAGTCCATCAATTCTTTGTTAAGAGTGTCTTGTTTTCAACATGAATCTTCTGGAATCATGTCAGTATTTTTTTATTAAAAAGCTAATAAAGTTCTGCAAATATCAAGTAATTTGTCCAAGTTCATGTAGCTAGAGGGATAGCCGCTATTATGGGATTATAGTTTTAGAACTTGAAGGGACCTTAAAAGGGACCTAGGATCTGGTTTTCCTAATTTCTAATCCAGTGCTTTCCCCCCTTCTTCTATAGTATACTTGTACCATTGACTGAACCACAGTTTCAAACATTCCTTTCAAATCTAAATTCTATGATCCTATATATAAAAGGCTGTCTCTTTCATATGTGAAAGTTTTCTTGATGAAAATGGATAGAAACAAGAAGAGTTGTGAGAGAAACATGAAAAAAAAAAGTAGCCTCACCAAGAAAAGGTACTTATGAAAATAAGGATTGAATTGTCTTGTTTCCTATTTTCTAATTCACATATGATTGACATGAAGATTTTGAAAGTAATAGCTATTCTTTTCAACAATGAAGTGATTAAGCCAGTTCCAACAGACATGTGATAGAGAGAGCCATCTGCATCCAGAGAGGACTATGGGGACTGAATGTGCATCACAATACAGTATATTCACCTTTGCTGCTGTTGTTTGCTTACTTGCTTTTTTCTTTCTTTCTTGTTTTTTCTCTTTTTATCTGATTATTCTTGTGTAGTATGATAAATGTGGGAGAACATTTGGAAGAACTGCACATGTTTAACCTATATTGGGTTATTTGCTGTCTGGGGAAAGGGAAAGGTGGGGAGGGAGGGAGAAAAATTTAGAACACAAGATTTTTCAAGGGTGAATGTTGAAAATTATCTTTGCACGTGTTTTGATAAATAAAAAAATTATTATTATTTAAAAAATTAAATCAAACTCTCCTCTCCCAAAAAAGAAATAGCTGTAAAACCCTGATTCCTAGAACTGCTTATTGGCTATGGGGCAAATATATATTGCCTACTTTTGATGTAGATGGCAGAAATATAGAATTTGGATATAACCTTGAGATAGAAATGATTCCTCTCTTTAAAGAGACTCTGCTTTAACCTTATTTTACCTTTAATCTCATTTTCCATATGAGAAAACTGATTCAAACAGGGTTAAAGTAGGGTTGTTGAGAAGAGTATAATTGACCTAAAGCTTAATGATCATAAAAGAGCTAAAACTAAGAGAAATTCCTAGTCAGATCTGAGAAGAAACGTCAAAGCGTGCACTGCTATTTGTTGTTTGGAATAACTGACTGGAGAAATACAGGCTTTGCATCTCCTGAATGAAGAGCTGATTGGAGGTAGAAAAGGCATTTGCCTTTACCGACAGTTACTGTCCAAGAGGAAGAAATCCTTTACAATCCATCTAAGGGCACAGACTTGGAGAAGCACTGAATACCGCAGGCTTAGGCTTTGTATTATATTATCAACTCAGTATCCAGACAAAGGAGTAGATCTGGCAAAGCTCTGTATGTTCTAGGATTAGGGTTTCTACTATTCCTGAAGGAGTATAATACTGTTTCTGAAATCCAGAAGAAGGAGTGATTTGACTGGAGCAGTCAGTAGAGTGGAAGTCAGGAGGCAGTGGAGCAGAGAGGTCCAAAGGAGGAACTGAGTAGCCAGTGAAGAAGTAGTTCTTGTCAATTACTGGAGATTTCCTGGAAAAAGTTCAAAACACAGCCTAGAATTTTGAGTTGCTCTGGTACATGTATTCCCAATGTATGTGTCTCTCTACTATAGGACTAAGGAATTGTGCCTTTCTCCCCTCCCAAACAATACGTGCATTAGTGGGAGAGTATACCCTTAGTTTATGGATAGAATGTTATGTTGTATTTTTGCTTCACTTTCTGATTAACAAGTATTCTGATTAAGAGTTAGGAGACTTTAGTAAGAGTTGTGGCCCCATTTGGGCTTTTTTTTTTTTTTTTGGCAGAGACAGTGGAGTGGTTTTCCATTTCCTTTGCTATCTCATTTTATAGATGAGGAAACTGAGATAAACAGGGTTAAATGACATTTCCCTAATTGCCATTTTTGGATGAGACTACTTTTTTTCAATATTTCTCTTACAAGGCTCCCTGTTCCTGCCCATTTTCATCAGTAAAACTTACCATATGTGAAAGAGGCAGCCTCTTAGATATTTGTTAAATAGATCAAGCATTTACTAATAATAAACCACAATTTCACAACTCCCACATTCAGTTATGCGACTTCATACAGGGTCATGACCCACAGTTTTAAGAAACTTTCATCTGGGAGGTTGTGTAGTTACTTGGTTTATTCGCTGACTGAGATTGCTAGTTTGGTCAATGTCTGCTGTCATTTTTCAGACTTTATTTTCTCCCTGTGACATGGGAGAGTGAGCACTTCATGTTCACTGGGGCAGTTTGGTTAAATTCCCACATGGATCAATGGGGGTAATAATGCATGAAAAGCTAGCTATGTATTTTAGGATAACATCATTGTTCTCTGGGTCAGTTCATCCCCTCCCTGATACTTTGGAATCTACCACTGTATGATCTCAAAAGCACCTATAAGTTTTAGTTTTTAAACTATGTCTTTGGAAAAAAATCTATCAACTCTGCATTTTCCTAACTTCCCTCTCATAGATACAGCTTTAGACCTAGAAGGGACCATCTAGAGCATTAAGTCCATCCTTCTCTTTGAACAATGAGTAAACTAAAGTGGCTTGCTCAGGTAGTATATTTGCTATTTAGAATCAAATCTTGCATTTAAAGTTCAAATCCTGTGCCCTTTCCACTTTATGTTGCTGCTTTCTCTTGTGTCATATCAACACTTAGTCTGATGCCTACCATAAGCATCAGAAAATAGTTTGCAATAAGGAAGGTAGCAGTCCTATAATTGCCATTTTCCATTTTCCATGAACTTTTCCCCTGATTTCTTTTAGATTTAACCATCTTTTGAGCCTTGAGCTTGCGAGCTTGCAATCCATACAGTCTAGAGGGAATTATAACCCTGGAATCTGCTCTTCAAGGTGATTCAGGCACTGGAACTTCAGAACTTTGATGAATTTATGGTGTAGTGGAGAAAAAAATGACTTTGTAATGTGAGGAGCTGAATTTATATCCTAGATCTGCAACTTATTAAGTATATTATTATTGTTGTTGAGTCACATCTGACTCTTGGTGATTGATTCCATTTAGAACTTTCTTGGTGGAGATACTGGAATGGTTTACCATTTCCTTCTCCAGTCCTATTTTATAGATGAGGAGACTGAGACAAATAGGGAGAAGCGACTTGCCCAGGATTTCACAGCTGAGATCAGATTTGAAATTTAGATGATGAATTTCCCCGATTCCAGGCATTATGCTTTATACACTGTGCCACTTAGCTGCCAGTTAAATGTGTATCTTTGGAAAAATCTCAACTTCTCCAAGCTTTAGTTTCTTCATTTTTAAAAAATAAGTCCCTTGGCTAGAAGGCTTCAGGTATTTTCAGCTCTAGAGCCATAATGCAATGAATGGAAATAAAAATGGAAGGAGACTTTTTAACAGTATGTAATACCTATGATTGTTAGTTACTTCTAAGGAACTCAGAAGTCACTGTATACAGCAGCTTTGGTGTTTTCTCTAGTTGAGTAATTCCCAACCTTTTTTTCCCCCCAACATCAAAAATATTCCCAGACCTTCCTCACCTCTCACAAAATCACAGATGCACTTTTTAGCATCCAATTGATTGAGAAAATATACCAAGAGAGAAAACTGCTGTGAATTCTGTCATACTTTTAAATAATTTTGTATTTTGCTAATTACAAAAGCACCAAAATGCGTCTGAAAAATAGCCATGCATATATGTGTGAAACATATGGTTTATTCAGTCTGCAGGAGGCATGTTTGCTTGTTTATCATACTGAGTCGTTTAATGAGCTAGCGGCTGGGGTTGTTTTGCAGCTTTTGGAGACGAGAAGTCTAGTTAAAGCAACGAAATGTTCACCCTTAGAGCTGACTTCATATCTAGCTTATTTTAGTATTTATTTTCTATTGGTTTCGATTTACATATGTCAAAAATCCACTTTCACCCATTATAAATTTACTGCATATTCTGTTAGAGCTAAATAAAGATCGGAATGACAATGTGCTTGGTACATATATAGATTGGTTCATACCACCACCAGTTAGGAACTAATGATCTAGAACATGGTGAGTTATGGAAGCCCCAGTTAACACTGATGGTTCAAAGAGGAGTCCGTGTCATTGTCCTGCCTGGGGACAGTGGATATAGCTTAGGGCAGTTGGGATATAGATAAAATAATCTATGATTATTTTATAAATAGAAGGATATATAAAGGAGATAGAGATAAATCCTTGACTCAGAGCTACATTTTTCTGGTCGCGGTATTTGATTTCATGACCTGGATAGGACTTTGAGACAGAGAAGAACCAGAAATTTTTCCTTTCCCCTTCCTTCCCAAATCTTGGGAACTGGGAGATGAGCTGGAGACTTCATTCCAGCCTCTTGGCTACAGTACAAAGGCTCTCATGCTCACTGAGGGGGATGGGACAGGGAGGGGAAGGATGGAAAGAGATGGGAGAAAAAATGGGAAACTGTAAATTCCAATAGGATTTCCAACACAGACGTGTTGTCAGGGCAAGGCAGGGTAGCTCTATTGAGCAGAACAGTTCATGCATGAGAGCAGACGGTGTCAATTCTATAGAGCAGGTCCCCCGTATCACCAGACTTCTCCCGCTAACAAAGTTATCTTTCCCCAATCTGCTTAGCCAAAGCATCAGATACACTTCCCGTTCTTGTGCTGAGTGCACAGAAAGGATCAGGACTGTGACATTAATCCAGGCTAGGCTTGGAGGCCTGGCTAGGGAAGCTGTCTTCCATCACCCCTGAAAGCCAAAAAGCACATACTTTAAAAGCCGAGGTGAAAATTCAAGGGCAAAGATGGAAACCTGCCTTTTTGTCCAAGATGCCAGTGAGGGAAATATAGGAGAAAACCCAAATGACACAGAAAGGGGGAATTGGTGGGAGAGAAGAACAGAGCAGTACCGAGGATCCCATTTTTCCTTATTCATTTCTAGGGTGTTAAGATACAGCCAGCTTGTGATATTATTATGGTCCATGCTTTTGATTTTCTTCTGGAAAAAAAGTATTCATTGCATAATAGCGTCAAACTTCTGTATGCACAAAACTCTCAGTTTCCTCTTATTGATAATGAATCATGTTGTCTAACTTTTTTTTTCTTGTTCTCCTCTCCTAGGGCCATTTTATAGTAAAGACACTTATTGCAATTCAGTGGAAAGAATGCTAAATATGGAATCATAGTGCTCTTCCACTTACTGTATTCTCCTTTCTTTGCCTCAGTGTTCTTACTTGCAAAAAGAATGTTTTGCATTAGATGAGATTCTAGATCTCATGTGGTCTTTAAAATGTATGTTAATTTTACTTATTTATTTTTATTTTAAAATATTTTTCTTTCAAAAAATATGGAATGAAACAAGTATTCCCATAATATAGTATAATAAAAAGATAATTAAGCATGATCATTTAGAGGGCCTTATCAAGTTAATAGAATTTTTCTACCTCCTCATCCCATGTAACAGATGCTGGCAGATAAGCCATAATTATCTTCTTAGTGATCTGTTTGCTTGTGATCATCATATCAGCAGGAAACACTGCGATGGGACATAATTATTCCTGTGAAATAATGCTTCTTATTGCCTTTGGATGCATGATCTGATCCAAATCAACCCAATCAAACAAGAATTTATTAAGTGACTAGTCTGTGTATAAAAACAATGTGTGTGCAGTATTCAGGACAAAAAGACAAAATAACAAAAATTTTAAAAAACCTCACTCAAAATGCTTGTGTTCTGCTGAGGGATGGTGAGGTTAGTTAGGGAATCAATATTTAAAACCAATGATAGACCAGCTCTTTTGTCTCCTTCCAGTTAATTTGAGAGCTACCTTTGAATTTAGGTGCAATTTCCTCATATCTTTTAGTTTCATTTATAGCAGGAAGGCCAATATTGGTTCTTTACTAGTATGTAGATTTTTTGTTTATTGTACAAAGCTATTACATTTAGAATATCATCAGCTAAATTGACTTTTATAGATGATTTTAAAAATATGTGATTCTGATCACTTTCTGTTATCCTTTCTGACACTCTACCATTGTTCCCGAGGAAACAGAAGGGGACTATGAGGACTGAAGGGACATTTAAAATTTTTCTTCTTTTTGCGGATTGGTTTCCATAATCAAAGATGTAATCATCTAGGGGACAGGAGGACAAACCTACTGATGGTTAGTCTCTCCAATTTTAGCTAACAATGCTCTGCATCTGACACAGTCTATCAATGGAACTACTCAAAGCTATTCCAACATAGTGGATTCTGCTGGAGATCATATTGTATTTATGATACTGTTTTTGTGAAATTAGGGTCAGTCCCATGTTATGGAGTATAACATCCCAAATTAGATGTGTATTGGCCATTTGAGTTCCCAGAAAGCAATGGCTACTACTCTGCTTAGGGTTCTTTGGGGTTTATAGTACTATTATTCATGATCCTCCTCATTTCATATACTATTCATTATCAGTAATTCATCTCTTAACTCTTAGAAAAGGTATTTACTTATAAGGTATGAGAAGTACAATAGTTAGAAAGCAATCTCTCCTAACTAGGGCACACTTTGTCCTTGAATATACAAAGTCCCTGGAGAGTGGGCTCAAATTTTAAGAACATATATAGAGTGAGTATATAGCTGTATAAAAATACTATATAGTATTATATATGTAGAGAGACTACATATGCATATATGTGTATACATATAGGTATTCATACATGTATACATATATTTACATTATTCTTGGTATATGTATCTTAAATAGCTATATATGGAGGACACATGGGATCATAGGACCACCATCTGACTTCTGGCCCTGGAACTCTTTTTCTCTCTTCATGAAGTTCTAATCTGAGGTTCCCCTTAGGTATAACCCTCTACTGGGCTCTGAAGGTTTGTGCCTTTCTTTGAATCCAGAGTTAGAATTTCATTTCTCTTCATTATGAAGGATTATGTTCTCTGAAGTTCTCTCCATCAGTGGAGAATATCTTTCCATCACTGTAAGTGCTTCCCTTTTCAGTGACCATTAGTACTTTAGACTCTGCTACAGATTGGACTTTTGCTAGCTCTGATTGATCTCCTTCTTGGCCAGATACTACCTTTTTGGAATATTTAATTAATCAACTCCAGGAAAGTGTGAACACAAAAGAAATGGAGTTAATATATGTTCGAGGATACATGATGTCTGCCTGGAATATAGGGCATCTCCTTTCCCTCTACCTGGCAGCTCACAAGAGTTCTACCTGGGAAGACAGAAATCCTTGCCAGGAAGGAAAAGAAACTAAAAATGTCAATAGGGGAGTAGATCATTCCTTTCATATGTACAGTTTGTTCTGCCTCAGCAACTCACGGATCACACTAGTCCTTCCAGCTCAGTAGTCAAACAGAAGATCTTTCATCATTGTAGAGCACCCAGTCACTCATGTCCAGAAGTAGGTGCACCAAACCTTCATATCTGTTTATATTGGAAGCAGGCAAAGGATGTCTCTCAAAACTCTCAAGGACTTTGACCCATACCTAACACCACATACCAAGATAAGATCTAAATGAGTTCAAGATCTAGATATAAAGAGTGATATATAAGCAAATTAGAGGAATGTAATATAGTTTACCTCTCAGACCTGTGGAGATGGAATAAATTTATGTCCAAAGAAGATCTGGAACTCCTAATTGAACACCAGATAGATAATTTTGATTATATTAAGTTAAAAAGTTTCTGTACAAATTAAACTAATGCAGACAAGATTAGGAGGGAAGCATCAAATTGGGAAATCATCTTTACATTTAATGGTTCTGATAAAGGCCTCATTTCTAAAATATATAGAGAATTGTCTCATATATATAAGAATTCAAGCCACACTTCAATAGATAAGTGGTCAAGGGATATGAACAGACAATTTTCAGATGATGAAATTAAAACCATCTCTAGTCATATGAAAAGTTGCTCCAAATCACTATTGATCAGAGAAATGCAAATTAAGACAACTCTAAGGTACCACTACACACCTGTCAGATTGGCTAAAATGACAGGAAAAGATAACGATGAATGTTGGAGGGGATGTGGGAAAACTGGGACACTAATACATTGTTGGTGGAACTGTGAACGGATCCAACCATTCTGGAGAGCAATTTTGAGCTATGCTCAAAAAGTTATCAAACTGTGCATACCCTTTGACCCAGCAGTGTTTCTACTGGGCCTATATCCCAAAGAGATCTTAGAGGAGGGAAAGGGACCCACATGTGCAAGAATGTTTGTGGCAGCCCTTTTTTTAGTGGCTAGAAACTGGAAACTCAATGGATGCCCATCAATTGGAGAGTAGCTGAATAAACTATGGTATATGAATGTTATGGAATATTATTGCTCTATAAGAAATGACCAGCAGGACGATTTCAGAGAGGCCTGGAGGGACTTGCATGAACTGATGCTGAGTGAAACGAGCAGAACCAGAAGATCATTATACACGGCAACAACAATATTACATGATGATCAATTCCGATGGACATGGCTCTCTGCAATAAAGAATTGTCTCAAACCAGTTCCAATTGTTCACTGAAGAAAACCATATACACCCAGAGAGAGGGATATGAAATATGGACCACAACATAACATTTTCATGCTCTCTATTGAGGTTTGCTTGCATTGTGTTTCCTTTCTCTGGTTTTCTTTTTTTTCTTGTAGATAGGATTTTTCTTGCACAACTTGTCAATTATTTCAATATTATTGACATGTAGTGGACTTCCTGCCATCTAGGGGAGAGGAGGGGACTGGGGGTAAAAGTTGTAATGGAGAGCTTTGTAAAGATCAATGCTGGGGAACTACCCATACATATGTTATACAAATATAAAGCTCTAATAAAAAACAAACAAACTCTCAAGGACTGGTCCTCCACTGCCCATTTCCCCCATTATAGGGAATGCTTATAGGGATATAGGCAGCTAGGGGACACAGTAAGTAAAATAAGATCTGAGTTTGAAGCTTGACTTAAACATATATTATCTGTTAGTCATATACATCCAGAGAGAGGCCTGTGGGAACTGAGTGTGGGCCACAACATAGCATTTTAACGCTTTCTGTGAATATTTCCTTGCATTTTGTTTTCCTTCTTAGGTTGTTTTTTTTTCTCTTTCTAGATCTGATTTTTCTTGTGCGGTAAGATAACTGTATAGATATGTAAACATATATTGCATTTGTCATATAATTTAACATATTTAACATGTATTAGACTATCTGTTATCTAGGGATGGGGGTGGAGGGAAGGAGGGGAAAAATTTGGAACAAAAAAATTTTTGCAAATGTCAATATAGAAAAATTACTCATATGTTCTGTAAATAAAAAACTTTAATAAAAACTTAAAAAAAAAAACCCTATATATTATCTGTATGATCCTGGTTGAATCACTTAGCCTCATTCAGCCACAGTTTCCTCATTGGTAAAATGAGGGTAATTTTAGTACCAATTTGATGGAACTCTTATGAGGATCAAATAAAATAGTATGTCTAAAGAGTTATATGTAAGCTCTTTTTCATTTTTTTTTTTCTGGAGAGGTGGTGGTAGTAGTTGGTGAATTTGTGACTTAGTCAATAAACATTAAATGCTTACTATGTACTGGGTGGTGCAGTAGATAAGTGTTGGGACTGGGATCAGGAAGATTCATCTTCCTGAGTTCAAATTTAGCTGCAGACACTTATTTAGCTGGGTGACCTTGAGCAAGTCACTTAACCCTGTTTGCTTTAGTTACTCATCTGCAAAATGAGCTGGAGAGGAAAATGGTAAAACACTCCAGTATCTTTGCCAAGAAAACCTCAAATGGGATCACAAAGAGTCGGATATTTTTGAAACAACTGAACAATAACAATACATTCCAAATAGTGTACTATATGGGAATACAAAAAAGAGGCAAAAGACAGTCCTTGCCCTCAAGGAGTTTACAATCTTGTTCTAACAAGCAAAACAAATATATTCAAAAAAAGTTGCATGTAGAGTAAATAGAAAATAATAAGGGAAAGGCACTAAGTAAGAGGGATTGGGAAAGCCTTTCTGCAAAAGATGGGAAATTAATTAGACATCTAAAGGAATTCATTAGGTAGGAAGTGGGAGAGAATTCTAGGCATGGGAATCAGCCAGAAAAAAATCCAAGAGCTAAGAGATGGAGGATCTTGTTTATAGATCAGCCGGGAGGCCAGTGTCCCTGGATCAAAAGGTATATGTAGGTGGGTAAGGTGTAAGAAGACTGAAAAGATAGAGGGGATAGGTTATGAATGGTTTTAAATGTCAAACAGGATTTTATATTTAACTATAGAGTTGATAGGGAGTCATAATTTATTGAGCAGGGGATAATATGATCAGACTTCTGTTTTAGGAAAGTCACTTACTTGGTTGAATGGAGGATGAGTTGGAGTAGGAAGAGACTGGAAGTGGACAAGCTCATTAATAGGCTATTGAAGTGAGAAGATGAAGGTTTGCACTAGGGTGAAAGCAGTGCCATAGTAGAGAGGAGAAGATATTGGAGAGATTGTATAAAGGTAAAATTGACAATCCTTGGTAATAGATGGGATATGGAGAGTGAGAGATAGTGAAGAGTCAAGAATGGCCCTTAGATTTTGAACCTGAGGGACTAGGAAGATGATATTACCCATGAAATCAATGCGAGCTGATGACATCACTAAGTGAAGTATTATAGAGGGAAAAGAAAAAAAGGTCCAGGATGAGACTCTATGGGATATCTCTGGTGCTTTTGATGAAGATCCAGCAAAGGAGACTGAGAACAACAGAGTTAATAAATAAGAGGAGAACCAGAAGACAGTAGTGTCTCAAAAACCTATAGAGAAAAGAAAATATCAAGAAAAAGAAAGTGAAGGAAAGTCAAAGATTACAAAGAGATCAAGGAGAATGAGGACTGAGAACAGACCAATGGATCTGACAATTGAGAGATCATTAGTAACTTTGGAAAGAATGGTAGGAGATTGATCAGGTAGCAAGCCAGATTGCAAGGAGCAAAGAAGAGAAGGAGAGAAGAGAAAGTGAAAGCCTCTATTGCAGACAGTCTTTTTAAAAATAAATTTGGCTACAAAAGGCAGAAAAGATATTAAGATGGTGGATAGGGAGGTAGAGGGATCAAATGAGGATTTTTTTGAGAATGAGGGAGACATGGGCAAGTTAATAGGCAGTAGGAAAAGAGCCAATAGACAAAGAGATTGAAAATATGTGCTAGAATGGGAATAACAAAAGGGGCAATATTGTGGAGGAGAATGGACAGAATGGGATCACATGAACAGGTAGAGGGGCCAGCCTTGGTAAGGAATAAGTCCACTTCATCATGTGAGACAGGGTAAAGAAGGATATAGTGGCAGAAGGCTTATGAGTGGTATGAGATGAGGAAGAGGGGAGAAGAGGGAGTACTTGGTGACTGGTCAATTTTTTTTCTGTAAAATATGAGCAAGGTTTTCAGATGAAAAGGTGAGGGAAGGTGAAGCTATGGAATATTTGAGGAGGGCTGAAAAATTCCAAACTCTCAAGATTTCCCTCATGAACAAGAGAAAATAGTGCCTCAGGGCCAAAGTAGAGTGATAAATATAAACAAGAGTTTGGGCAGAACAGTTCTTCTGGGACAACTGGAGAAGATCTGAAGAAAGATACCAGGATGGAGGTTTAATTCATGCAAAGTATAAACACTTCCAGGCTAGTTCCACTAAAACAGCAAGCTATAAACTCTAGGATTATGTGGGCTGGGAGGTAACCTTGACTCCAGCTATAAGAATTTTCACCTCTACAGTTGGTAGTCTGAGTGAAGGATGATTGATGGAACCTCTGCTGATAAGGGATGTGCAGATCTGCTGTGGGCACATGGCCCTAGGCAAGAAGGAACTAGCAGATGCTAAATGAGTGGAGAAGCAGTGGAACAGGGATGGTGTTGGTCTCAGGCACTTATAGAAGGGCAGAGTTCTTGGTTTCAGTTCCAGACTAGAGAGGAGAACTGAAGGAGGACCTGAGCCTGGAAGCACCACCCCACTCCCTAGGACTAGAAGTAGCTACAATAACAAGCTGTTATAAATTTAAAAAAAATAAGCAAAGAAGAACCATAGAAAGTTACTACGGGGAGAGAGAAAACTGGAGTTCAACTTCAGAGGAGGAGACTGAAGCAAAAAAAGTCTCTTCTACCCCAAAGAATTCATAGAACTTAAATAAGACTTTAAAAATCAAATGAAAGAAATTGAGGAAAAATAAAAAAAATTAAGAACAATCTTAGAAAAACAAGGAGATTATGAAAAGTAAATCAAGTCAACTAGAAAAGGAGATCCAAAATTTTAAGGGAAAAAAATACCTCCTTGAAAATTAGAATTGGGCAAAGGAAAGTCAGTGAAACTCTAAGAGACCAAGAAGTAATAAAACAAAATATAAAGAATAAAAAAAAAATAGAAGAAATGTCTCATAAGAAAAGCAACTGATCTGGAGAAACTACCTGAGAATTGAACTACCTGAAAACTATGATAAAAAAAAAATCTTGAAAAAATAATAGAAGAAATAACAAAAGAAAATCATTCTGAAGTGTTATAACAAGAGGCAAAAGTCGAAATAGAAAAAATCCACCAATCACCACCTGGAAGAGATCCTATGAGGCAAACCTACAGGAATGTCATAGCCAAATTTTGAAACCCCAGATCAAGGAGAAAATATTATGAGCAAGAAGGAAAAAAAAGTCACAATTAGAATCACACAGGACTTAGGAGTGTCTATATTAAGACTACAAGTCTTGGAACTCTATATATTGAAAAGCAAAAGAACTGGGGTTGTGACCAAAAAATTATACCCAGCAAACTATGATTCTGAATGAAAAAAAAATGTTCAATGAATTGCCAGACTTTCAAAATTTTGTTGCAAATGACCTGAATTTAATAGAAAATTTGACATACAAAATCCAAGAAAAACATAAGGTAAACATCAAAGAGACTCAATAGGGACAAATTTTATTTTTTATATGTGGACATATAAACTGTATATTAAATTTTGTCATTAGAAATTGGGTAGTTCAAGAAAAAGATTGGAGTAGAGTTGAGTATGATATCATTCTAAAAAGTAAAACCATGTAGGTAAAAATAAAAAAGAAATTATCTTATATAAATGAGGTCTGAGAGGAAGAACTGACACAGAGGAATTTAATGGGGGAAGAGAGCTGGTAATTCTGGAACCTTACTCTCACTGGGAATGGGTCAATGAGGGAATGATACATATTTATCTAGAAGAGTATGAAAGTCTTCTAAATTCAGAAAGAAATAAGAGGGTAAGGGGATAGGGAGCAGGGAATGGATATGAGGACTTTTAGAGGGAACCGTAATCATATTAGATCTAGGTTAAAGACAGAATAATATATACATTTAGAAGGTAATCAGTCTTCTAAATTTATAAAGAAATAAGAGGGTGAGAGAATAAAATAAGGGGGTGGTACAGAAGGCTGTGGAGATTGTTGAGGATGGGATAAAGAGGGAACAATACACACACACATATATTTGGAAAGCTATAAAATTTTTCTAAATTTAGAAACAAGAGGGCAAAGGGAAAGTAAAGGGAAGAGAATAAGGGAGAGATCCTTGGAAGAGGAGTAGATTAAGTAATAGGAAGACAAGGTAGCAGATGGAAGGAAAGCAGAGGAGTCAGGAGGGATAAGAAATGAGAGAAACACACAAACATAAAATAATTATCAGGAGTAGAATTTATTATGCAAAAAAACAGATAGTAATCATGATTTCAGACAAAGTCAAAGCTAAAATGAATTTAAACAAAAGAGAAAAATAGGGAAACTACACTATATATCAGCCATATTAATTAATATGGTTTAGACTATTTAAAATAACGACACTTTAAGGTGGAAATATTGCTGTATATAGAAAATGATGAGTTGGAGTTAGAAAAATATGGAAAGATTTGGACTTTTGAAGAAAGATATTATCTGTCTTCAGAGAAACAGAGGACAAATAAACATGGTAAAGACATAAATGCATATGAAGTATATATATGTGTGTGTGTGATTATATATATATATGTAAATGCATGTATACATGTGTATAGGTATTTATATATTTGTGTATTGTGTATTTATGTGTATATATATATATGCGTGTATATATCTCCGTTTTTAATTGTAGTGTTCTTGAAGGGAGGGAGGAAGGGGGAAAGAGAATAAAGTAAAAGTGCATAGCAGAGAACAAAAGAAGACCTACAAGGAAGCAAAATAAAGAGGGATAGCTCTAAGCACAATGTGTAGTATTTATTACATCATACTTTCTTGAAATGGAAATTGACTGCTTTATATTTTGAATTCTCTTACATTCTGCTATGCACATGACAACTTTTTTATTTTCCTATTTCCTATTTATGTTTAAATTAATAAAATAAAAAAGAAATCAATTTCCTTGTGTTAATATACAATATTAACTAATTAATATGCAATAAAGCAATATGCTAGGTACTGAAGATAGAAAGAAGGTGATACTGTGTCACCTCCCCTCCACTCAAGGATTTTCTAGTATAAATTAAAAAATGAGTACGAACATAAGAATGGCTAAACAGAAGAACCTGAGAGATTCAAAGAAGGGGCATTATGGAAAAGGTGACCCCTGAACCATCATTGAACAATGGGAATAATTTCAGCTGATAATAATATTGGGAGAGAGTATTCTAATTATGAGGAAAAATGGACCAAATCACACGAAAGTAGGAGAGAGCACATCTGTAAAATGGACTTCTGTTATTTTTTCCAACTCTAAATTCGATACCCTGATCTAATAAGATTGGGGGCATAGAGTCCTTGATGGAGAGTATCCTGAAATAAATACTGGTCTATTCTGGTCCTCCACATGCATCATGAGCTCTGCTGCCTCCATGCCTTTGTTCATGCTGTTCCTCATGTTCTCTATGCATGGAATGCCCTCCTTCCCCTGTCAAATTACTTTTCCATATTTAAAAAAAATTATGGAATAAAACAAGCATTTCCTTAATATAGCACATACACAAAAAAAGATGATTATACATGAAACTGCAAATCTCCTATGCACAACTACCATACTGGTGCATTTCTGTGCTTAGCTCTCTACATGAGTGCCTGATTCCTTTATTAATCTGCTAGCTCTGTGAAGACAGCTGTAATATTTTTCTGAACTCCTTGTCTTCTCAGTGCTTTGGCTAAGGCAGGCATTTAATAAATATTTATTGAATGAAGCTTGAAGGATATATTTGCTGTAGTCTTAGTTTCTTTTCCTCATTTAACTAGAACTGAAGCCTGGATCTCTGAAGGCTGGAAAGGAAACCTAGCTACCTCCCTGCTCCATGTTCAGACTCTTCCTACTCCACTGAAAGAGACCACCAAGGGTTTGATCCATTTTGTGGTATTGAGCCAGCTGATTTCTTGCATTTGCACCAAGCTACCACTAGGTGGCCGCCGTAGCACGTGGAGCTAGCCCAGGGATCTTGGCCAGGCTTGAATCCATCCCAGCTTTGGAATTCTAGCTCCAGCATGGTTCTCTGGAGGACTCATGTGTCTCCCCCTCCCCCATGCCCAGCAAAATAAAGATAACAAGACATCCACTTATGATGATAAAAGCAAGCTTCTATTTTTACCCTCCATCACTTATTCTATTTGGAGCTTGCTGAGGTAAATACACAGGGTTTGCAAGCTGAGGTCCCTCCTTGTCTCTGAGATCCATTTCCACTCCAGCATCCTTAATAGCACAGTTTGAACACTCGAGGTGATGGAGAGCAGGGGCTCTCTGCCTCCCCTGGCATCTTCTTTCAGTCACAAAGAGCTCATCTTGCATTAGCCTACCCCCATCTCCAAGGGACAGAAAATGAGAGATGCTCAGTGGGATCCTGGGAGGCAAAAATGGCCCCTACTGATCTGCTCCATTAAAGGGCCACTGTTGGAGTGGCGGCAGTTACTACAGACACTATATTAAAGTGGCAGGACGTCTGCCCAAGGGTTCAGTTTCTTGAGGGTAATTTGCAGCTGTTTGCTGTCCTCAGGATGCCTCGGGAACTGTGACTATAGTGTTCTTGACAGGAAACTGCATATGGCGCATGGTGAGCAGGGAGCCTGGCTCCAGCTCAGGGAAGGCTCTGTTCAGAGGCTGTTACCAATCAATCCTTTCAGAGACCGGGCTGACTGGAAGCCAGGCAAACACTAGTGTGACTTGACCTCAAAGAAAGTCGGGCAGAATGCCCCAGGATCTGTTTTGCTTGGGGTTAGGAAGGAAGGTGGTGGTGGAGGCAGAAGCACAAGCAGATGACTGGAAGGAAGTGGAAATGTTCTTGAGCTGGTTGGTCAGTAGACCTGCTCTGCCATTAATTGGCTGCCAATGGGCATTAATGGATGCTCTCACCAAGGGCCAAAATAGTTAGGTTTGGGGAGGCTCAGGCAGTGACAACAAAGAGGGCAATCTAGTTGGGGGTAGAATTTCACTGAGAGAATAAACAATTTGTCTCTCTGAGAGTTCAGTCTGTATTACTATGAAAGTTGGGGGAGAAAGACAGAACTCAGGAGAAGAGAACATCTTCTCACCTATCCTCGGTTCAAATTCTCCACTATTGCCCTATTCCTAGTCTAAAGACCATTCTCCTTGGTAGAGAAAACAGGCAAAATAGAATTTGAGTAGTTCTTCTTCTCATTATCATTTGGCATTAGTAACAGACCCTTCTTCCACCTTCTTCCTCTTGTTTTCAACACACTTTTTCCTCTACCTTAAAAAAATAAAACAACACCCTTCTTCTTGTCTTCAGCATTTACTATAAGGCTCAGCTTATTCTGCACTTTTGTGATCTTGATATTGTTCTTGTAGGACTTTGTCATTTTAAAATATTCATCTTTAGTTATCTGACCTCAATTTCATGTCAGGTAGACATACTTCCTTTTAAAATCAAAGTCCATAGATAAGCTTTCTGTATAGCCCTATTCTTCTCTTTAGCCACCTGTTTCTTCTTTCTCTTTCTTGTTTGTGAATGTCATTGATTATTTCCTTGAGCTAATTGTCTTTTTAGAGTCTCAAAGTAAGGGATCCTACTAATCCTATTTCTGAATTCTTTGAGATCAATTTTTCTAAAGTTTATGATACAAGTAAGACTCTAACTAGCATTTCCCTCCTTATCTCACACAAATTTTATGATGGTATGATCTCTTATCTCTTAAGATTCCCATTTCTAGCACTTCTCAGAGTCAGCAAGGTTTTCCTTCTGTGTATTTGAGATCTTTCCTGATGTTATGATATTTTTGATCATGAGGAGGTTAAGTCATATATTGAATTACTTGCCATCTAGGGGAGGGGGTGAGGAGAAGGCGGGGAAAATTTAGAACACAAGGTTTTGCAAAGGTCAACGTTAAAAAAATTATTCATGCATATGTTTTGAAAATAAAAAGCTTTAATAAAAAATTTGAAAGCAAAAAAAATTAAATACATATAGAAGTATGTGATAGTCCTTTCTAAATAAATTATATAAATTCTGACAATCATAGACTTGTTAGAACAAAGATGAAATTAAACAAAATATAAAAAGAAATAATTGCATGAGAAAATGTATACATAATCCACCATCAACTTGTTAGAATAAATATTAACATCAATAACATAGAAGAAATAATTACATGAGATGTGATACCTTTTAAAAATGCTAATATGACCTGTCTAGAGAAATGATTGATGTTGAAAAAGGTAATAAAGAATTTGTGTATCCACAACAACAAAAAAGAAATGAGGAGGTTAAGTAAGAGACTGAATGAAAGAGGTGTATAGTCATGCAAGAATGGTATCAAGGAGATTATAATTAATTATGAACTGAGGTTTGTGATAAATGCTAATAACAACAAGATTGAAGTTTACTTTAGGTATGTTTGAGTCAAGAAGAAGACCAATTCAAGTTCATGAACACTTTTTTTTTTTTTTTGCTGAGGCAATTGGGATTAAGTGACTTGCCCAGGATCACACAGCTAGGAAGTGTTAAGTGTCTGAGACCAGATTTGAACTCAGGTCCTCCTGACTTCAGGGCTGGCACTCTATCCACTGCGCCACCTAGCTGCCCCTATGAACACTTATTTGCTTAGAATAGATGGGAAGTCCACAGAGCCAAAGTTCAATGCCTCATTGGGGCACGGAGGTAACCTTGGGTTATTACAGGTTATGTCAGAAGAATATAAGTGCTGGTAGGTTCCATCATGCTGGAAAGGCATTTAGTATGTATGGTCTTAGAAAATTCTGGTAAGCTTATCTATCAACCTTCAGGACACTCTCCCTCCTTTCTCAATGAGTTTATGGCTTGGGTCATAGTCTTCCTTACCATCCCAACTTCTGCTTTCATTTCTAGGAAATGTCTATATGTTAATGCTGTCTCAATTAAATATCTACTCCTTCACTCAACGCTGGGACAGCTAGATGGCACAGTGGATAGAGTGCTGGGCTTGGAGTCTTTCTAATTCAGTCTTCCTGAGTTCAAATCTGGTATTGGACACTTACTACCTGGGTGACTATGGGCAAGTCATTTACCCCTATTTGTCTGTTTCCTCATCTGTAAAATGAGAAGGAAATGGCAAATCACTCTGGTATCCTTATTAAAAAAAAGCAATCAAATGAAGTAACAAAGAGTTGGAAACAATAAACACTCTATGTTATCTACATGTAGCTTTACTTTTGTCAGCACTCTCAAACATCCTACTTCCATATTTAAGATCTCTGAATTTCCTTTACCTGATCACGTAAAGTCAATCCCAATAAGACTTTATTGAGTACATGCTATGTGCCAGATACTGTGCTAAGCTCTGGGAATTCAAAGGAAGAAAAAAACAAAACAAAAATAAACAAAAGTCTCCTGCACTCTCCCTGCTTTTAAGGAGCTCATAGTTGAATGGGGGAGACCCCTTCTCCCCAAATCCAATTATGTACAAACAAGATACATACAGGATGAATTGGAGATAATCAACAGAGGGAAGGCACTATCAGTAAGAGCAATTAGGAAAAAAATTCTTGTGGAAGGCAGAATTTTAGCTGAGATTTGAAGGAAATGAGAGAAGCCAGGAAGTGGAAATTAGGAAGGAGAGAGTGCGAGGCATAAGGGATGGCCAGCGAAAATGCCCAAAGTCTAGAGCTGAAGTGTTGTGTGAGAAATGACACAAGAGACCAGTCTTTCTGGATCACAGTGTACCGTGTTTGTGTGTGCATGTGTGTGTGTGTGTGTGTGTGTGTATGTAAGATATAAAAAAGGCTGGAAATGTAGGAAAGGACTAAGTTATAAAGGGCATTAAAAGCCAAATAGAAGAATTTATATTTGATCTTGGAGATATTAGGGAGTCAATGAAGTGTATTGAAGGAGGGCAGGATATATATATGACATAGTCAAATTAATTTGAAAGCTAATTAAAAGCTAAGGAGACAATATACTGATCTCAGTCTTTTGTCTTTTTGTCTCTGCCTACTTTTCACTCTTTCTAAGCATATTCTGTCTTCTTTATGACCTTTAATGTCTCCATGAATCTATACTTTTCCTGTTGTTCCAATTATGATAGTTGGTTAGACAAGTGTGTGTTAACTTTTTCTAGGACTATAAATGGACAGTGAACTGGATCCAGAATTGAACAAGAGGAGAAGAGCAAGCTGACTATCTTTGGGAAATTCCAGGTTGTTTAATGTTTTCCAACTTCTCCTCTAAATAAAGTCTATTTTTTAATCACCAATATCCTTCTAGTTCCATTAAATAGCTTTATGTGATGGAACCCTCTACTCTCTGAAAAAAAAAAAAGACGAATAGTTACATGATGGGTGTGAAGAGTCTGGGTGTGAAGAATCTGGGTGTGAATAAGTGTTTTACATTTATAAGGATCACAAGTGATTTTTGGTACTATCAAAGAATGGAAGAAACATCAACAAGGAATTACTCAGTGCTCTAATCCACAATAGAGTCTATAATTCCAGTGGTGTGCATGCCCATTGGTAGAATTCAGGTTAAGATGTTACAAATACCCTTCTCTGTTCTGTCAGAGTATCTTCTGTCCTCTTTTTTGTCCCTTCAAAAAGAAACTTTCATGGCCATGGAACCATTAATGTAGAAATTCAATCTGAGAGAGAACTATCTCCCTCTGGGATAATGAAGTAATTCAGAGAAGGATAGAGATTGAACAGCAACAGATTATTAAGGAACTAAGGAAGTTAGTTAAATTAAGGAAGAGGTTTTTCAACAAGAAAAAAGGTATAGCAATTGTAGTAACATCCTTCAGACTTTTGAGATATCCATTTTAGTAAGTACTCAGAAGGACCATTAAATTATTCCCAGAAGAAGATTCCTAAAAACCCCAATATACCCCAATACTCACAGCAATAAGCTTATTTGATTTTCAGAAGTTTTAACATTTGTCAAAAATGGATCAGATTTTCCCACAATAATATCTAATTTTATTTCTATAAGCCTAGGAGGATTTTCACTATGGTGGTACTTAGATAAATTTTAATAACCCGCTTACATTATTAAACCATTCTCAAGATGTTAGCCAGATTGAAAGATATCCATCCTTGTGCCTATAAGATATACCAAAGGCAGGCTCATCATTCTTTCAAATTTTAACAAGTGACTATCTATATACTGAGAGTATTTAGATACAGTGACTCTTTCCCTACAAATTTAAACTCACTGGAAAGTAACAATTCTGTTATTACGTTCTTGGCCCCTTTCAGTCATATAAAGTATTGGGCTCATCTATGGCACTGAGATCGTATAGCCCTGGGAGCAAATGGCATTAGGTATTGGCTATGTAAGAAAGTTGTAGGTAAGAAAGAAAAATTTATTATAATTTTTAGTGTCAGCCATACATTTAAATATGCTCCAAAGAATTAGCACCTTTCTAACTCTTCCAGGCTATAAGAAAGATTAGAATATGCTATCCTCCCAGCTGGATACTAATATCTTTAGGTGTACCATGGCCAAAGTCTTATTTCTCAGGCTTAGTTAAAAGATTTGTTGTTAATGTTGCTTTTCAGTCATTTTCAGTCGTTTCTGACTCTTTGTGACCTCATTTGGATAAGCTGTGATCTGCATTACTGGAGGGAATGACCATTTCAATGGGATCATAGATCCATTAACATTTTGGAAAGAGGTAGATAACACAGGTTTAAGAATAGGAGGAACCACTAAGAGCTTTGGTTTTTTCCTCTGTTTTCTCCATTAGGGAGAATTCAATCTTCAGAGCTGGAAGGAAAAAAAAAAACAAGAAACCCCAAGATAAGAGAGGAGATAAGAGAGCACCTTTTCAGAGAGTTAAATTTACCTGGTCTAGATGAACCCAATTTTAGCTACTGAAATAACCTGGGCATGTGATATATATGTTGATTTCTTGTAAAATTCTAATCATTGAGTCATTCATTCATTCTTTTTAGGGTAGAATTGGTCTTGTAAATATTTAGAACAGATTATTAAATCAATGTTTTTCAAGCACATGGTAAAAAGGAAGAAATGTTCACAAAGTGTTAGCATGATTATGTTAAGAACATTATGTCAGACTAGACTATTTTCCTTTTTTTTGTACTGATAGATACAGAAAGGATATCCAGGTAGGAAAGGATAGCTAGGTGCAGTGGAGAAAGCAAGATTGAAGTCAGAAAGAGCTGAGTTAAAATCCAGACTCACTAAGTACTCACTATTTGGCAAAAACTGCTGGGAAAATTGGAAACTAGTGTGTAAGAAATTAAGGCTGAACCCACACCTAACACCACATACCAAGATAAGATTTAAATAGATTCATGATCTAGATATAAAGAGTGATATTATAAGCAAATTAGAGGAACATAGGATAGTTTACCTCTCAGACCTGTGGAGATGGAATAAATTTATGTCCAAAGAAGATCTGGAACTCTTAATTGAACACCAGATAGATAATTTTGATTATTAAGTTAAAAAGTTTCTGTACTAACAAAACTAATGCAGACAAGATTAGGAGGGAAGCATCAAATTGGGAAATCATCTTTACATTTAAGGGTTCTGATAAAGGTCTCATCTCTAAGATATATAGAGAATTGTCTCATATTTATAAGAATTCAAGCCATTCTCCAATCGATAAATGGTCAAAGGATATGAACAGACAATTTTCAGATGATGAAATTAAAACTATTTGTAGTCATATGAAAAGGTGCTCCAAATCACTATTGATCAGAGAAATGCAAATCAAGACAACCCTGAGGTACCACTACACACCTGTCAGATTGGCTAAAATGACAAAAAAGTTAATGATGAATGTTGGAGGGGATGTGGGAAGGCTGGGACACTGATGCATTGTTGGTGGAACTGTGAACGGATACAGCCATTCTGGAGAGCAATTTGGAACTATGCTCAAAAAGTTATCAAACTGTGCATACCCTTTGACCCAGCAGCATTTCTATTGGGCTTATATCCCAAAGA
Source organism: Myrmecobius fasciatus (assembly GCA_023553655.1). Taxonomy (NCBI): domain Eukaryota; kingdom Metazoa; phylum Chordata; class Mammalia; order Dasyuromorphia; family Myrmecobiidae; genus Myrmecobius; species Myrmecobius fasciatus. Next base: position 144,204 of record JAJPUD010001543.1, on the reverse strand, counting down.
AATCATTTTTTTTAAGCTTTTTATTTGTATAACATATGTATGGGTAGTTCCCCAACCTTGATCTTTACAAAGCTTTCCAATACAAATTTTACCCTCAGTCCCCTCCCCTCCCCCAGATGGCAGGAAGTCCACTACATGTTAATAATGTTGAAATGCTTGAGAAGTTATGCAAGAAAAATCCTATCTACAAGAAAAAAAAAGAATCAGAGAAAGGCAACACAATGCAAGCAAATGTCAATAGAGATCATGAAAATGTTACGTTGTGGTCCATATTTCATGTCCCTCTTTCTGGGTGTATATGGTTTTCTTCAGTGAACAACTGGAACTGGTTTGAGACAATTCTTTATTGCAGAGAGCCATGTCCATCAGAATTGGTCATCATGTAATACTGTTGTTGCTGTGCATGATGATCTCCTGGTTCTGCTCGTTTCACTCAGCATCAGTTCATGCAAGTCTCTCCAGGCCTCTCTGAAATCGTCCTGCTGGTCGTTTCTTACAGAACAATAATATTCCATAACATTCATATACCATAATTTATTCAGCCACTCTCCAATTGATGGGCATCCCTTCAGTTTCCAGTTTCTAGCCACTACAAAAAGGGCTGCCACAAACATTCTTGCACATGTGGGTCCCTTTCCCTCCTCTAAGATCTCTTTGGGATATAGGCCCAGTAGAAACACTGCTGGGTCAAAGGGTATGCACAGTTTGACAACTTTTTGAGCATAGCTCCAAATTGCTCTCCAGAATGGTTGGATCCATTCACAGTTCCACCAACAATGTATTAGTGTCCCAGCCCTCCCACATCCCCCCCAACAGTTATCATTATCTTTTCCTGTCATTTTAGCCAATCTGACAGGTGTGTAGTGGTATCTCAGAGTTGTCTTAATTTGCATTTCTCTGATCAATAGTGATTTGGAGCAACTTTTCATATGACTAGAGATGGTTTTAATTTCATCATCTGAAAATTGTCTGTTCATATCCCTTGACCATTTATCTATTGAAGAGTGGCTTGAATTCTTATATATATGAGACAATTCTCTATATATTTTAGAAATGAGGCCTTTATCAGAACCATTGAATGTAAAGATGATTTCCCAATTAGATGCTTCCCTCCTAATCTTGTCTGCATTTGTTTTGTTTGTACAGAAACTTTTTAACTTAATATAGTCAAAATTATCCATCTGGTGTTCAATTAGGAGTTCCAAGTCTTCTTTGGACATAAATTTGTTCCACCTCCACAGGTCTGAGAGATAAACTATATTACGTTCCTCTAACTTGCTTACAAAGTCCCTCTTTATATCTAGATCATGAACCCATTTAGATCTTATCTTGGTATGTGGTGTTAGGTATGGGTCAAGCCCTAATTTCTTCCACACTAGTTTCCAATTTTCCCAGCAGTTTTTGCCAAATAGAGAGTATTTATCCCAAAAGCTGTGTTCTTTGGGTTTATCGAACACTAGATTGTTAAGGTTAATGCCTAGGTTGTCCTGATAACCTATCCTGTGCCACTGATCCACTGCTCTATTTCTTATCCAGTACCAAACGGTTTTGATGACCGCTGCTTTATAATATAGTTTTAGATCTGGTACAGCAAGGCCACCTTCATCTGCCTTTTTTTTTTCATTAATCCCCTTGAAATCCTTGACCTTTTGTTCTTCCAAATGAACTTTGCTACTATTTTTTCTAGATCTGTAAAATAATTTCTTGGGAGTTTGATTGGTATGGCACTAAATAAGTAGATTAGTTTGGGTAGTATTGTCATTTTTATTATGTTCGCTCTGCCTACCCATGAGCACTTAATATTTTTCCAATTGATTAGGTCTGATTTTATTTGTGTGGAAAGTGTTTTGTAATTTAGTTCGTATAGTTTCTGACTTTTCCTTGGCAGATAGATTCCCAAATATTTTATCCTATCATCTGCTATTTGGAATGGAATTTCTTTTTGTATCTCCTGCTGCTGAACTTTGTTGGTAATATATAAAAATGCTGATGATTTATGTGGATTAATTTTGAATCCTGCAACTTTGCCAAAGTTGTGAATTGTTTCTAGTAGTTTTTTAGTTGAGTCTCTAGGGTTCTCTAAGTATACCATCATGTCATCTGCAAAGAGTGATAATTTGGTTTCTTCATTACCTACTCTGATTCCTTTTATCTCTTTTTCTTCTCTTATTGCTAAAGCTAACATTTCTAATACAATATTAAATAGTAATGGTGACAGTGGGCAGCCTTGTTTCACTCCTGATCTTATGGGGAATGGTTTTAGTTTGTCTCCATTACATATGATGCTTGCTGATGGTTTTAAATAGATGCTACTGATCATTTTAAGGAAAAGCCCATTTATTCCTATACTCTCTAGTGTTTTTAATAGGAAAGGGTGTTGGATTTTGTCAAAGGCTTTTTCTGCATCTATTGAAATAATCATATGGTTTTTGTTAATTTGGTTATTAATATAATTAATTATGCTGATAGTTTTCCTAATATTGAACCAGCCCTGCATCCCTGGTATAAATCCTACTTGGTCATAGTGTACTATCCTGGGGATGACTTTCTGTAATCTCATTGCTAAAATCTTATTTAAAATTTTTGCATCAATATTCATTAGGGAAATTGGTCTATAGTTTTCTTTCTCTGTTTTTACCCTACCTGGTTTAGCTATCAGCACCATATCGGTCTCATAGAAGGATTCTGGCAGTATACCTTCTGTCCCTAATTTCTCAAATAGTTTGTGTAGTATTGGAATTAATTGTTCTTTGAATGTTTGGTAGAATTCACATGTAAATCCATCTGGCCCTGGAGATTTTTTCTTAGGGAGTTGGTTAATGGCTTGTTCTATTTCTTTTTCTAATATCCCAAAGAAATCATAAAGGAAGGAAAGGGCCCCACATGTGCAAGAATGTTTGTGGCAGCCCTTTTTGTAGTGGCTAGAAACTGGAAACTGAATAGATGCTCTTCAATTGGAGAATGGCTGAATAAATTATGGTATATGAATATTATGGAATTTTATTGTTCTGTAAGAAATGACCAGCAGGACGATTTCAGAGAGGCCTGGAGAGACCTATATGAACTGATGCTGAGTCAAATGAGCAGAAACAAGAGATCATTATACATGGCAACAACAATACTATATGATGATCAATTCTGATGGACATGACTCTCTTCAACAATGAAATGCTTCAAACTAGTTCCAATTGTTCAGTGAAGAAAGCCATATACACCCAGAGAGAGGGATGTGAAATGTGGACCACAACATATCATTTTCATGCTCTCTATTGATGTTTGCTTGCATTGTATTTCCTTTATTTGATTATTCTTTCTTGTAAATACGATTTCTCCTGCAGAAAAATGATGTGTGGAAATAACTATACATATATTTGATTTCTTAAGTATTTTAACATAATTAACATGTAGTGGATATCCTGCCATCTAGGGGAGGGGTGCGGAGTAGGGGGGAAAAATTTGTAACAGAAAGCTTTGTAAGGGTTAATGTTGAAGAATTACCCATACATATGTTTTGCAAATAAAAAGTATTAATAAAAATTAAAAAAAAATCCAGACTCAGACACTTAGTAGTTATGTGACTCTGGGCAAGTCAATTAAACCTGTTTGCCTCAGTTTTCTCATTTGTAAAATGAGCTGGAGGAAAAAAAAAACGGCAAACCACTCCAATATCTTTGCCAAGAAAACCCTGAATGGGGTCATGAAGAGTTGATACGACTAAGACTACTGAACAACAACAGATAAGGAGAATGTTGACATAGGTGAAGTTTCTTTGGAGTTTATGATGTCACTTAACCAAATATCTCATGACCCCATTTTGGACATGTGGTGTGGATGGTAATAAAAAGATGAATTTTGAAGTGTTGAATGTCAGATGTCAAAGAATACTGGGTGAATGAAAGGGTCCATCTTTGTCAAAGGGGTGAGAAATCAATTCTAGTAAATTGACATGTATTAAGGTTGAAATAGTTCTTACTATATGCAAGGAGCAGAGCTAAGCCCATACCAAAGCAAAGAATACTCTGCTGTCATCAAGGAACTTTCTCTCCAGTTACTAATAGAGTTCCTTCCTTGGCCATGCTCTAGTCAATATTCTTATCAATGAGGGGAGAAAATGGAACACTTAGCAACTTAGTGGATAACACAAAGTATAGCAGGATAATGAATTAGAAGTGACATTTGGGACCTAAAAAAAGGCTCATGTCTTATATAATCTTTGTATCTCTTTAGCGCTTAGCAGAGTGTGTTAAACATGGCAAGAGCTTTATAAATATTTGCTGAATTAAAGTGAATTGAACCGAATGGGGTAGTAAGTAGGAAAAACCATTGGATCTGAACTCAGAAGATCAGGTTTTGAAATCCAACTTTGGTCCTTTTGATACCTGGTTGATTTTGAGCAAATAGCTTAAGCTTTCTGGGTCTCAGTTGTTATTAGTATAATGAAAGAATTGGAGCTGATAATCTCTAAGGTACTTTGAAGCTCTAACTCTTATGAGTAAATGAACTGAATTAAATCTCTGTAGACTGCTGTGATGGACTAAAATAAAAATGGAATGTAGTCCACTAAATGTATAGTCCTGTGTATGTATTAAACAAACAAACAAACAAACTTCAATAACAAAAACCTTGTTCAGATATGGCATGAAGATAGAAATAGCTAAATAGTTTATTTGAAATAGTCCTAAGAATCCTGGTAGGTTGAAATCTCTCTCTGAAGCAGTAATTATGATAGTCAAAAAAAAGATAATGAATAATGAATTCTGAAGGTCTATCAGAAGTATGGTATCCAAAATGAGTCATACTCTATATCTATAATTCATTGTTCTTGGCTCTGAACAGAACATATTTGGATATTATGCCTAATTTTGGCACCATATTTTAGAAGAGATATTGACAAGATCACCTGATTGGTGATGGAAACCATGTCATATGGAGATTGGTTCAAGGCACTGAGGATATTTAATTTAGAGAAGAGTGTTTTGGGGGAGATGTCATGTGATAGTTTAAATACTCCGAGGGTTATCACATGAAAGAAGATTTAAACTTGTTCTGTTTGGCCCTAGAGAACCAAATTGGGATTAATTAGTGGAAATTCAAGGAAGAAGATGGTATTCAGTGACAATGAAAATTTGCTTACTTCTAGAGTTATTACAAAATGGCATGAGCTGATTACTTTGGGGAGGTGTGGTTTGGTTAGGGTTGAATAAGATGAATTGAGAACATTCTAATACTAGGATTCTAATGCTTCCATATGGGCTCATTTGAAGAAAAAGAACGTAATAGTTACAGAAATGAGTCCAACATTGTCACTGAAGAATAAGAGGAAGGTAGAGAATTAGGGGGCAGGTAGAATGTTAGACCTGGAGTCTTTCTGAGTTCAAATCTAACCTCAGACACTTACTGACTGGGTGACCCTGGGCAAGTCTTTTACCTTATTGTCTCAATTTCCTCACCTATAAAATGAGCTGAAAGGAGAAGAAAATGGCAAAACCTCTCCATATCTTTGCCAAGAAAACCTCAAATAGGGTTATGAAGAGTTGTACGTGATGGAACAACAACAATAAAGGACTGAAGGCTTCCTCATCCTGAGGGAGGACAGAATAGTTGTATAGGAGATATTATGGCATAGTTGAATAAATCTTGGAATGAGAGGGTCTGTATTTGAGTTTAGTATTTTCCATTTCCTAGCTAAGCAACATTGAATAAATATCTTCAATTTCCCAAGTCTTGGTTTCTTCATCCATAAGGTTTGTATTTTTTATTTCAAAGGATTGCTGTGGAGGTAAGCATCTGGTAATCCTTAAAGTTCAATAGATGTAATGGGGGCAGACTAGAGGAATAGGACTACATTTTCCATGAGGCTCTGGGCTTCATGGATGAATAAACCTGATTAAAGTTCCTAGGTTTTCCATCCTAGATGCTGGGTGATTGTGTCATGAAGGTGATCATTCACTTTCTTACTCAGGGCATCTCTCTGAATAATTCCTTCACACAGCTCTCCCAGACTTTTCTCTGGATTGCTTCAGATTGATTTTAGCAGTGGGCAAGCAAGTTAATGTGCTCCCTTCCCATCTTCTATATCACAGAGAAAAGCTGTGTAGTTTCTCCTATTTCTTGCTCAGCAATCTTTGCTGTACTCGCTTACCCTTTGCCTTAGGCATAAGTTTTCAAGAGAACTTGACCCAGGAAACTTCAATCAGGTCTATCTGTGAGGCTTGTAGCCTCATGGGAAATGTAGTTTTCCTCATATAATTCCTCTTTCTCTTAATTTCTTTGTAATTAAAATGTTTGTGAAATAATAATTAAATAATAATTTAAAAATTTGTTAAATAGGTCTAATGTTGACTTACCTTACAGTTGCTGTGAGGATCCGATTGGATAAATGAGAACTAGATACATGATGTGAAATACTTTATAACAAGAGTGCCATAGTAATATAAGCTATTACAGGTGATATACACATGGTTTCAGTATTGTTTTAGGAACTCTTTGGACCATGACTTTCAGTCTGGTTGACTGGCACAATTATTTTGCATTCAATCAAAATGTTTGTAAAATTATGTTTAAATAATCATTTAAAATTTTAAGTAGGTCTAATATTGATTTACCTAACAGAGTTGCTGGGAGGATCAGTTTGGATAAATGAGGATGAGATTGGATAAATGAGGACCAGACAAATGATGTGAAATACTTTGTAACAAGAGTGCCATAGTAACATAAGCTATTATAGGTGATACATACAGAGTTTCAGTATTGTTTTAGGAACTCTTTGGACCATGACTTTCAGTCTGGTTGACTGGCACAATTATTTTGCATTCAAGTGGCTATTTTAGTCTGTGGGTCCCAATGAAGGCAATCTGGTCCTTCTACCTAAGGTATGAGGGTGGCTCATGAAGATAAAGGAGAAAGGTATTATGGGAGAGAAGAGATGAGAACAGGTGGAATAATGTCTCAGGTGAGTACAATTAGTGGGTGTCTTTGTCCACCAGACACGGGTCTCAGGCTTACAACAGGAGAACTGGCTTTTTCATCCACAGTATTGGCTTCCATAGAGAGGGAGACAATGGCTCCTGATTAGAAATGTGTATGGAAGCTCCTTGCCACTGTTTTTTGGAGTCATCTTTCCCTCCATTTTGCTTCTGTGTGGGTCCACAGGCATCCAAACAATGTCTCTCCAGGCAGTCCAGCATTGCTGTCATAAAATGCAACTGAAATCCGTATCTATGGAAACAAGGTTTGTTCCTTGTTTTCTCCTCAATCTCTTTCTCTCCCTCTCTCCCGCCTTCTCTGCCTCCCTTTCCTAGTGTCTATTGTAGTTGAAAAGGGAGAGCAGGCTATGGGACTCAAGTGCAGTCAGATTCAAGTCTGATCCTTGTCCCTACACCAAGTGTCCATTCCCTGGAATGAGGAGCAGCTGATATGGGGCCAGAGGATCCACTGTCTGTGGGCTGCTGGGGTATAATCAGGCAGTTCTGTCAAAGCAGATGAGCTCTATTTTGGGCTGCTATTAGGGAAGAAGGGCTTAGATCTGAGAGCTAGTGTTTGTACTGGTCCCTGGAAAAGGAAAACCAGTAGGTCAAATGGTCAGAGTTCTGAGAGCTGAAGGAGTGACTCTCTTTTCAGTCAGCTGGGACTTATTTCTTCCAGACAATCAATCAGTCAGTCAGTCAGTCAGTTAGCAATTGAGGCAAAGAATCTTCTCTTTCACCTAGTCCAACCCCACCCCAAAACAAACAAACAAACAAAAAAAAAAAACAAAAAAAAATCTAAATAAGTAAATAAATCTGGGAGGGGAAGACTCTCAGGGTTTCTGACCTAAGCAAGTCATTCAGGACCCAAACAATGACCAAATGGGGCTTGGCCAATTAGAATCTTATTGGTTTTAGTTTAAAGCATGGTCTTTAAGAAAGAAATCTATCCAGTAAACCCCACAATGTCTTGGAGGGGTGTCGGGGTTCAGAGGTGCAAAGGAGAAAAAAATGCTTTTAAGAGAATCTGTAGGAAAGGGTATGACAAATTGGACCTGTTAAAGACCTTAGCTTAAAAAGGTCAAGATCCCCTTTTGCATCCAGGGCCATCTCCAGTATTCTGATCTATATCTGTCCACTGGACCCAGATAGTTCTGGAGGGAAAAGTGAGGTAGATGACCTTGCCTAGTCTCCTTCACTTCAATCCAATTCACTTGTATGTCATGGTATCACCTCCCAGATGTCATGGCCCTCTTTGAGAATGAAGAACAAATAACGACAAGACAATATCCAGTTAGTTAGGCAGTCATCCAGTCATCCAGACAGTCAGGCAGCTAGTCAACAATTTTTATCAAGTTCTCCTTAGGTCTAGAGACCCCTCCTGGGCATTTGCTTGGCTTCCCTGGACCCCAGTTTCTTTTGCTAATGAATTATAATAGCTAGCATTTATACAGCTCTTTTATGCTTGCAAAAGTACTTTACATGTGTTAGCTGCTACTCCTCCCATCCACGTGTATGAAACTCTTCAGTGTTTGACTTGTTGAGAGGATTGCCTTTTGGCTTTACTTTGGACTGAAATCAGCCAAAGACAGCAAGAACAAGGTGGGCAATACTCAGCCAAACCCAGATCCCTTTGCCTTCCTTGGTCCAATGACTTCATGTTTGGAAACACCGACTCAACAGAAGCAGATATGGACTGGTGGGGAAACACATGGGAAAGGGACTTGCCGCTGTGGGACTTCCCAATACACCAATATACAGATCTTAGACCATTAGGGATCCTGGAGGAGGGAAAACAAACAAACAAACAAACAAACAAAAAAAACCAGTCCCTTTCATTCCTACTCATGTTAAGTTCTGGACAGCTTCCAGGGAAAGCAACTTGAACCACACATGAACAGCTGTGATATTTGTGCTGTGACCACAAGGGGGCGAAGTTGCCTCATTTTCACCCTTTGCAGAATTTTATTATATTTTATTTTATTTCTTAAATTAAATGTCCAGGGGGCCTGAGCGCAAACTAAAAAGAGGCCAGCTTGAGGCTTTGTAATGGCAGTCCAGTGCAGCTGTTTTTATGATGCTGGCAGAGATAGGGACAATCTCTGTTTTAGGGATTAGGAGGCTAAGAGAGGCAGAAGGGATGGACCAAGGCATGGATTGTAATTTTGGTTAAATCATCCAATTTCCTGCACATCCATAGGAATGAACCTCTTCTGGGAAAAAAAATGTCAATTGATCTGTGTATGAGTGGAGCTGGGAAGACTCCAATCTGCCCCCCTCTTTTCCCTCTTCCATCTTTCTCCAGTATATTTCTACATTGCAGGTCTGAAGCCCCCCACTCTCCACTCCCAGTAGCCACTTAAATAAAAATGCTACTTAATCTGAGATTCTCTGCTACACCCACGCCTTCAGCAGTCTGAGCTAATCATGCCTTCCCACCTCCACTTCATCATACACTTTGCAGCCCGGAGTGTGGAGTCAGAGGTTGAAGCTTTGACAAGGAGAAGGGTGGGTGGGAAGGGAGAGCAGTGGTGACTAATAGTGGGGCTGGGGCTGCTCTATTAGAGAGCAAAGGCTAAACTTCAATGGACAGCATATATGCTAATCAGTGGAATTAGTGCTATAAGAAAGGGAAACACTGGTAGAGAGGAGAGGAGAAGGTGGCAAAGTGGAGGGGTCTGGATGGATGGGTACAACTTTCTGGTTGATTAGGGAAGGGATCCAGTCTGTAGGAGGCTACAGTTAAGATTTCGTGGATCTCATTTTCTCATCTGGCAGCCTGAGATCCCGTAGAAGGAAGCCCCTTACTAGCAGTGGTGGACATGTAGCCCTCTTGTTCTCACATGATCCCAAGCCCAGCCTATATGCATGTGTGTTTGTGTGTGTGTGTGTGTCTGTGTTTATGTATGTGTGGTGGAATAGAAGGAAGACTGCTTACTCCTATCCTCCCACTCTATCAAGCTTCCCAAGTGGTTCCCCAAAGCCCCTTAGGAATCTATATTTACACTTAGCGATGAAAAGAACCTGCTTGCTGCCTTCCACTGAGGAATCCTGTCCTTAAACCAGTCACGAATCGAGTTCCAGTAGAAACACGAGAGGCACACAGGAGCTTTTCTCTATCCTCAGTGGGTCCCTATGGTCTATGGCTAAAGCATGTGAAGGATAGTGGAGAATTAGCTGGGATAGTCAGTATTCAAAGTCAACTTCTGATTATCTGTGGAAGCAATGCATGGATTGCAGAGAAATCATTGGGCTCTGGAAAGCATCCTGGTATTTGTTTTAGCAGATTTATTTTGCTAATTGTGTTTGGCTTAGACTAACACTAAAATGAGCTTTCATTTCCTAAGTACACTGCTGAATGATAGGGGGAAGTGGTCCAGGGGAAGCTGGGTGGTAGCGAGAAGCCAGCTGGGATTAAAAATGTGCTAGGATAAGCCTTAATGGGGGTAACCAAGAGTTGAACCTTTTCTTAGTAGTTTTCCATAGTTGATCTCCAATCACATATTCTGTATACTGGAAGGAAGCATGTAAATTGCCATTCCTATTTTTCAGATGGTAAAAATGAAAAGATTAATTGTATTGACTGAGTTCACAAAGGTAGTGCTTCCATGGATCACAATTTCATAGATTTTTGAAAAAGAGGCAGGGATGTGCTGGTTTAATAATACTTAATAATTGGCTTTCTGAAAAACATGTATTGAAGACACTTTGAAGTTTAATCACTTTTATTAGCATTTTCTCCATTACTTGGTCTAGACAATCAACAAAACAATAAATCGAGTATTGATTTATAGTGTGCTGATTTCTGAGATATAAATGCTCACAGTGAAAATTTAACCATCAGCCCTCCCAAGAGCCAAAATGAGTTGGCTCCAGCACATCTCAGGCTAGAAAGGTCACCTAATCCAAATTCCTCATTTTAGAGATGAGTAAACTGAGACCCAAGGACTTGTCCTAGGTCACAGAGGTTATCAGTAGAATGCAAATTTCAACTCAGTTCTTATTTCCACAATATCTGGATTTTGTATTACTCCATTTAGACAATGGATTTTCTTTTCTTATAGAAAATTCAGTAAATATATACACATATATTACATACATTAGTCCAATCAACTTTTTGTATGGCATCAATAGAGCCAAATTTTTCATTGTATTTTTTGCATATTAGAATCAGAAAGTTATTTTAAATTTTAAGGCTAAAAGGAACATTGAAGATCTGACTAGTCCCTTCATTTTGTAGATAAGGAAATCTCTCACAATTACCCAGTGAACTATTAGAAGAAAAATAGAACCCAAGTGTCACTTAATGTTTGGTTTTTGGTATATCTTAATCTCTCTGACACTCAATCTCTTCATTTGTAAAATGACAGGCTTGGACTAGGCAGTCTTTAAGGACCTTCCTATCTCTACTCTATGATCCTATGACACAGACAAGCATTGCAGAAGATGGATGGACACAGATGGGTGGCAATCTGCATTGTTGTGCACATTGAGAGAATCATTGATCTATTTGAGTTTTTAGTATAAAGCTCTGGACTTTGGTGTGTGTTGAAATGGCTTTATGTAATTTAATTACAGTAATGAATAATTAGCATTTATATTATACTTTAAGATTTGCTAAGTAAGTACTCTACAAATATCTTTTCATTTTATCCTCACAACAAACACAAGAAGTAGGTGCTATTATTTCCCCATTTTACAGATAAGGAAACTGAGTCACAGAAACATTAAGTGATTTGTCAAGGATTATGCAGGTGGTATCTGTTTGAGGCAGGATTTTAACTTTGATTTTCATTCTCAGCCCAGTACTCTAGTTACTGTATCATCTAACTATCCCTGATCTAGAAGAAAGATCTTGAGGGAGAAATATGATTGGCTGAAAGAGATCTGGTGATAATCTTTCTTGGAAACTGAGAAAAATGATTCTAGAAATAACTAGCTAACAGGTATTAAAATTTATAGTATTTCTATTTATATTAAAATGATAGAACAGAAATGAGAGTCAGATGGGAAGGAATGTATACCATTTTCATAATGGAAAGAGAACTGAATTTGTAATCAAAAGACCTCAGTTTGATCCACAAGATTATTATTTACTAGCTGTGTAATCTTGGTTTAAACTTGGGTTAACTAACCTGAGTTTTAGTTTATTCATCTATAAAACAAGAATAATACTACTTGCATTAACTAGTATTATTGTTGTAAAGATTGTGAATGTTGTATTAAAAATAATAATGATGATGATGAATAATTAGCAATAAAGTTCTCTGTTTTGTTAAAGTTGCTTGAGGATAAATTATACCAAACAAACATGGTTCTTTTCAGAAGGTTTTATTTAGATAACTGCTACTTAGGAGCGGGAGATATTTAGGGAATTTCTTATCTACTTGCCTGTCTGGAGTGTTTTGAGGCTAAATGTGTGATATTTCTCTTCTGTGATAATGTATTCCTCTGTGGCACACAGGGTTTCCATTGGTCTCTGGGAACAATCTCTGAGTTGACATTTAATTGGCTTGGGTTTTGCTTGCTCCCCCTCAGCTCAGGCATTGTGTCTGGCTCCCACTCCCTGATTTCAGGCCCCTAGGCTTTCTTTTCCATATATTACCAGGTGTGCAATAAAGGTGACAGGGAAATAGAGGAAACTCAGATAAGGTGAGGGCTAAGGCTGGTGACCAAGCTTAACCATATTAGTCACTCAAGATTGGAGCAGAGATTATTCTAATTCTCCTTGACTAATCATCCAGTTTTGGCTGGAAACCTTCCCTTCAAATAAAAGAGCACAGCAAATCTTAAGAAAAAGCTTTGCTTAGACAGATGGAGAACTGTGCCCCCAATTTATTCCTCCTAAATCAGTTCTTTCCTGTGGTGTAGACATGTGCTGAGTCTAAGCCTTTTCTGTTTGTATCTCCAGGGCTTAGCACAGTGTTCTGAGCATAGTATGCCCTTACTAAATGCTTTGTCATTCATTTACAAGATCTAAATGCCACTCAAATGAACAAAACCTTTATAGATCTAATGATTAAGTGTTCTTTTGGAAGATGAAAAGGAGTAGATTGGGAAAACCCCAATAATAATTCTTTGTTTTTGGTGAAGAGACAGAGAAGAGAGAGAAGTTTAACCCTGAACTTCAAACTCAAGGGGAAAAAATAGCTCTTATGAGGAAGAACTCAAGTTGGTGAAATGATTTTTAAAATTTTTATTATTTTTTCCCATTAACATTTCTTAATATTCATGTAAATTTTTTTATAGTTTTAAATTTCTTCCCTCGTGTTCCTTCCCCAACCATTGAAAAAACTAGAAATGTGATACCAATTACGTATTCAAAATCATGTAAAACATTTCCATTTTAGCCATGTTCCAAAAAAAAAAAAGGCAAGAAAAAATAAAGAAGGCGAAAAAAAATATGCTTTGATCTGCACTCAGACTCCATCAGTTCTTTATCTGGAGGGAGATAGCCTTTTAGTCCTTCAGAATTAGAGGACATGTTTTTTAATAAGCTCTGAGATAAGGGTCTGGGAAATTTATTGTTTAGTATAAGATTTGGGGATAAAACATCCAGTATTTTCTCTTATTTGATCAACCAACTAATCTATCAAGAATCATTTATTAAGGATCTACTATGTGCCTAGCTCTGTGCTGCCATAGTTACATATTTTGACATTGTAGGGAGATTGATGGAAAGAGAAACAGAGAAAGGAGACAGTTAGTATACAGGAAGGTGAGAGTGACAAAATTATTGAAAAGGGGACTGATTAAATACAGCTTGGATAGAAATGGTTTCTTCTTTGGGATGGTCCAAAGCTCATCCCCTCTTCTCCTATCCCTATCATGGTGTAAGGGTGTATGTGGAATTCAAATGAAGAAATAAGTTAAATTATCTTTGCTCCATCTTCTTGGCCTCATTGGAGTTTTCTTGGCAAATATACTGGAACAGTTTGCCATTTTCTTCTTCAGCTCCTTTTACAGAAGAGGAAACTGAGGCAATCAGGGTTAAATGACTTGCTCTGAGTTACATAGCTAGTAAGTGTCTGAGACCAGATTTGAATTCAGGTCACCCAGGGATGACTCTATCCAGGAGCAAAGAAATCAGTCAAAGGCAATCCAAGAGTGCCCCTCTTGGATTGCCTTTGACTGATTTCTTTGCTAGGTGGCTTAGTGGATAGAGCACCAGCCCTGAAGTCAGGAAGACCTGAGTTCAAATCTAGCCTCAGACACTTAACTCGTCCTAGCTGTGACCTTGGGCAAGTCACTTAACCTCAATTGCCTCAGGGGAAAAAAAACAAAGGCAATCCAAGAGCTAAAGCAGATGCAACTCTACTGCAAAGAGCACAATTCCATTGGGCTGGCCATATTGTTCAAATGCCAAATGTATGCTTGCCAAAACAATTATTTTATAGAAAACTTATACAGAGCAAGCAGTCACAAGGTGGTCAGAAAAAAATGATAGAAGGACACTCTCAAGGTCTCAAGAACTTTAGAATTGATTGTATGACATGGGAGACCCTGGCACAGGACCACCCAGTATGGTGTGCCCTCCTCAGAAAAGGGGCTATGCTCTAGGAGCAAAGCAGAATTGAGTTAGCCCAAAGGAAATGCAAAATGCACAAAATTAGAAAAGCAACCCCAAATGTTCATGTGGACTATTTGTTTCCAATCTGTGTCAGAGAATTCTAACTTCGTATTGTTCTGATCAGGCACAGTCGGACCCTCTATAACTCGATTCTAACATAATGATGGCATTTTGATCATCTTTGAAAATAAAGGACAACAACATAGCATCTAATGAGAGAACCATTTGATGTACATTTCACAAAAGGGCAATATATGGATTGGCTGAAGATCTTCCATAAACTAAAGGACTAGTGAAAACTTGAGATTGAATTTCCAGCTAGTAGTGAATGAAGAAAAATCGTTCCAGCTAAACTTCCTTGAGGAGCTGCTTGGGGGAAGAAGGGAGAAGAACACTTTAGCTTAAGCCTTAGTCTTTCCTATTCCCTCCATTATTGATTTGAGAAAGACCTCATGAACTTCAGAGGTCCAGAGGATTTCTTTTCTTTGTGTTGAGGTTCTAGCACTTGATAGAACTTGATAGAAGCTATGTCTTCCTTAGGAACCAGGAATAGGTTGAATGGTACAATAAATCAAGCACAGTGTGTATAGTCAGGAAAACCTGAATTCAAATTTGATCTCAGATACTTAGTTGTGTGATCCTGGGCAAGTCACTTAATCTCAGTTTCCTCATCTGTAAAATGGGGATAATAATAGCACCTACCTCCTAGAATTGTTGTGAGAATCAAGTGAGATAACTAATTGTAGAATGATTAGCACAGTAGTAAGCAATATATAAATTTTAGCCATTGTTATTATTAGAGAATTCTGTTAAAAAGATAACTATGCTATGCTTGAGGGGAACTTCTTTCTCTTTTTGTAAAATTGATTTTTTTTTCCTGTAAATTCTACCCCAAAATCTAAGTTATCTCTTTCCCATCTACCTTTTCCTCTTCCCTATCCTGTTCTCTGGACAAAAAAAAAAAAAACCCAAAAAACAAACAAACAAACAAAAAAAACCCCAAAACAACAAACAAACTATACCCTTGTAACAAATAGTCAATCAAAAACAAATTTCTACATTGACTATGTCCAGGAAATATAAGTCTTATTCTACACCCTGGATCCATCACCTCTCTGTTAAGAGGTGGTAGTATATTTTATCATAGGTTCTCTGGAATTATAATTGTTAATTACATTAAACAGAATTCTCATATCTTTCAGAATTGTCTTTACAATGTTGTTATATAATTTTTTCTTCTTGTTCTACTCACTTCATTTTGTATCAGTTCCTATATGTCTTCTGGGTTTCTCTAAAACTATTTTTCATCATTTCTTACAACACAAGAGTATTCATTATATTCAGTACCATACCATATTTTTTTCAGCCATCCTCCAATTATAGGCACTCTCTTAGTTTCCAACTCTTCGTGATAACAAAAAGAACTGCTAGAATTGTGTGTGTGTGTACAAAGGGGCCCTTTACCTCTTTCTTTGACATCTTTGGGCTACAGGCTTAGTAATGGTATTACTGGGTCAAAGTTGAGTGACTTTTTGGGCTTAGTTTCAAATGGCTTTCCAGTATGGCTGAACCAATTATGCATTAGCAAACCTATTTCCTCTGCAGTCCTTCCAACCTTTGATATTTTCTTTTGTTGGAGGGGTCAATTTTACCCATCGGAGTGTGAGGTAGAACATCAGAGTTCCTTTAAGTAGCATTTCTCTAATTATTCATAACTTGAAACATCCTCCCTTTCTCCCCTCTAGTATAGCTATTTGATAGCTTGAATTTCTGCGTTAGAAAACAGCCTGTTTCTATCCTTCAACAACTTATCAGTAGTACAATTATCAGATCATTAGTGGAATGACTCTTCTTTTTATATATTTGCATCAGTTCCTTATATATCTTAGAAATCAGACTCTTACCAGATAAGCTTGTTGCAGAGATGTTATTCCTAGTGTGTCCCCTCTCATTTTACCTACATTGATTTTGTATGTGAAATAATTTCCTTTTATGTCATAAAAATTTTCCATTTTAACTTTTAGAATCCTCTTTATCCCTTGTTTGCTTATGGATTGTTTTTCTAAGGGAACTTTCCGAATACTTTAGGAAGAAGAGAAAAAGACTTCCAGTGACTAGTGGCTATAATTATCCCTTTGCCATAAACATGTTCTAAGTTTGAACTCACTTTCCCCTAGTTTTGTAGGTACTTGTGAAAGAGCATGATATAGGATTTTTTTTTTAAAAGGAAGGTTGGTTTATATTTTTACCATTACTTACAACTATTCTTACTATGTAATTTTAGTAACTACTTCTTCCTAAAAACTAATTAAGTTTGGTTGACTAAATGATAATCAACTCATAATCATGACAAGAAACAAACTGGTGAAGGCTTGTGAACTTTATACCGTTTAAAAAAACTACTCTGAAACCATAAGAGCTACCCCTAAAACTGTGAGAGGATGTGGCAGCTGAAGTCTTAAGGATCCAACTCATCAATGAGAGAGAGAGAAAAAAAAGAGAGAGAGAGACAGAGACAGAGACAGAGAGACAAAGAGAGATCGAGACTGAGACTGAAAGACAGAGAGACAGAGAGAAAGAGAGAGACCCAGAGAAAGAGAGACACAGAGAGACACAGAGAGACAGAGAGAGACAAAGAGAGAGATAGAGAGAAGGTGAAAGACATACAGAGAGATACAGAGAGACAAAGAGAGAAACATATATACATCAAGACAGAGACAGAGACAGAGAGACAAAGACAGAGACAGAAGCACATCACGCATAAGAAACAGAAACAGAGACAGAGAGGCAGAAAGTTAGTGGCACACACACAACCCAGTTCCTTTCATGTTTTCTGCCTTAAGTTCCTGCTTGTAAATTGTATTCCTAAAGTTCTATTTTAATCATTCCTGAGTACTTGGAAATCTCATATTAGGTCAAAGTCACCAAGCTGTTTATCAGACCATCAAAGAGTAAGAGTTGGAACTTACAGAAAGATTAGGCAAAGACAGATGGGCAAGGCAGTTTTAAATAGATGTCTTGATCCTCCTTGGATCTTGATCTTCTTGCTCTTTCTTTTGCCCTCTTCAGGTGATCATAGGATCAGAAAGTTCAGAAGCCATCTTATCCAAATTCCCCCATTTCATACATTTAATGGTTGCCCAGGGTCCCAAATTTAGTAAGTGTATTCAATGAGGTTTAAACTGAGGTCCTTTGCCTCCTCAGCAAGTGTTCTTTCTAGTAGCTCACCAAACCTCCTTCAAAAGATCTGGGCTCATCCAATAGTTGAACCTGGAATCTTTTCCACCTGAGACAAGAATCATCTCTATACCAATAAGCTGCCTTTCTCTTCTTCAACCTGTCCTCTCCTTCTCTTCCATTTTCTTTTGAAATGAAAAAAGCATTCACTACCAAAAAGAACATTTTCCCAATTTTTGTTTTAATTTTAATGACTAAATAATTTCATTTAATCTTTTTTCCCCTTTCAATTGAGTTAAATGAGGTCTATATTTATATCTGAGGGAGTCAGTTAGCTAACTCATAACAATGTATTAATTGTAAATTCAATATATTTAAGTGCATTCTATGTGAAAAGTAGCTTACTAAATTTTGAGTGTACATGTATGTAAAAATAAAATGAGCCTAGTTCTTGATTTTAAAACTGCTAAAAGGGTAAGACACTTACATAAATTATTGTATATGACAAGAATGATTTGGATCATGAGACAGGTACCAAGTTCTGTCTTTAGTGTTTAGAGAAAGATATTGCATGTCAACCTTAATTTTAAAAATAGATAACATGAGGGTAACAGTGATAATATAAAATTAAATAAAGGAAATTAAAACCCCATAGATATATTTGCAACATATGTTCTAACACACCTTTCTGCACACAGTTAAATTCCCCAAGCATTTAATAAGTACTCACTATATGCAAGATCTTATGCTGGGCACTAAGAATACAAAGATAAATACAGCCCATTTTGTTCTCAAGGATCTTACAGTATAATTGGAAGAAGGGAAGGTACATTCGTGTTTATCTTGTTGTCCATTTGTTCTTCATTTTCTAAGAAGACCAATGACATCATGGGTGATGACAAGATTCGCAAATTAATTGGTGAGGCAGAGCTGTACAAAGTCATTAGTCTCACTCTGTCTTTCAAAGTCATCAAAGTCCAGTGGCAAGATAAAAGTCAAGATGACTGGCAATGGCTGGGGAGGAAATGGATGACCTTGGAGTCTTTGATGTCTGACCAAGCTCTAAGCTACTTGAGTTGTGTCTTGAAGGAAGGAGTTTAATTAATTAAGAATGTCAGTATAGAGCTTATTGCAGATATGTGGGAATGGTGTGAACAAAGGCATGAAGAATGCAGAAGGGAGCATAAGAATAAAGAAATGGAAACTAGTTTTTTTTTTTCCTGAAATGTAGCATATGTAATAATAACAACTTATATTTCTATAGCACTTTAGTGTTTTCAAAGAATTCTCTTCACAACTTCTATCTTCTTCCTCTGGCTCCTATCTGAATATCTCACCTCATACTTTGCCAAGTAAATTGAGGACTTTGGTGGCTGATCTCCCTATATTCTCTTCTTCATCTCAAAATTTCAACTCCATCCCTTTTCCCTGCCATTCTCACCTTCTTTTCCCCAATTTCTAATAATGATATGATCTTTCTTCTTGCCAATATCAATCAGCTCCTCCAGAGGTACCTTTAATTTCATTTATTCCTCTCTTCTCTAGTCAATTTCTTCTTAGATCATCTCTGCTCTCTTTTTAATCTTTGATCTCTCCCTATCTATTAATTTCTTCTTGTTGCCTTCAAACTAATCCAAATCTCTCCCATCTTTGAAAAATCTTCACTAGGTCTCCTCAACCTACCATACCATATCTCTTCTCTTTTATGTAGTCAAATTCCTAGGGGGAAAAAAAACAAAAACAACTATACTTGCTCACATACAACCTTTATTTCTTCTCCTCTTATTCACTCCTTAACCATTTGTTATCTGGCTTCTGTTTTTAACTTTCAACTGAAATTTTTTTTCTCCAAAGTTGTCAATGATACGACTAAGTTGGATTCATTATTAGGAAATTTATAAGCATAATTGACCATACTAATAAGTAACAGAATTATGATTATATCAATAGTTGTAAAACAGATTGATGCAAATAAAATACCCATAAATGTTACAAAAATTAAGAAAACACAGGAACAAATAGATCTTTCCTTAATATTACAAGTAATATCTATCTAAACCCCAAAGTCAACCTTATATGTAATAGAGATGAGCTATAGGTCTTTTCCATAAGATCAGGGGTAAGGCAAGAATGCCCATTATCAGTACTATTTGATATAATATTAGGAATGCTACTTATAGCAAAAAGACAAGGAGAATAAATCTGGGGAATAAGAATAGACAAAGAGAAAATAAAATTATTTCTTTTTGTAGATGATATGGTGGAATACTAAAGAAGCCCTAGAGAATCAACTTAAAAAGTCAATTAAGGCAATTAATAACTTCAGCAAAATAGTAGAATATAAAGTAATTCACACAAATCATCAGTATTTCTGTAGATTACCAACAAAACTCAGCAGGAAAAAATAAAAAGAGAAATTCAATTGAAAGTAATTATACATGTATTAAATATTTGAGAATTTCTCTATACAACACACACAGGAACTGTATAAACACAATTATGAAACATTCTTTGTAGAAATAGACAAATCTAAGTAATTTTAAGAATATTAATTTCTCATGAATAAGCTGAGCCAACATAATAAAAAAAGACAATACTACCTAAAATAGTTTACTTATTTAATGCCATACCAATCAAACTACTGAAGGATTATGTTTATAGAGCTAGAAAAAATTAATGAAATTCACATGGAGGAACAAAAGTCGAGAATTTCAAGAGCAATATTTTTAAAAAGTGATAAAAAAAAAAGGAGCCTAAGCAGTGCTAGTTCTCAAATTATAAGACAATAATCATCAAAATGATTTGGTACTGGTTAAAAATGAGCAAGGTCAATCAGAGAAACAAATTATGTACATGATTTTGTTTTCAGTTGTGTTTGACATTTTATGACCCCATTTGGGATTTCCTTGGCAAAGATACTGGAATAATTTGCCATTTCCTTCTTCAGCTTATTTGACAGATGAAGAACCCGAGGTAAATAGGGTTAAGGGACTTGCCCAGGTCACACAGCTAGTGAGTGTCAGAGGTCAGAATTTGAACTGACTCCAGGCTGGTACTCTATCGACTGCTCCACTTAGTTGGCATCATACTTAGAACCAAATGAACTCAATAGCTTAGTGTTTGATAGGCTCCAAGACCATAATTATTGGGGTCAGGACTCACTATAGGACAAAAACTGTTGGGAGAACTGGAAAGCAGTTGATAGAATTAAAATTTATATCAATATTCACATCATCCTAAGATTAGTTCCAAATGTTCATATGATTTAGATATAAAAGGTAATGTCAGAAATGTTAGACAAACAAGGAAGACATTGCCTTTCATATCTATGAGTAGAGAAAAAATTTCATGATTAAATAAAAGGACAGAGAAAATCATAGAAGATAAAATGGATAATTTTGGTTACATAAAATGGAAAAACTTTTAGTCAAGCAAAGCCAATGTAGCTAAAATTAGCCATATTAACCATATTAGGAAAAGTTAACTGGAAAAAAACCAACATATTCATAGCAAGCTTCTCTTTATAAAGACCTCATTCTCAAGCTATATAAAGAATTGATTCAAGGTTACCAATGAACTCTCAATTGCCAACTTCATAGTATCATAGGAGCGTGGTTTTTAAATATGGAAGGGACCTTTGAGGATATCTTATTTTACTGTTGAGGAAACTGAGTCAGAGAGAAGTGAAGTGAGTTGCTCAAGATCAGATATAGGGTTTGATCCCAGGTCTTTTCACTCCAAATCCACTTTTCTTTTTTTGCCAATTTTCCCCAAGCACTCATCCCTTTTGATCTCTCTGTAACATTTGACACTGTATACTCTCTCTTCCACTGATTTTTGTGGCATGGTCTTCTACCTGTCTGACCATTCCTCCATATCTTTAGTAAGCTTATCATCCTTATTGTGTTCCCCAACTTTGCCCTCTTCTTCTTCTTCTTCTTCTTCTTCTCTCTCTCTCTCTCTCTCTCTCTCTCTCTCTCTCTCTCGTTTGTTTGTTTCTTTTTTGCTATGGCAATTGGGGTTAAGTGACTTGCCCAAGATCACACAGCTAGGAAGTATTAAGTGTCTGAGGCCAGATTTGAACTCAGGTCTTTCTGACTTCAGGACTAATGCTCTATCCACTGCGCCACCTCGCTGCCCCCTTTTCTCTTTCAGTTGGTGATCTCATCATCTCCCATGGGTTAAGTACCTTCTCTACACAAAGGACTCCTAGATCTATTTATCCAACTTTAATATTTTCTTGGGTTCTAGTGTTGGACCACCAACTTTCTATTGGACTTTATAAACTAGATTCCATAAAACTGAATGTCTGTAACAGAAATCCTTATCTTTCCCTTAAAATCCATATGTGTTCTGAACTTTATTTCTGCCAAGGATACCACTATCCATTCTGTCTTCCACGTTCACAATCCCAGCACTACTTTCTTATCCTCCTCATTCTTCCTCATCTTCCAAATCTAATTGTTGCTAAATGTTGTCATTTATGTCTCCATAACATCTCTTGTATATATCTCCTTCTCCCTACTCACACTGCTACCTCTTTAATTCAAAGTTCCCATCACTTCTTGCCTAGATTATTATAGCTGGTCTTCTTGCTGTTACATATATAGCTCCCTGTACCCCACATCCATACCTTTTCCTGTCCATGCTCATACCTGGAATAGAATCTTTCTTCATCTCCACCTCCATCCCTTACTTTCTTTAACATTCAACTCAAATGCTTCCTTCTACAAAGAGCGTTTCCTCACCCACTTTTACTGCCTTCCTTCTTGTCACTACTGGATTCTTGTTGTCAATTTATTCCAAGCAGACTTAGATATAACATTGTCTTCCTGACTAGAATGTTAGCTCTTTGAGGGCAGACACTGTTTCATTTTTAATTTTGTATCTCCAGTATCTACTAGAGTTCTTGGTAACTAGTAGACACTTAATAAAAGCTCTGCTTATTGAATAATTACATATATTATTTATCTCAGTTTACAGATGAAGAAACTGAGGCTCTGAGAAGCAAGTGACTTGCCCATGATCACATAGCTATTGTTTAATTTTTATTATTTTAATCTTATTCTGCTCTCACTCACTCCCCAGTCCTTTGTAATTTGGCTTCCTCAAGAAATTTACATTCTAATGGGGAAAGACAACACATAAATAGAAAGCTAAATAAGATGGGGAGAGAAGGAAGACTCCTAGATTGGGGCATGATGGAGAAGTTCAGAGGAGTAAAGTGACTGATGAAGACATGGCTGATTTGGGTACCTTCTTTAAATGGAAGTAGGACTCCATCCTTACAAATGTATAATGAGTCTGAATCTAGAAAATCCTGTGGGGAACTGATTGTTAAGACCTTTAAAAGGCAAAAAGAAGAGCTAGTTATAATTCATATGTTTCCTTGGTGGTCTTATCTATTTTTGCCCAGTGAGCCCAAACCTCTATTGTTCTTTCAGATTGATTAAAAAAATTTCTTCACACTTGATTTATTTTGATTTATTTATTGGTTGATGTCTAGGCCTCCTGTGATTAATTGGGGAACTGAGGTAATATTCCAGGGCTGAAGTGACCTTCCACGATGAAGAGGTTCCTAGTCATAATGAAGAAATCCAGAAAAGTGCAATAGGACTAATAAATGCTTGTTGATTGACTGGTCACAAAATCATTGATCAGCAGAACATATCAGAGTTTGACTCCACTAACTCTTTGCAAATAAGTACAACCTAGTAGAAAAATCTACAATCTACTCAATGGCAAATTCAGGCTTTGAAACAAATATTGTTGCATGAGAACAACTTATATCTGCTTGGACAGAATGCCCTGCAAGGAAATGGGTCCAACTGAAGGCCAAAGCCAAGTACATGTATTGCCAGGTAAGCCTGGAAAGGATATTGTGGTAATACAGGATCTGGGGCCAGCCCTGAAATACATAACAAGTAATCAGAAAAGACGAGTTAGTTGGCCAATATTAGGCATAACTGACATGTGGTGGCTAATGAGACAGCTGAACATGCATTTTGGAGGACATCCAGCTTTAGCTGTTGGGGATTTCACCAGCAGACATAACAGAGTTCCTACAACTATATGGTGTGAATTTATAGGTGTTATACCATTGGACAGTGTATAGTTACATAGAATATATGTAATGAAAAGGTTTCTGAAAAAAATTAGATCAACAATTTCTGGCCTATAGATTAATTATTCTATCTTATATTTAATAAAATTGATCAAATCTCTGTTGTAATAGATTGTATAATTGATTTTGTCAGTTCATTGTGAACAAGTATTTCTAAAAGCAAAGCAAATGTGATAATAATAATGTCATTGATATAACATTTTAATTTTAAAAATTATTTTATATACATTATTTCATATAATTCTCAGGTAAGCTCTTGGGAGTAGATAGTGCAAGTATAATTTGTGATCTGTTGCGGATGAAGACTTTGAGGTTCAGAGATCATACGACCATAGGTTTAGAGCTAAAAGAAGCCTTAGATGTCTTCTAGGTCAATTCTCCCATTTTGTGGATAAGGAAAGAGGCCCTGGGAGCTTAAGTGAATTGTCCCAATGTTATACAGGCAAATGGGGGCAAAATTAGGATTTGAATATAAGTTTTCAATTGTGAAATGACTTTCTTAGGTTTCCACAGCTAATGAATGGAGGAGCCAGAATTTAAAACTAGGTCTCCCAATAGCAAATCCAGTACTCCTTAAGGACTTGTCTCTGGTGGAGAAGCTGATACTGGATGCAGAGAATGAGGAATGCCAAAAGAATGATGCTTATCCATCCCCTGGATGATAGAAATGATTCTGCTGATTTGAGGTAAACATCTTTATGACCTGGGGATTGCTGACTGGCTCAAGTAAATTCAGAAGAGGACACTTTTGGATATCTAGTATGCAAACAATTCTTTCCTCATTAGTTAATGCTTGTAATATACTCAGAGAATAATATCCAGATTGTTTTAAGATGAGATGAACCTTAAAGATAATGGAGAGAAATAACTCTTTTGTCAGACCTTGGCAACCCTAGGAAATACTTTCAATAGACATGATAATGTTTGGTGACACTGGGACAGATGGCCTCTGAGAGTGCCTTTGGCCAAATGCAAGGAGAGCCCTCCTGATTCCTTCTATTCACTTATATTTCTAGCTCTTCACTCTCCCTCTCCTGGTTGCTCAAACATTCAATGCCTTCATACTCTTCTTCAGCTATACAGATTATATTTCTGTATAATTCACGCAGTTTTAATCTTTACATCATAAAATACTTCAAAAATTATCCTTCTTTCCCAGTACTCTCCAAACAAAACAAGTTCTCAATATAATCAATTGTAGAATCTTAAAGTTGGAATAATCCTTAGAGATGATCTAGGACAAGTCTCCACACCATGTATGAGTACCCTGGTATCATCCAGCAGTGAAGGGAGTGCCTCATTACCTAACAAGGAAGATCATTACATTTTTGAACACTTCTAATTGTTAGAAAATTCTTTTTATTGAGCCCAAACCTGTCTCTTTTTTTGCTTCTCCCCATTATGACTAGCTTTTCCTGCTGAAGCTGCACAGATTAGTCTACTTCATTTCCCCCAACAGTCAGTTCAGCTCAGCTAAGAGTTAGGAGGAAAGAAATTTGTTTGAAGTATTATATGAATAATTTATAGTTTTACCATCACATGGGGTGTTTGGAGAGTTCTAGGTAATCAGGCAGTGCAGTGGATAGAGTGCTGGGTCCATGGTCAAGAAGAATAGCATTCAAATCCTGCCTCAGATACTTATTAGTTGTGTGACCCTGGGCAAGACATCTAGCCCTGTTTGTGTCATCTGTAAAACGAGCTGGAGAAGAAAATGGCAAAATATTCCAGCATCTTTGTCAAGAAAACCCCAATTGGGTCCTGAAGAGTCAAATATAACTAAAAAAACAAGTGAACAACAGTCACTAATCTCTTTGTAATAAGTGTTGTAATAAGGATGTAATAAAATTTTATTTTCTCAGGGCCAAGCCAGTTACATTTCCTTCTCAGAGTTTTCTAGTACCCTGATAGGAGAGGAATTGTGGGTGTTTCTTTTCTCTGCCATTGGCTTGAATCCACACTGTCTGTGTCCCTTAATTTTAGGAGGCCAGTGACTAACTAGCACTCCAGTACTTCGGGATACCACCTCACTTTTTGAGGGAGGGTTGGAGGATATATTAGGTTCATTATTTAGCTCAATTCCTATCTAGCACTAATCACACCAAGTTCATGTTCAAAACTGGCATCATTGTCAGCTTCTGCTGGAATGGAGTACTAGATCCTTGGTTCTCACTTCAAAGCTAGCCTGGCTGTAATATCTGGTTTGAGTTCCCGGACTCCCAGATCCCCATGGCTCATACCTGGACCAGAGCAGACCATCCTTGAACCAAGTATGGAAAAGAATGAACAAAAAGGCCAATTTCTGGGAGATCATATGGAATCAGAGGCAGAAGGAGTTACAGTCTTCCTTATAGTATGTTTGTTTGTTTGCTTTTTGCTGGAAGCTATTAGAGAAGGAGTTTTTGTTCCCTCAAATACAAGTGCCACAAAAAGCTGGTCACAGCTGATTTTTTTGTGTACAAAAATATTTATTGATCTTCTTGAGGTGGCCAAAAAACTGCATGGGTATCTGAGGGGGTATCTGTAAATTGAGGAAATGAAAGAACAAATTATGATATATTAATGTGATGGTATACTGTTGTGCTGAACTCTTAAAAATTTATTTAGAATTTTATTTTCCTCTGGTTTCATGTAAAAACAATTTTTAACATTTATTTGAAGAACTTCAAGTTATAAATTCTCTCCCTTCCTCCTTCCCTCCACACTGAAAAGGCAAGCAATTTGATATAGATTATACATGTGTAGTCATGCAAAACATTTCCATATTAGTCATGTTGTGAGAAAATATAGACCAAGTTAAAAAAAAAACTTAAGAAAAATAAAGAAAGCTAAAAAGTATGCTTCAATCTGTATTCAGACACCATCAATTTTCTCTCTGGGGATTGATAGCATTTTTCATCATAAGTCTTTTAAGATTGTCTTGGATCATTGTATTGCTGTCATTCACAGCTGATCATCTTATAATATTACACAGCTGATTTTTAAAGATGTCGACAGTTCTGGCTATCCAGCCAAAGGGAAAAGATTCCCCCAGTTATTTGGTAGGCTAATCGAATGGTTGTAGAATGTTCACATGAACTCAAGTATTTATGAATTTCTGGGACGTGGCTCCCAGCATTCTCCTCAAGGATGAACTTAAGCCAATTTATAATAAAAGGCTATATCCCTAAGTCACTATTCTTTGACTTAGGTATATCTATATGAGACTCATACCCCCAAAGAGTTAAAAGAAAAAAAGAAAAGTATCCTTATATGGAAAAATATTTATAACAGCTCTTTTTGTTTTAGCAAGGAATTAGAAACTAAGAGGGGTGTTCATCAGTTGGGGAATGAATGGGTATATGAATGTAGTGGAATATTACTGTAATGTAAAAAAAGGGATGGTTTTAGAGAAATTTGGGAAGATTTGTGTGAACTGATGCAAAATGAATGAGTAGAATCAGGAGAACAACATATAAGTTAACAATAGCATTGCAAGATTAAAGCACTGATCAATTCAACGGTCAACCAAGATTCTAGAGATTCAATGATGTCCACCAACTAACAGAGAGCTGATCATCTCAAGATGCAGAAGATGTACAGTTTCAACAGGATCAATTGTGGGAATTTGTTTTGTTCTATTTTGTGTATTTGACACAGGAATTTTCTTTTTTTTTCTTTTAAAATTAAATTGTAGGAGAGTGGAGTGAAAAAGAAAAAGGCTAAGCATAGGATAAGCAAAAGAAAGAAGGAAAAAAAGATAAAAGAAAGAAAAAAGGACTACTGAAACTTTTTTTTTAACTTTATAGAAGAGAACAGAAGGAAGACCAGAAGGAATCATAAATGAGCACAATAGCTTTGAGAGTTTAATATATTTTTTGAAAAAAAACCCAAATGTACCTAATAGAGATTTACAATGTCATCTATAATGTTATTTTTCAGCTTTATTTTGTGTGCATATGCATGCATATATGCACATGTGTGTTCATGTCTGTACAATATGTGTATAATATGAATACATGCATACATTGATGTGTGTGTGTTTATGTGTGTGTATTGGCCAGGAGCGTGGCACAGTGCCTAGAATGCTGGGTCTGGACTCAGGAAGACTCATCTTCTAGAATTCAAATCTGGTCTCAAACATTTACTAATTGTTTGATCCTGGACAAATCACATGCTGCTTGCCTCAGTTTCCTCATCTGTAATATGAACTGGAAAAAGAAATGGCAAGTCACTCCAGCACCTTTGCCAAGAAAAACCCAAATGGAGTCATGAAGAATCATTCATGACTGAAAAACAACTGGATAACAACAAATATTTATAAGGATATATGAAAATGCTACTTTTGTTTGGTTTTTGTTAAATTCAGAATTTAAAAAAAAAAAAAAAAACCTGTGTCAATGTTGACAAAAGTAAATCCAGTCTCATTTCCCAGTGCCACAAGGAGAGGATTCTTGTGGTTCTAATGGGGTTCTAATGGGGAATGAAGCTGGAGACAGAAGCTGAGATCATATGGTTGGGATTTTAGGTGCTAGGATAAAGAAGAATCAATTTTATCTTTCATTTTTAAGTCTTCTCCTCAAGTTTCCCAGGGCATGTGGAAGGTCAGGAGAGGGGCAGAGGGACCAACTCCAGTTTCCAACTCATGGCTCAGGGTCCTACTTGTTTCTGGGAAGGGTCCCACCTCTGCTCTCTGAGACACTGATGAAGTCTGACTTTCCTTTTCTCACAGCATGTGTTCCCAGCCTCTGGCCGCCTTCCCCTGGGGAGGACATCCGTGGGGACAGTTCCTGTTTCCCGGCCTTTCCAATCCCTTGCCTTCCTGAACCTGATACGATTGTTTCGTTGGGCACAGTGTAAAGATGCCAGCAGAGAACGGAAACTTCTCATGCTTCAGCAATTTTTTTTTTAAAAAGGCAAAAAGAAAGGCTATTGAACTTGAGAGCTATGAATATGGGGTCCTGCCTTCCTGATGTGGGAGAAGGAACATTGTGAGCTAGCTTCCAAACTTTTGGAGCAAATGGTTTGACTCCCATCCATCAGCTAAGCTACAACAATAGAACCATTAGAATAGAATCTTTGCATTTCAAAAAAATTTTTGGCTGCTTTCTTAGTTTATGGAATCAGAGAGCATTATTGCTATCATCATTAATAAATAATATTTATTCAACAACAAATACAATTTAGCAGACATTTGTTAATCACCTCCAGTATGTAGAGACTACGTTAGAACTGAGGGAGATACAATTAGATAAGATATAGTCCCTGTTCTCCTGAGACAGGTTAGCAAGAAGGTAAGTCAAATACACAAAATAATACCCAAAAATATATGAGAGGCAAAGGACTGTGAGGTCTGGGATGGTGGTGATGGAAAATCAGGAAAACTTGCTAGAGGGCAAGAATTACAGGTTAGACAAATAGCCTCTTTTGAGAAAGATCTGGAGATGCAGTGGGGTTAAATCTCAAAGTAAGTTGATGGTGTGATTTAGCAGCTAAGATATAGAAGATAAAGAATGAGGTGCTCTGCTCTGATGGGGTATTTAATTGTGGGAATCACATTTAACATTAAAGAGATCAGATTTTTGGCACTGGAAGAAAGTTAAAGAGCTTATCATTTCATCTCCTCATTTGATACTTCAATTTTTTTCTATTAAAAAAATCTCTTTTCTTTCTTCTACCTTTTCTTCTCCATCTTGGAAAAAAAAAGAAAAATAGAACCTTTGTAATAAAGACACACAAGCAAAACAAATCCCCATTTTGGTCATTCCCCAAATCCAGTTGCCCTCCACTGTTTCTTGCATCCATCACTTTTGTATCAGGAGGTGGATAGCATGCTTCATCATACAACTCTCTCATTTTATAGATGAGGAACATTGGAACATGAATAATGGTGATCAGCTTGTAGTTCAGTCATTTTCACTCGTGCACGACTCTTTGTGACCCCATTTGGAGTTTTTTGGGCAAAGATATTGGAATGGTTTGCCATTTCCTTCTCCATGCAATTACTTAGCCAAGTTTATATAGCTTAATGTGGCAGAGGCAGGATTCAAATGCAGGTCCTCTGACTAACTCCAGCTTTTTCCCCCCTGACTTATTCCATACCCAATCCTAATTAAAATCTAGCACCCTACTTAGGAATGACCTAGACAATCCCAAAACTTGGTCAAAAGATGGTGATCAGTCTGGGGATGGGACTGGACCTGATGTAAGAAGATTGGTTGGAGGACCTGGGGGTATTTAGCTTAAAGAAGTCAGAAGAGACATTCTAGCTACCTTCATGTATTTGAAGGATTATATCTCTGGGGAAGCAGGACTATGCTTTTTGGGTCCCAGAGGGAAGACTGAGGCACACTGTGCTGAATCTGCAAAGAGATGGATTTAGGTTTGAGCTAAGGGATAGTTTTTTTTTTAACTATCAGCATTGTCCCCCACTGTGATGGACTGCTATAGGTGACTGTGAGTTTCCCATCACTGATGTTTTCAAGCAGAGGCTGAATGGCCATTTATTGGCAAAGTCCCAGAAGGATTTCATGCTCAGCTTCAGATTATATTCGTGCTTTCTAAGGTCTCCCTCAACTCTTTGATTTTGTGATTTAAGCTTTAAAGGACATGCAGAATTCAAGGGGATGAGGAAAGGGAAGGGTATCCTAGGAATAGAGAGCAGTATGAATAAAGACACAGAGATGAGGGGCAGATACAAGGAACAAAGAATGTTTCCTTCAGACCAGGTTTATTATGTTCTAGGCACTATGTGCTAAGTGCTAGGGATACAAATACAAGAAAAAGTTTCTGCCCTCAAGGAGCAGAATATAGCACATAAAAATGGGGGAAGATGGTACCTTTGTGGGGTCATGGTTGAAGAGCAGGGGAGACAGAAGGGATAAGACCTAAAAGATAGGAAGGCACCAGATCATGGAGGGCCTTGAATGCCAGACTAACAAGTCTCGATTTTATTTGGAGTCAACAATAAATCAAGGAAGGAAGATGGTTCAGTGGATAGAATACCAGATCTGAAGTCAGGAAAACCTGAGTTCAAATCCTGTCTCAGACCCTGGGCAAACCACTCAATGCCTATTTGTTTCAGTTCTCATCTCTAAAATAGGAACATGCTAAAGAAAGAGATGGCAAACCACTTCCATATCTTTGCCAGGAATCCATTTGACATGCTGTGGCCCACTGGGTCATGAAAAATTGGGAATGACTGAATAACAATTTTTAGGAGGCAGCTAAATGGCTCAGTGAATGGAGTGCTAAGTGCTGGGACCATTGAATGGCCTTGAGCCAATGAGTGACAAGACCAGTTATCTGCCTGAGGTTGATGAATCCTCCTATATTTTATGAAGGATGAGTTGGAAGAGGGAGATAAGAGAGGCAGGATGGCCTAGTAGGTGGTTATTTTAATGGTCTAGGCAGGTGGTAATGAAAGGTTTATATTAGGAGACTGCAAGAGGGAATAAGGAAAAGGAGATGAGTGAGAGAACTCTTGACCAAGCTGAGCTAATAGAACTTGGTCATCAATTGGATTGGAAGTGAAAAGTGACTGGAAAGAAAGTGTCAAATATGACAACAAGGCTTGGGAGAGATTTGATATCACTGAGAGGCTGGAGAAAAATTCAATTCAACAAACATTTATTAAACTAGGGGGCACCGGGGAGACACAAATTTAGATAGGACAGTCATGGAATTTATAGCCTGAAAGGGAGCTGTCACAAACATACATGAACATAATACAGCAATAATAAACTCTGTTTAGAATATGCTATTGACATATTGACAGGTAGGCAGATGACATGCATTTATTTAGGGCTTATTATGTTCCAGGCACTATGTGCTAAATGCTAGGGATACAAATACATGAAAAAGCTTCTGCCCTCAAGGAGCAGAATATAATGCATAAAATTGGGTGAAGAGAGTAGCTCTGTGGGGCCATGATGGTAACGTCCAGAGAATCAAAAGCACATGTAAGAGGGAAGCCTGACTGGTTCAAGCGTACCCTCAGAATGGAAGTCTCAGAAGGAACTCACCAATGGGAGAAGGGGGCTGACATGGCAAAAAGACTAACAATAATGATAATGATAATAATAATAATAATAATAAGTATATATAGATCTTTAAGGTTTGCAAGATATTTTACAAATATTACTTCATTTTATCCTCACAACAGCTATGAGAGGTAAGTGCAATTATTATCCTCATTATTATAGATGAGGAAACTGAGGAAAACAAGTTAAATGACTGATCTAGTGTTACACAGTTAGTAAATAGCTGAGAAAAGATTGAAACTAACATTTTCCCAACTTCAGGTCCAGTTCTTAACCATTTTGCCACCAGCTGTCTATGTTCAGAAGTTCCTGAATGAATATGACCCATGTGCTGAGGAAACTTTCCAGGGTGAGAAGGTAGCTGAATCAGGGCAACACAGTTTAGAAAATGCTGGTCCACCAGTAGAGATGTCTTATAGACAGATAGAAATAGCAGGTTTGGAACTTGGGGGATATATCAAGGGCTGGAGATGGAGATTTTGGAGGCAAACTTCATTGAGGTGATAACCATGGGAATGAATGAGATTGGACTGAGTTCCTCTTGTGAAGGTCCCTGTTTTAGGCAATAGAAGAAGAAAGGGTATTTGTGTTCTAAAGGAATAATAGACTCTCACCTTTGGAGGGAATCCCTGAGGTCAGCCAAATAGCATCTGAGGAGGATCCTTTTTGTGTTATCTCCCAAGAGCAGTCACTCACCCTCTATTTGATGACCTTCAAAGATAGGGAAGTCAGTACTTACTGAGGCAGCCCATTCCACAATTAGTCATAAGTGCTGTAGGAGTTTTAACTTATTGAATCTGAGGAAACAGGACTGAATTACAAAAAAGATAACTACCAATACCAGATAGCATGTGATAAGTCACAAATGAATGATAAAGACAGTCAATCCTTTGGGAAGTTATAGGAGAGAATAATGGTGAGCTAAGGAGTTCGGGAAATGCCTCATGAAAAAGCTAAGATTTCAGTTTTATCTTGAAGGAAAGGGAAGGCAACAGGCATTTATTAAGTGCACTGTGCTAAGTATTTCACAAATAGTATCTTATTTTATCTTCACAATGACTCTGTGAGGTAAGGGCTATTATTGCCTCCTCAGGAAACTGAGGCAAATAAGGGTTTTGGGAAAGAGAAAGAGAAGAAGAAAGAAGGAGAAGGAGGAGGGGGAAAAGAAGGAGGAGAAGGAAGAAGAAGAGGAGGAGGAAGGGAGGAGGAAGAAGAGGAGGAGGAAGAGAAGGAAGAGAGGAGGAGGAGAAGAATGCCATTTTAAACAAGAAAGCTACTTGGATAGTTCTTTGTGTTCTCTGAACCCCAGAAGGCAGTAGGGCCCTACTCTACCAGCCAGAAAGGGAATTCAGGGTGTGAAGTTTCTAATCCTGATATCTAATCTTGCCTCTGTGATATATGTGCCTCCAATTCTAGAAAACTTAACTAAAGCCTCTCTTGTCTATTTCTCCTTCTCTCATAACTTCCTTTCCTTTTTCCATGTCCATTGTGGAGGAGCCACTCTAACCCAGCCCTTTATCACCTTGACTTATCACAATAATTTCCTACCTGATCTTCCTGTCTCCAGTCTGTCCTTCCTGCAATTCATTCCATCCTCCACTTCACTGCCAGATTAATCTTTCTAAAACATCCTTTTGTACATGTTATCCCTCCCCATCCCTCCAAAAAGTTTTTGACCCTTCACTTCCTGCAGGATAATGTTTAAACTCCTTAACCTGGCATTCACATCCCTCCACAATTTTAACCTCTTCAACCTTATCTCCCACTCCTCCCTTATTAAGAAACTTCTGCTTTAGCCCCCAACAGTCTTTTCTAAATTCTCATAAGACAGCCTTTGTTCAAACTAACTTTCCTTCTTGCTGTAATCTGAATCTCTATTTTCTTCTTTCTCCTTTTTCTTCTCTTCTTTCTTCTTCTTTTCTTCTTTTTTTTCTTCTTCTCTTCTCTTCCTCTTCTACTTCTCCTCTTCCTCTTCCTCCTCCAAATTTTCTTTATGTAATCTGTTTTTACCCTAATCATTTTGAGAACTTCTTTCACTGATCCCCCAACTATTAATGCCTTCCTTATAACAAAACAAAACAAAGCAATCTAGCAAAATGCAGCCATACTTCTTTTTTGTTCTGTCATTTTTCAATTGTATTTGACTCTTTGTAATTTCATTTGGGATTTTCTTGGCAAAGATACTAGAGTCGTTTGTCCTTCCCTTCTTTAGCTCATTTTACAGATGAGGAAACTGAAGTAAACAGGGTGAAGTGAACGGTCACAGAGCTGAGAGTATCTGAGGTTGGATTTGAACTCAGAAAGACAGTCTTTTTGGTTCTAAGCTTAGTGCTCTACCCATTGCAGCATTTTACTGCCCATGATTCTTTGTCATTCTACCTGAAATTAAGGGGAAAAGCCATCAGTTTTGTTTCCAGGGAGACTGATTTCCCTTTCCATTAATTCATCAGCCATACATTTATAGTGACTTCTATATGAAAAACAGAATGGCCCTATGGTGTGTGGATATGGGGAGAGACTAATTTTAAGCATGAGTCAGATAAGGTCTCTGTCCTCAAGGAGTTATTTTGATTATTTTTCCCTTCCATCCTTTAGAAACTTTTAATTCATCCAGTTCATTTTGACCACTTTGATAGTGAAACTGCTATTTGAAAAGAGAGCATCACATCTACTGGCATGGCATCAGGAGACCCAGGGAAATAAATTAATCTACCACTTTAAGTTTGCCAGAACTTAAGTTTGTTTTAGGGTTAGTCATCATCATATTCATTTAGGAAATGTAAGTATTTTGGAGGTAGGACCCCACCCCAGGATTATACTCTGCATGCCCTTATCTCTGGCAGATTCATTGGTTCCCTAGAAATGCTAGCTAGGTGCCAGTTACCTTTTTTAGGTTGATAATCCCCAAAGATGCTCTTCTGAAGGGTATGATCCTCTCAAAGTATTAGAAAATAAATTCCCAACAAGGACAATTGAGGAGGGTCACTGTTGTAAAATGTGACTGCCAAGTTTTTATGTTCTTTTTGTTGTTGTTAAAGCTTTTTATTTGCAAAACATATGCATAGGTAATTTTTCAACATTGACCCTTGCAAAGCTTTCTGTTACAAATTTTTCCCTCCTACCCCCCATTCCCTTCCCTAAATAGCAGAAAGTCTAATACATGTTAATTATGTTAAAATATTTGACAGATTAAATATGTGTATACATATTTATACAGTTATCTTGCTGTACAGGAAAAAAAACCTGACAAGGAAAACATAATGCAAGCAAACATCAATAGAGAGCGTGAAAATGCTATGTGGAGATCCAGACTCAGATCCCACAGGCCTCTCCCTGGGTGTATATGGCTTTCTTCACTGAACAGCTGGAACTGGTTTGAAACATTTCATTGTTGAAGAGAGCCATGTCCATCAGAATTGATCATCATATAGTCTTGTTGTTGCCGTGTATAATGATCTCCTGGTTCTGCTCACTTCACTCAGCATCAGTTCATGCAAGTCTCTCCAGGCCTCTCTGAAATCATCCTGCTGGTCGTTTCTTACAGAACAATAATATTCCATAACATTCATATACCATAATTTATTCAGGCACTCTCCAATTGATGGGCATCCACTCATTTTTCAGTTTCTTGCCACTACAAAAAGGGCTGCCACAAACATTCTTGCACATGTGGGGCCCTTTCCTTCCTTTAAGATCTCTTTGGGATATAAGCCCAATAGAAACACTACTGGGTCAAAGGGTATGCACAGTTTGATGACAAGTTTTTATGTTCTGATGCCATATTTTGGAATTAAAAACAACAGTCCAAAATGTTATAGCTCTAAGTTTCGCAAAATGTTTTTCATATGTATCAGGAACTGATCAATAAATCCAGTCCATATGAGCCTGGTGATGTAACTGACACAGGGACTTTGCAGCAAGTCTGAATAGTCTATTTTTTGGAAAAAATAAGTGACTTGTTTAGATTCACACAACTATTAATTATTGATTCTAAAATCTGATTCCAGTTCTTCCGGACTTTGAGTCCAATACTCTATTCCTAATCTTGCATTGCTTTGTGCTCTGAGATCTATTTTTTCTCTCTTAATGAAAGGTATGTTCTGAGTTGGAAATTCATCTTTAGGCTTTCAGTGGAGAAAAGATAATTGATGATTTTGAATTCTAGAGTCCAAGTACAGATAGATTCTTCCCACCTTTGTGCATGTGTCCATGTGTGTGAACAGAATGATGAGGAAATGCCAGGCAATGACCTGGGGTGGAAGTGGGGCTGTGGTGCTGCTGTTGTGTAAGAGAAAGTCTAGAAGAAAACAAATAGCACTGGTTGAATGATTTAAGACCAGGAAACAGCTGCCTTGGTGATGGCTGGGTAGATTAGTCATGAGCTTTTGGAAGCCTCCTAGGTTTATAATCTGACTTCATCTCAGTCAAGAGGTGACTGAAAACCACTGGGACGGTGACCTGGGGGATGCAGTCTGAGAAGCTCTGTCCCATGGTATTTATTATTATTGTTAAGAACTGTTAAGAAACCATTGTCATCAAATTATTTTAGACTAGTAAAACTGGAAACTGGCCTTCCAGGTGTTTCCCAAACACAGATCTGACCATATTAACCCACTGGTAAATGGAGCTTATTGAGTAGATAGTGAATGTCAGACCTCTGCTTCAGAATGCTCCATTCCCATCCCACTGGCCTGCCAGCTGTTTCTTGGGCATGCTATTCCACCTTGATCGAGCGATTGATCGATGCCTTTGCACAAATAACTGTTGTTCTTCCCCTCCTCCTAGGCTTGCTGTTGCAATGAATTGAGTGAGTTGTGAGGTAGAGGATGAAGGCAGCCCCTAAACCAAGCTCACAAGAAGAAATCCGAGCTCTTTGTTATGCTTCTCTCTCAGAACTTAGCACAGTGCCAGGCACATAGTTATTGTTTATTACTGTTAGTTCTTCATTCTCCAAAAGGACCATAACATCAGGAAGGTGATGTCATGACATACAAGTGAATTAGATTTAAGTGAGAATGGACTTGATTTAAGGAAGGGCCTGCCACATAGTAGGCACCTAATAAATATTCATTGAATTGTATTGAATTTAATTCAATGTTGTAATATTATTGTATATTATGTATGTATTATTGTATTATGTGTGCAATACATTATGTATGTATTATTATACATGTATGTAATATTATTGTGTATTACATAATGTAATGTATTATCCATATATCATGTATACATAATATATATTATTATGTATAATATTATTAGGCAAGTCACTCTTGTCGCCCTTCTAATCTAATATATGCTCTACAGATGGAAGGGAGTAAAAAAGCTGCCTTTAACTCCTGCTCTCATTTTCTATTAGTCTTTCAGAGAAAGACCTAGGCAGGGCAGAACCAGATAGGTGCAAGGTGACTGCAGCTCTGAGGAAAAGTCACCACAATAAAATGGGCAAAGGCAATCCTGGGAAGTTGAGATGTCTAATGTCTTGGTGGGCCTTCTTTGGACTAACCTGTTGAGAGGCCATGGGAAGTTGCACCCAGATGTTTCAGTGAATTTTCCATAATGTTCTAAAAAAATAAAATACTCAGAAAGGTGGAAGACAAATATCTGCTAAAGAGAAAGATAAATTTGAGGACATGGACTGAGCTAATAAAATTTGTTATGAAAAAAAAAAATGGAAACTGACATTTCCCTTAAAGGAGAGACCCAAAGAAGTTCAAGGATCCCAGGGCATCTAAGAGGCCTCCGTGGGCTGATTGTGCTCACATCAAAGGGGAACACCTTGGTTTATCCATTGGAGAGGGGGGCTAAAAACAAAGAAAAAAAAAACTTGGGAGAAATGTGTGCTTTAACAGATTTATCTCCCCTTGCCAATCCATCCTCCTCCATACCACTACTAAAATAATTTTTCTAAAATTTGGGTCTGACCCAACCATCCTTGATCAATAAACTCCCATGTCTTCGCATTTTCTCTTGGATCAGATACAAACTCTTCAGTATGATATTTAAAACCCTGCATAGTCTGGCTCTGATCTATATTTCCAGCTTTATTTTATATCACTTCCCTTTATATATGGCATGGTCCAGTCAAATGACCTTCTTGCTGATTTCCACACATCTTCAGCTTTGCTGACCCCTCATTCCAGGGATGCTCTCTCTTCTCACCTGAGCCTCTTAATATCTGTACCTTTCTTCAAAATTCAGCTCGAACACTGTTTCCAGCATGAAGCCATTTTTGGTCCCTCAACCATAGGCCCCAATTACCTTGTATTTATTTTGTGTGTATTTCCATATGTGCATGTCTCCTCTGATAGAATGCAAGCTCTTTGAAGGCAAAGGCTGTTTTATTTTTGCCTTTGTGTCTCTAGGGATTAGTATGAACTTTGACACAAAATAGGTGCTTAATGGGGGCAGCTAGATGACACATTGGATAGATGGAGTTAGGAATGACTTGCTGAGTTAAAATCTGGTTTCAGACACTAACTAGTTTTGTAATGCTGGGCAAGTCACTTAATGCAGTTTGCCTCAGTTTCCTCATTTATAAAAGGAGCTGGAGAAGGAAATGGTAAAGTACTTTAGAATCTTTGCCAAGAAAATCTCAAATAATGTCAGGAAGAGGAAGACACAAGGGAAAACTGATCAAATAACACCAGATGCTTAATAAATCCTTGTGCACAAGTGACAGAGCTATTCGCAAATATAACTGTAAATCAATTGATCAGTAAAAATCGGCATGGTAAGTGTCCATTATGTGCTAAGTCCTGAGGCTACAAAAAGAGGAAAAAGGCAGATTATATCCTCAAAGAGCTCACAGTCTGAAGGAGGCAACAACAAGTAAACAACTATGTACAAATAAATTATATATACATATATGATATCATATATATAGGAAATTATATATATACATACATATGCATATATATATACATATATATGTATATATAGGATAAATAGAAAATAATTCAGAGAGAGAAGGCAGGAGGATTAAGTGGAACTGGGAAAGGGTTCCTGTAGAAGATGGGATTTTATTTGGCTTTTAAAGAAAGCCAGGGAGGTCAGCAGTCTGAGCAGAGGAGGGAAAGAGTTCCAGGCATGGGGAAACCAGAACTTAGATCTCCTTTCTAGTCAATTGAAGTGGCTGTTAAAGTCTTTAATAATGCTTTAAGGCACCAGAGCCTGTTGCTGCCTTGTAAATGTCTAGGATTCTCCAGAGTTAAATCATCCAAATGAGGACAGCCCTGTGGGAAAAATAACTGGGTATCTTTCACCAGAATCAGCTGTGGCCACTTGAACATCATAGGGAGAGAGGGAAGGAGATGTCAGCAGCTTTCTCTGCAAATCATGGAGTCCCATTGACCTTGCCCTAGCAGGACCCTCCTAGGCTGGGGACTCTGTTTACTGTGCCACATTGGGAAGGAGTGTCCCCAACCTGGCTTGCTGCTGCATGATAAGCACCTTAATTATCAAAGACCCATTGAATTATCTGGACAGTGACATAGGAACTAAGGAATGTCAATGACTCCTGGGCAAGGTGCTCTTGGGTCTTGGCCATGCTGAGGTTTTTTTGGTTGCTGCTGCACAGTTGAGTGGGTGCTTATGTGATGGTGCTCAACAAATGTTTACTAAGATTGGCTATAATGACTCATCAGTGAAAGAGAGGAAGGCTCCATCCTAAGCCTCCATCTGAGGGCTGAAAAATGAGCCATAATCTTGTTGAACTCAGGTTGACCTAATGCCATTGCTTTGTTAGGGTCCTTTGACCAGGGACTGTTTGGATCTTAATAGAACCTATGGCTCTAGAACAGACTCAGATCTTGTCAACAGAAGATGTCAGGAAGGATTTTTATTGTTGCTGATCTTGTGACATAGAATCCTCACTGTCCAGCCTTTTGTCCTGTGCTATGAATATCCTGGAGGCTTTCTGTAGAGCACATATAATGGCCTTATCTCCAGGAATTTGGACACTGTCCCCTAGTTTCCATAGAGAAACTGGAAAAAGCCACCTAAAAACAGGTGATCAGAGTGTACTTCTAAAGCCACCTTTTTATTTTTATTTTTATTTTTTTACCACCCAAGTGGTCATTTACATGCATCCCTAATGAATTTCATTTTCTCAGTTATCATCCAATCCTGGAGCTCTGAAGTATCAAACAAACCTGAGGGCAGCCTGAACCTTATTAAAAATGTAATTGAAATATTTAACAAATATTTAACAAAATAATAGAATTTAAAAATACATTTAGAAAAATGTATTTAGATATATTATATTAGATTATATATTTAGAAAAAAGATATAGCAAATATAGTAATATGTGTTAATAATATTAATATATTAATAATATTGTTAATATAAGTTGATATAGAGTCACATGTCTGTATAGATGCTTAATGGTCCTATTTATATTTGAGTTTGACATCACTGCCTTAGCCTATTGGGATCTTTCGGGGGTCCTGACTTTTATACACTATACTATGTATCCCCTCCAACTTGGTGACATTTGCATATTTGATGAGTGTGTTATTGATGCCTTTTCCCAAGTCATTGATAAAAATGTTAAATAGCCCTGGGGTACTGTCATACTGACAACAAACCATTAATAACTCTTCTGTGGATTCAATCATCCAGTCAGTTCGAAATGGACCCAACTGTATTCTCCCCCAATCTATCTCTCCATCTTCTTCACAAGTATGAAACTCTTTATGGATATTTTGGGTAGTTTATGCTCAATTTGTGATATCAATCACTTAAGTGTGATATCAGTAATAATAATACTATATTACCCTAAGAGGGTAGAAGAATCCAGAGGACTAAGGATGTGTGTGTGTGCTTGTAATAATGCATCTCATAGCAACTCATCTGGGATAGCTGACCCATGCACTTTTTAGGAGTCCAAAGGGCTATACCTCCCTAATATTTTATTAATTACAAATAGCTGTAAAAACAATCTTAGGATGATGCAATGGAATGAATGCTTCCAAAAGAGAGCTAGAGGGGAGGAAAAAGTGAGTGTAGCCTTGACTGCTTCACTTTCTGATTATTACTTACAGCTTCCATGCAGATCTTAACTGGATTTTTATGTCCTGGAAATCCCCTTTGGGTTACAGATTCTATCCCAGGTGACTCACAATGTGGGCACAGTTTCAGGGCAGGTCCAGAGACAGGGCCAACTCCCTGTGCCATCAGCAGGTACAGTTTGTGTTGGTAACCGGCACATCTTTCACCTCATAAAAAATGTGTGTATCTTAGTGCTTACTTAGTGTGTCTTATAGTTTTGTGATTTTTGAGTGACTGAGCATAAAGTAAAAAAATTTACAAATTACTTTTTAAAACAAGGTCACAAAATGAAACTAATAGTTGAAAGAAATGATTATTTCTTTCTCAGATTAATAATCAATTATTGAACAGGACCAGGACTTTTTCAAAAGCCCATAGGCTGTTCAGTCTCTTGAAGGATATCATTGATAACTCTTTAACTTGTTCAGACTCTGCCCAGAAAGGGAAGCTCATTGTGATATACTCAGGTTTGGGTGGGGATTTCTTTGATTAAATTGCCCAAGCTTAGGGTTGATTTGGAAGTAAATGGCTTAATCAAAATCAAGTCTCGCTAGCCCTTCATTAGAATAGGTCTGTCTCTCATTACAATATTCATTCTCTTTAATTACTTGTTAACCAGTCAGAGTTCATTGTCACCCTCTTCCAAGGGCATAAAAGTGTTGTCCTTGGTCTAAAAGAGAAGGCCAAAGGACCATCCTTTTATTAATAATATGTTAGCAATTACCCCGAAATTTTATCTTTCAC
This sequence comes from Myrmecobius fasciatus, assembly GCA_023553655.1. Lineage (NCBI taxonomy): Eukaryota > Metazoa > Chordata > Mammalia > Dasyuromorphia > Myrmecobiidae > Myrmecobius > Myrmecobius fasciatus. The sequence continues at coordinate 102,554 of JAJPUD010001543.1, read as the reverse complement.
ATTATATACATATCTCTCACACATATACATATAGTATATATAATTAAATCTACAAGAATGTATATATATATGTATATGTATATGTATAAATACACACAAACACACAAAATAAACTTAGGAATGGAGAGACCACACTCACGTACATAGATTTGTATTCACACATACATTAAAATAAATACAAAGTGGTTTTGGGGAAAAGGCACAAGTAATTGTGAAGATCAGAAGAAGCTTCAAACTTATTTTTTGTCCTTTACCCAAGAGTGACTTTCTCCCATTTTTTGTTCAGCTAACAGAAAATTCATTTTAATTTTCAAGGCCAGCCTATGACAAAATTGTCAAGAAAGGTTGAGTTTGTCTTTGGTGCTTTCCCATTCTCTATTGAGTTCCAGATGAACACAATCACCTTCCTTGCTTATGACCTATACCTCTGGGTCTGGCTCTTAGCTGGTTTTCAACTAATCCCTGCTAAAGTGGTAGCTGATAAGGCTTCACCGTTCCTAGGAGAATTTACTTTGTTTGACATTCAAGGGAATGAATCTATTGTGACTGTATAGAATAAACTCTTAATAAATGCTTGTTGAATTGTCTTTGTTTATGGTGATCATCTGTAGAATCCTTTCTCCTCCTCTCTTCCTTTCCAACTATTCTCTTCCAAGTTGCTCTTTCCAGGCCCAATTCAAGTCTCATCCTCCTCCATGAACCTGAGTGGGTCAGAAAGGAAATTTTATCCTGACTATTTCAATGGACAATGTACTCATGGTAAGTGGGGAGTGGGACTCTCCTTAATATCCTCCTTCTTAAGACAAATAATTCATTCAGTCTGTCAACAACCTCTTTTGAGAGAAAAAAACAAAACAAAACATGTCTCTGAGTTTTCCTTTAACCTACAATCTTCAAAGGGGTTCATACATTTTCTTTTGTTTTAAAAAATACATTTTATGGAAGTCTTTTGTTTTTACAATACAGTCATTCCCAGAAATAATCTCCCCACCTCCCCATTTAGAATAAACGATCCCTGTCCCATTCATTTTCTAGCTGGCTTCCTTCCTTTCAAAGATTGATTCTAGAGTCCCTAGCAAAATAGTTCTCAAAGTCCTTTTTTCTTTTTCTTTTTTTCCTAATCTGCCTAGTGTCTAGTTTATAATTTACCTCCATGTTTTGCCAGTTTTCCTGTCCTCCTCACATGGGCTATGTTTCTCTCTCTCTCTCTCTCTCTCTCTCTCTCTCTCTCTCTCTTTCTCTGTCTCTGTCTCTGTCTCTGTCTCTCTCTCTCTCTCTCTTGCTCTCTCTTTTTCTGTGTGTGTGTGTGTGAGTGTGTGAGTGTGTGTGAAATATCCTTCATTTTTTTTATTACTTGAATCTGATAGCTGTGTAGGACTGGCTTTATATATATTTTTAATTATCTGATTTTTTTTTTTACCCTCTTCACACATTTTCTTTAATACGGTGTTTTAAATAGTCTCCAGGCTTCTTGTGAGTTATTGCCTCTTTAATTCTGCCTTTGTTTTTCTTCCTAATTAAGATCCACATTTATTACAGTTCCTTTTCCTAAGACAGGGTGTGTGGGGAGCTACAGCATAAGGTATATTAAGAAGAGTCTTTGGTACCATGAGAGATGTCTGCATTTACTTTGAAGGTGTAGTATGGTTGTGTAATTGATGTAAAACCTTCAGAGAAATCTGAATGAATGAATGCAAGAGCATTTTAAAAGTGCTTATTATATACAAAAGCATTAGGAATGCAAATAGAGTAAGACAGTACTTGCCTTTAAGGAGCTCACTTTACAATGGAGGAGACAACATATATAGAAGATTTCAATTACAGGTCAGATGGGAAGATCTCAAGGGCCATAAAGTCCGGTGACAAAGCAAATGTAATGCATCATATTTAATCTTAGTTACACCCATAAAATCATATCGGCTTCTAATGTTGTACCACTTGACAATGTCAAGGGCTTCACAGTGTATAGTAATGGTATCATAGTGAAATAAAAATAGGAGCTATTGAATGGAACCATACATAAGAATCCCTGTGGGCCACATGTGAACTTAGAAAACCTTATGATAATATTATCTGTTTTATTATATTTTTATTTGGTTAAATCTTTACCAATTACACACACACACACACACACACAAAGTATCTCTCTTTTTGCAAGGCAATTGGGGTTACATGACTTCTCCAGAGTCACCTAACTAGTAAAGTGTTAAATATCTGAGGCTGGATTTGAACTCAGGTCCTCGACTCCAATGCCCAAGCTCTAACCATTATGCCATCTAGCTATTCCATCAATTATAGTTTAATCTGGTTTAGAAATATTCATGAGTTCATGGGCTGCATATAGCTCTCAGCTCTCACGTCTGATACTTTCAGTGTAGAGAACTTTGTTGGGTCTTAAATAAATGTGACTATAACTAATGTGTGAAGCTGGTTCTAGTTCCACAGGGATTGCTTCCTGGGCTAATGGCTCTGAAAGCAAAACTAGTGATTGAGGAGGAGCTGCCACTCCCAGGGTTCTTGGGCTTACCTGCTTTAGAGCAGAAGTTGTTTAACCACTGATGGTGATGAGGAAGGTGGGGATGATTTCTCCCCTCAAGTATTGCTCTTAAATGCAATATGGAAGCAAGAGAGTGGATTGTGGGGCATTGTTACTTTAAAGGCTTTGGAGTTCAAGGTCCTAGGTTTATCTTCATTGGAGTATGAGGACCAGCAGTGAGGAACTAGTGTTGGGGGTTTGATCTGCCCCACCTGAACCACATCCTGTCTTTCCCTTGGGATACTTTGTGTTCTTGTTTGCCTGAGCAGTGAGTATGATTTTAAACCTGTTTCCAAGACTGTTTCAGTGACCTAGAACTGGATCTGGTATCTAAGCCAAAAATCCTTAAATGGGAACACATTCTACTAAATAGTCCTATTGTTTCTAACAATATGATACAAAGCTACCTTCTCTGTAAGACCAGTAATGTTGTATCCCTAAGGGATAGTCCCAGAGCAATTTCATTGGTGTGCAAAATTCCCAATATGGAAATTTTCTTCACCAGGGTGAAAACTTGTACCACCCAAAGCAAATCATACAAAATGGCAGCATTTCTGTAATTTATAGCTTTAGAAAAATGCCTTATGTACTAAGGGTTTAAGTGACTTGTTCAAATTATTCAGTCCATATATTATGGAGACAAGATTTGATAGGATTTCCTGACCCTAAAGCCAACCTTCTATCCATTACGCCATCTTGCCTCCTTTTCTTCAGGGATATTTATGGCAAGTATCCAGTCTCTTATTTGATCCGGAAAAATTCAACAGAATATTTCAAATTACAAAGAAATGTGGTAGGTGGAAGGGTGGAGAAAAGGACAAAGTCAGGAATCATTGTATTGTACTAAGTATGTATTGTAGTAAGCAGGGAAACAAATATAAACAAAAAGAAAGACAGGCTTGCTTGCCCTCAAGGAACTTACTTTTTTTTCCCTTCTAAATATATTTCCATATTAGTCATGCTGTACAAAAAATATCAGATCAAAAGGAAAAAAATCACAAGAAAAAAAACAAGCAAACAACAATAATGACAAAAGAGATGAAAATATTATGCTGTGATCCACATTCAGTCTTCATATTCCTTTCTCTAGATGTGGATGGCTCTCTCCATCACAAGTCTATTGGAACTGCTTGGAGTCACCAAAAGAGCCATGTCCATCAGAGTTGAACATCACATAATCTTGTTTCTGTGTACAATGTTCTCTTAGTTTTACACACTTTACTTAGCATCAGTTTATGTAAGTCTCTCCAGGCTTTTCTGAAATCAGCCTGCTCCTCATTTCTTATAGAACAATAATAATCCATTTACATTCATATACCATAATGTATTCAACCTTTCCCCAACTGTTGTAAGAATTGAGGGTTGAGAGATCTTCTGATCTTGGGTTTTGCAAAATAATTTGCAATCCTAAATGAATACAGGTGAGGTTTGTGGCAAAAAAATGGGTTTATTACATTGAAAAGAAATGACTTCTCAGTGGGCAAAATTCTGAAAGGATTTTTAGAAAAGGTTTGTGTTTACCAAAACAGGTTTACACTGAGAAAGATTCAGTGGGCTCTTCCAAAAGTAATTAGGAAAGATTTGGGGGTCAGAGTCATCTTTTATTAGCCTTTTGAGGTTTGAGGCCAAGGTTAGAGGCTAGGAAGATTAAGGGCTAATTTTCAGTTCAATAAAAGGTGGTGATTATGCCCCAAGCCAAGATCTCCAATTGAATTGTAGGTGGAGATTACCATAGCAGTTTCCCTATGGACAAGAGGGTGGGGCCCCTTCCAAAGAAGGGGTTGAGATTTTAGGGTTTCTCCAACCCAATCCACTCCCCGAAAAGATCAAGGAGACACAGTTTACATCACAACTGATGGGCTTCCACTCAATTTCCACTTCCTTGCTGCTACAAAAAGGGCTACTATGTGCAAAAATGTTAGTTCTAAATTGCTCTCCAGAATGGTTGAATCAGTTCACAACTCCACTAATAATGTATTAGTGTCTCAGTTTTCCCCTCCAACATTTATCATTATCTTTAAAGAACTTACTTTCTAATAAAGGAAGATAACATATAAAAGGAAGATGAAAATGAAAGGGAGAGATAGAAGGGAAAAAGATATAGTAGCATGAGTAGGTGGTACAGTGGAGAGAGCATTGGGCTTGGAATCAGGAAGACTCATCTTCAAGAGTTCAAATCTGGCCTCAGATACAAGCTATGTGATCCTGGGCAAGTCACTTAACCCTCTTTGCCAAGAAAATTGACTGAATATGACTCAAAAACAACTAAAAATAGCATGGTGGTACTGGAGTGGGGTGAATAAACTTCAGCAAGAACATGTGCCTGGTAGTAGCCCAGTATCTGAATGGGCATCAGGCAAGCTGACCTTGATAGAATTATCCTCTACAGACAGCTATCCTGTACTGATGCCCACTGTTACTATATACAATCTGGAGGTTAAGCTATATATGTCAACTCTCTAGGTTCTTGCATAAATACGGCCAGTTGATCCTGTTGATTTACTAATACGCACAATTAGCATAATTAGGACACCTTATTCTGCTCTAATCAAGCTCTTAGCCAAGTGGTCTCATCTAAAACCCTTCCCACCCTATTTCCCAAGACACATGGCTATTCTGTATGGTTCTGAAGGCTGTTACTGAGCAATTAAAAACAAATCAAAACAGCATACTGACCAGGCTCCAAATTTATCTAAGGAATGATACTACTCAAGTAAAAGCAAGAAATGGAGGGGACAGCATGAACACAAATTATATATTAATTCAGATAGTGCTATAAAGACCAGTACTCTCAACCAATAGATTAGAATCTCCAACTTATTTGTTCCTTTTAGATGGTCCCCTAGGAAGGATTCCAGCTCCTACTTGATGCCTTTTTCACTTGACATCTGGAATTCTCTTTCTTCTAGAATTATCTGATATAGATACTTATGTGAGGATATAGTACCCACATCAGTAAGATGTACAGTCCTTAAAAACATTACTATTTAATTTCTGTCTTTGTATTCTCATAGTTTAACACACTTCCAACCATTTCTCTCAAAGCTGCACTTTGGACTTCTATCATATCCTGAAGTTTACTACTCCAATCCTGGAATTCACACATTGACTTTTCTCTCTGATTAAATGGCTCCTCCCAGAATTTCCATTTAAGGCAGTTCTTATTTTATTTTTTTCCAGGTTGTACTTTGGACTTTTACTAAGTCCTAGGCTGGGTTCTTTTATTTCCCTCTCCCATACTCTCCCCTTTTCTTTTAGGTTTTGTCTTTCTGCGGTTCTCCCAATTAGAGTGTAAATGCCTTGAGGGCAAACCCTCTGTCTTCTTTTCTGTTTGTGTTTGTATTTCCAGGGTTTAGCACCGTGTCTGGCTCTTAGTAGATGCCTAATAAATACTTGTTGAGATCAGCAGGATGATTACAGAGAGGCCTGGAGAGACTTACATGATGAACTGATGCTAAGTGATGAGCAAAACCAGGGGATAATTGTACACAGCAACAAGAAGATTATATGAAGGTCAATTCTGATGGACATGGCTCTTTTCAACAATGAGATGATTCAGATCAGTTCCAAGTGATCTTGTGATGAAGAGAGCCATCTACACCCAGAGAGGGGATTGTGGGAACTGAATGTGGATCACAACATAGCATTTTCATTTCTTGTTGTTGTTGTTTGCTTACATTTTGTTTTCTTTCTCATTTTTTTCCTTTTAGATTTGTTTTCTTGTGAGCATTAGTAATTTTGTAAATATGTATACATATATTGATTTAACATATATTTTTTAACATGTTTAACATATATTAGATTACTTGCCATTTAGGGGAGGGGGTAGGAGGAAGGGAGGGGAAATTTGCAACATAAGATGTTGCAGGGATCAATGTTGAAAAATTATCCATGCATATGTTTTGAAAATAAAAAGTTATAATAAAAAAATGAAATGAAATAAATGAATACTTGTTGCATGGGATAAACTGAGTGAAGACTTCTCCAAAGGTTGTGGCTTCAATTTATGCCCTAATTGTGACTTGAGACTTTATAATAATAAGTTGAGCTGTAGCTAAAAACTGCAGGTGTTCGGTTATCTTAGATAAACAAATATTTCCCTCTTGTCTCTCCCTCCTCCTTTCATTAGCATTTAACTACCTAATATGGTAAAGTGTGTTCTGGGGTCCATATTTAGTTTCTGGGTAAATTGAAACTCTCCAGCCAAAGGGAGAAAAGATTAGGGCAGTGTTGGGGTTTCTGGTTAGGGTCTATTTAATCCTGTGTTTGCAGCTTGTACTTTGCACTCCTCTACTGACACCTTATCTGTTGGGAGTTGCCTTTTCTTGCAAGATCATAATAAACCCTTTTTTGCTTTTCTTACTGTGAGAGGCTCTGATTTTAATTTGGGTTCACTGCCCCACACAATTTGGAGGCTCATTCCAGAATATTTCCTGTTCATGAGAGATCTTTCCTATACTGAATCCTTGGGCAGGCACCCTCCAGAGAGTTTTCCAGTAGTCCTTGGACTTGACTTGGGCTCCCATATTGAGTAAACTCCTGAAGAGAGACACTCAAAGAAAGCAAAAATGGAAGTAGGCTAGCAAAGATTGAGGACTAATTTGGCCAAAGAGATAAGCCAGCTGAGAAAAGTTTGAAATCAGCCAGGTAAATTGTTCACAATCCAGATAGGGCAAGCAATGGTGAGGGGGAGTGGGAGAGAGATTCTAAATGCTTAGATCTTTCCTTCTGCCAAGAACTGGTAAACTGCCCAGTGATTGAAATTGGGATTGGGAGAATTTAGGTGGTTAAAGTCTGTAAAAGGTTCCTATTTTCTTTTGAGATTGGGAAAATCCTAAGCGGTTTGAATCTGTAAAGATTCTTCTATTTTCCTTTGGTAAGATTGGGTTAGTCTTCCATTAAAGAGGACAAGAAACTGAATCTTGGAAAAGGAACAATCTAGCTGGCTCTTCTATCTAATATCCCAGAAAGATAGCTCTTTAGAAAGTATTGAGATGAAATACCAAAATGTAGAGGGATTAAATACTGTTTAGTTTGGGCAGACTTCCCTCCCCTCTCCTCTCTGATCAGAGGAAATGTGGATTCCCCCCAAGGGCTGGGTGTAAATTCAAAGGAGCCTGCAATATTTAGCCAGCCTGCTCCTAAGATTTTGGCTCCAGAATTCCCCTCCTAGCTTTCATCCCAAGGTAGGGCTGAGAACTGAGCAAGATTAAGTTAGAAAAAGTTTGTATTTGTGTGTATGTGTGAGCTTGTGTTTTGTCTTCTATGTTTTTCCAAGTCAGCTGAATTACAAAAGAAAGATCTGGCTAGTTGGGATTTAAAAGTGCTGGTTTTATACATAATTGGACTTATGCAAATAGCTTTTAGCTAGAGAGAGGGCTAGTTCTGAGATGGGGAAAGTTTTTAACTGTCACACCAAAAAAGAAAAAAAAAACCTGACCTTTTTGTGGACCTAGAACTGGCCAATTTGGGTCTGCAGAAATAGATCCAACTATAACTTTTTAAGGCTATAGAACTGCTAAAACATTTTGGCAGATTCTAGGGTTTTTGAGACTTATCAAGTTGCTTTTCACTGTCTCTCTATAAGCTAACTGGAGTTAGTCTATTATATTTTTAAGTAGGCCTAATTTACACGACTAAAAGCCTTCTGAAGGGCAGAACTTGAGGCTTACAGAAAAACTGCTGAAGGAAAAATACCACCTTCTTTTGTTTTTTCCAAACTTCTCAGGGTTGTGGAATCTATCCTGGCTAGGCTGGGGTCCATTACTGACCTGGATTCTTCCATAGAGAAAAGTTTATAGGGACTTATTGATTGGAGAAAGTTGAATTAACATTTTTAGGATGAAGACATTGTTAATGTTAATTCTGATAGGGTTCTTTAATGTGAAATTACTGCAGTATATTCTATGTTCTATGTGAGTTTTAATTCATTGTATTGAGTCATTTTAAAGCTGTTCTCATTGTTTAGGAGATTCTGAGAATAATGGTCTATGTTTTTTCCTCTTTGAACATGGTTAATACCGGAACATGTTTTGATATAGATTGTTTATCGAGCATCTTAAAGTAAAATGATTTGTGTAATGTTGAATTAAAAACCCACCTACTTAGATAAGAAGAGCTGTGACCTTTCTAGGATGAATCTCTTACTGTTATCAATCTAAGATTATAGTCAATACTTATTTAGGATATGTGATCCTTGAGAGCTAAATTCACCTGAAGCTTTGTTTAATGAGCCTTGCTATTTGAGATAAAATCTCTTGGGATTGTAGCTAGTATTAATGGGAATTCTGAATTCAGGTCTGATGAATCATCAAGCCAATAATCCACCATCTGAAAGGAACATATCACAAGTACCTCTGAGGAATGTGATCCTGAATTGTTACAAGTGGAGATTAGTATCTGGGCAAGAGTTGTGAGGACAACCTTGGCCTCTTCTGACTCAGTTTCTCAGTTGTGTTCCTTTGAATCAAGGCCTCACTTGATTATTCCTGAGTCTGGGTATAAAGTGGAATCGTTATTGCATACAATTAGGTAAGGATGCTTTAAAATCCTGTTATGTATGTATTGTCAGTCTGAGGCCTGAAGGATCAGTTTTTGATTATAATCATATCCCTAGTTTTTCTGATATAGCAAATTTCTGGTAAGTATTCAGTAGAAGCTATGAATGAAAAAAATTCAAATGTGTAAGATCTTACAGCTTCCTATATGAAAATATGTGGTTATTATATCCTAAATAGTAGATAAGTGAGTATATGGCCTAGTTATCTATCTGTTGCTAGATGTCTGTCTGTTTCTTTTAGCATTTCTGTTATTGCTGACTTTTGTGATAAGCAATATTATTTGTGAAACGTTACCTACTTTAATTACTGGGGACACAAATGATTGGGGTGATGGCCTCTGGATGGGAGTTGGGGATACAGAACCCCAATTTGTATGATGAATAGGCTCATTAGATAATTGTGACTGAGACTTTGCAATAACAAGTTGAGCTATAGCTAAAGCTGCAGGTGTTCGATTATTTTAGATATACATTTCCTTCCTGTCTCTTCACCCTTTTTATTAGCATTTAAGTATCTTATAAATGTATTCTGAGGTCCATATTTAATCTCTGGGTAAATTAGAACTCTCCAGCCAATGAGAAAAAAGGTCAGAGGGTGGGGTGGGGGGCTTCTAGTTAGGGTCTATATAACCCTGTGTTTGCAGTTTGCACTTTTCACTCCTCTACTGCCGTCTTGTTTGTTGGGAGTTGTACTTTCTTGGGAGATTGAAATGTAATTTTTTGTTTTTCTTACTCTGAGAGTTTCTGATTTTAATTTAATTTGGCACTAACAATGCCATGCACGTAGTAGGTATTTAATAAACATTTATCAAATTAAATTGAATTATCTTTTGGAAAAGAAGCATTAACTATCTTCCCTACTCCAGAAAGAGTTCTATTTATTCATCTCTCAATTTCAAGATTTTACTGTCAACAAAATCTTTGCCACCCTCCTCCCTTTAGAGGCCTCCATGAATGATATACCTAAATAGCACCATAGGTCTCCTAACCTCACACAATAATCCATATTTAAGCAAAAGTCTCCATGCATTTCCAGAGACCATTATTACCATTATTAGCACCAGTTTTCATATGCAAAAACATTTGCACATGCTTTATATTTGTTTTTTTCACTGCTGAAAATGGCCTTCATGGGAGTAGACCACATTGAGCAATCCAACCACTGTATAGAAAATAGGTATCATTAAGTAATTTTTTTTAGCAGAGGCTCATGGATACATCTGTTGAAAATGGTGCCCCACATCATTTCCCACATCACTGGGACACACTAATCAGGGAGTGTTAAGCTAGATGAAGAAACAAGTTTACTCCATTAATCCAGGGTGTGGGAGGGAAGGACAATTTTCCAAATATGATTTCACTCAAATTAATGCCAAACCCTGTAAGGACAATGTTATCTCTATAAACCAGCACCTGGTTTGGACTGGGCTGGGATTTCTTGCAGCAATATACCTCGGAAAGCCCTGGTTTGGGCCTGAGTCTCTGCTAAGGCAGTGTAGTGTAGCGGAAAGAACAATGGACAGGGAACCTAGGAGACTTCTATGACCTTGGAAAAACTTCTTTATCTTTGTGGGTCCAATGAGTGTCCAATGGTAAAATGACAAAGTTGGAATAAACCGTCTCTGTGATGATTCCTTCCCTATCTCCCAAGCCCTTCACTGTAGCTCTTGGAATTGAGTCCTGGTCTGACCAGGTTCCTTTGAGGACTTGTCACCTTGACATGGACATGTCATGGCTATGAGTTGTCTTCCTAGTCCTTTCTCTTCTTCTAATTGAGCTGCTCTCTTCTACTCACAGAGAGACCTTCCTGGCAGTCATGGGCATTTTGTTAGGGTCTAGGGAAATATGAGTGCAGATTATGGGTGGGAAGAAGTCAATGGGGAGGTGAGTAGTATCAGGCTTGCAATGTAGAAGATTACCTCCTTCTGACTTGTTTCAGTGTTCTGGTGAGGGCCTGCCTTCAATAGGTTATCTTAAAAACTGAGCAAGTGAGGCTTGAACTGGGACCATTGTTTAAAATTTTTACAGATCAGGGTGAGTATAAATAGCAATTGTTCTTGTTCTGGCCAGAAACTTTGAGGGTTTTCCTCTCCCAAACTGATTCTTCTGTGAAAGCAAACTAGGCAATTCTTACCTGAATGGCTGTTGCCTCCCTCAAACTGAGACCTGGAAAAGATCTGACCTTCAAAAGCTGCATCCAGGTTCATCAACAGCTTCCTGTCCTATGTCTTGCCACTGCCCGCTGATAACTGGAGAAGAGAGTGTGGCTGATGACTCAGCACAGTCCTGCTGCACTTATATTTAGTTATCTTGCAAGTCAAGACATCCCTCTCCCTGATGCCATTGGTCCTCTTCAAGAACTAAGGACAAATAACAACAATAACTCCAAGCTGCTCTGTTCTAAGGTGTTCTTTCCTTCTGTGTCCTTCTGTCTCCCCAGGAAATACAATAGCACAGAAAGGATAGAAAGCGAGATAGGTCCCCAACTTTGAACCCAATGCACTTTTTATTGACCTGTACTTTTTGATAAGGTGGCTTTTGAATTGGTTTTTGTGTTGTATTGGATCCTGAAGCAGTAAATGTAAATAAAGTGCATTGCAAGACCTTCCTTCTGTTCTTTTCTGTGTTTTTTTAAAAAGTCTTGAATAACTCTTTCCTCTTCTCCTCTCTTCTCCCACTTCCTCTTCACTTCCTCTGCTGCCTCCTTCTTCTCTTCTTCTACCTCTTCCTCCTCTTCTTCTGCCTCCTCCTCCTGTTCTTCTGCCCCCTCCTCCTTTTCTTCTGCTTCCTCCTCTTTTTCTGCCTCTTCCTTCGCTTTTTCTGCCTTCTCCTCCTCCTCTTTTTTCTCTACTCCTTCTCTTCTTGCTATTCTTCTCCTTTTTCTTTTCTCTTCCTCCTCCTTTCCCTTTTCTCTTTCTCCTCTTCCTCCTTTTTTCTCTTGCTCCTCTTCCTCCTTTTTTCTCTTCTTCCTCTTCCTCCTTTTTTTCTCCTCCTCTTCTTTTTTTCTTTTCTCCTCCTTCCCCTTTTCCATTCTTCCACCTTCCCTTCCTCCTTTTTCTTTTTTCCTTCTCTTCCTTCTTTTTCTTTCCTCCTCCTCCTCTGCAAAACCTTTTCCTGAAGGAACCCAAAGGACTAGAAAAGGCAAACTGAGGCAGACAAGGATTCTCTGAGCATGAGGAGTATAAGTTCAGCTATATACTTTTCTACCTGGGCTTTTTCATAGCTCCTCCTTTTCTGGGACAATAGAAAGGCTCTGTGTTTCCCATCATCCAACACTCACCAGAATTCATGGGCTTATCAGAAGTCGTAGACCTAAAGTTGTGTACCTCTTTGCTCTTTCCTTTTCCACTTCTATCTATGCTTTCCTCTTTGTCATTTTATTTCCATCTCTTTTTTCTTCCCTTCTTTTCTTTATCCACTTCTCAATAATCTAGGAAATATATTTAAGAAATTTTATGAATGTCATTAGGTTGTCTTATAATTCAATCATTCATTTATTCAATAAATACTTACTGAGGGAGGGAGGAGATAAGTATTTATCTAGTACGTCCTATGTGGCAGGTACTGTGCTAAGCATTAAAAACAAAACAAAACAAAACAAAACAAAACAAATATGACCTTATTTGATGCTTGCAAGAATCCTTTGAGGTGGGTGCTATTATTATTCCCATCTTATAGATGAGGAAATTGAGGAGAGTTTAAGTGACTTGTTCAGTATCACACAACTAGAAAACATAAATACTGAGCACCCTCTAAGGACAAATCATTGTTTGAGTCCTGCCTGAGCAGGACATAAAAATGAATAAAATGTGGAACCTTCCCCTCAAGGAATTTATAATTTACAAGATCACACACACACACACACACACACACACATATATATATGAGGTAATACACATGCGAATTAAGAAAGATACAGACAAGTTCAGAGGAAGAAAAGATGACTTTTTTTGGGAAGAGGGGATGGGGAAAGCTTAGACTGTTTCAGGCTTTTTAAAAAGATTTTTAAATATGCAGATACGGTCTTGATGCAAAAAAAACCAGGAAAGAAAACTATAGATTTATATTCTAATGAACATATATCCAATTTTAATTAAAATATTAGCAAATAGAATAAGACAATGTATCACAAAGATTACATAATATGACATTTCAAACTAAGACAATGTATCACAAAGATTATATTAATATGACATCTCAAACTGCATGCACCATAGAAATTTTAAACTCAACTGAAATTTATTATCTTTCCTCCCTAAATCTTTCCAACTTCCCCATTAGTGTTGAAGGCAGGGCCATTCTCCCAGTACCCAGGCTCTCATCTTGGGTACCATTTTTGAAACCCCCCTCTCTCTCATTCCTTCCCCTACTCCACACTAATCTGTTGCCAAATGCTATTAGTTTTATGATTTTACCTTTGTAAAATCTCTCACATAAAATTTCTTCTCTCCTCTGACTACCCAACTCTGGTGCAAGTCCTCATCACATATTGACAATTACAATAGCCAGCTGCCCAGTCTCCCTGCCACAATTGTGTCTCTATTTCAATCCCTCCTTCACTCAGCTGTCAAAGTGATCTTCCTAAAAAGAATGGGTCTGGGGCAGCTAGGTGGCGCAGTGGATAGAGCACCAGCCCTGAAGTCAGGAGGACCTGAGTTCAAATCTAATCTCAGACACTTAACATTCCCTAGCTATGTGACCTGGGCAAGTCACTTAACCCCAATTGCCTCAAAAAAAAAAAAAAAAAAAAAAAAAGAATGGGTCTGACCATGTGACATAATTCTCAATAAACTTACTCAATAAAATGCAGTAGCTCTCTATCACCCTTAGGATCAAATATAAAATCCTTTATTTTGGAGTTTACAGCACTTCATAACATCATCCTTTTTTCTTCCATTTTCCTGTCTTCTTACATCTTGCACCCTGTGATTTAATAAAACTGGCATTTTTGCTTTTCCTCGAAGAAGACTCTATCCTCTGACTCTATTTTCAAGTCTGTCCTCCATGCCTGGAAAACTCTTCTCCTCATTTCCACTTCCTCAATTCCCTGGCTTCTTCCTGTCCCACCTAAACTCCTATCTCCTACAGTAAAGCTTTCTTTATCCCTCTTAATTTTAATCTCTCCCCTAAACTGATTAGTTCCTATTTATTCTTCATATGGCTTGTTTAGTACATCTGTAAGATGGGAATAATAATAATTATATATATAATAGTTTGTATATTGTTTTTTCATTAGACTAGGAGCTTCTTGAGGGCAGACATTATCTTTTACCTTTCTTTGAATTCCCAGTGCTTAGCATAGTACCTGGCACATAGTAGGTGTTCAATAAATGTTTATTGACAGACTGTCCAAGTTGGAGTTCTACTAGGAATTCAGGGTTGGTTTAGTATTAAAAATACTAAACTTAATTAACCATATCAATAACAAAACAAAAAAATTATATGATTATATCAATAGATACAGAAAAAAACTTTTGACAAAACATAACAATCATTTCTGTTAAAATATTACAATAAAATAAAACAACAAATGAATCTTTCTTTAAAATGATAAACAGTGACTGTAACTTGGCTTTGTCACATACTCAGATCAACAAAGATGGAAGCAATCCTGTGAGAGATGGCAGGAGAGGATAGAAGATACTCTGTATTTCCCTGCCACATGGATGAGCACAGCACCTTTTCCTTTCTATAGCCAGAAAGGACTGCAACTTTAAAACTGTCAGAATGGGATAGTTTTTTCTTTTTTGGCAGCTCTGTCTAAAGGATATCATCCACATCATGGACATCTTGAACTGATCTGGCTTGGAGGAAAAGCTACCTTCCCCACTTTCTCCCTGGAGCTTATTTTGGGGGGATCTATTTTGTTTATCATTTTCAGTTCTGGGTGTCGGTAATAGAGTCCCAAGACCCAGGAGATAGAACAGTGGAGACTTTGGAGTCAGGATTTCAGAATGAATATTGATTCCAGCCCAGCAGGGAAAAGTGAGAAACCAGGATGCTGGGATTTGAGCCACAGGAGACTTTGGGCTTAGAAATTGGTTGAACTGATGATATATGTGAACTGTGCTAAACTATAAACCTAATCCTCTTCCTAGAGACTAAGATGGTGGGGGGTGGGATTTATGCTTTCCAGATGTTGGGGGAGGATGTCTATAAGTTTTATTGTTTGTTTTTGTTTGTTTTCTATATTTGTGAAATAATTATTTTTAAAAGCTAATTTGATGATTAAATACTTAAATGCAACTGTGGTGAAGGGAACTCTCTAAAGCCAAGGAACAAAATCAGAGGTGCTGGAGTCAATGACAGAGGTTAGACACCCACAGCCCTCTCCCCAGCCCTGTCATTCCCCCTGGGTCCTGGATAATCTAGATGGGAAGAGATGAAATGTAACATAGGTAAACTTCAGGAAGGGGGATACAAGGTAATTAAGATTACATTTTTTTTTTTAAAACCTAAAACCAAGAGCTGCTATTATTTGTACATAAACTAGAATGTATTTGGAGATAAACTGGAATCCTTTTCAATAAATTAAGGAGTGAAATAATTATGTTCACTGTTATTACTTTTGTTTGACATAATGCTGGGAATTCTGGCTATAGCAATAAGGCAAGAAAAAGAAATTGAAGGGTTATCCATAAGTAAAGAAGAAACAAAATTATTATTATTATTTGCAAGTGATATAATAGTGTACTTAAAGATCTTTAAAGAAACAATTAAAAATTAATTGGAACAATAACTTCAGCAGACTTACAGGATATAAAATAAATCCATAAAAATCACTAGCATTTCTATGTAATGCTAATAAAACCCAGCAAGAAAGGATAGAAAGAGAAATCCCATTTAAAATTATTATAGAATATATAAAATGCTTAAAAGCCCACTTTCCAAGATACACATACACATAAGAACCATGTAAATATAAGTATAAACAACTATTTACAGAAATAAATAAATGATCTAAATAATTGGGAAAGTATTAATTGCTCATGGGTGGGACAAGCCAATATAATGAAAATGACAATGTTACCCAAATGAATTAACTTTTTTTGGTTCCATACTACTGAATAAGGCTACATAATCAAATCACCAAAGGATTACTCTATAAAATTTTTTAAAAATGAAATTGGTTTGGAGGGGGGAAAAGGCCAAGAATCCCCAAAGAAAGAATGAAAAGAAATGGAAATGAAGAGCACTTCCTAGTGCTAGATCTCAAGCTATATGACAAAGAAGTAATTATTAAAATCTGATATTGGTAAAAAATGGAAAGATCAATGGAACAGATTAGGTAGGCCCAAAATATACAGAAACAAATGTATCTAATACTTTCATATTTGACAAACACAAAGACTAGCTACTGGGATAAGGACTTACTATTTCTTTTCTTTCTTTCTTTTTTTTTTTTTTTTTTTTTTTCTTTTTGCTGAGGTGATTGGGGTTAAGTGACTTGCCCAGAGTCACACAGCTAGGGAATATTAAGTGTCTGAGACCAGATTTGAACTCAGGTCCTCCTGAGTTCAGGGCTGGTGCTCTATCCACTGCACCACCTAGCTGCCCCAGGACTTACTATTTCAAAAAATTATTGGGAAAATTGGAGAGATGTATGGAAGAAGTGGGATTTAGACCAACATATCTCACACCTTATACAATATAAGCCCCAAATGGAATTTAGTTATAAAAGGCCATATCATAAACAAATTAGAGAAACATGGGGAAAATTGCCTAATAGATCTACAGATAGAAGAAACATTCATGAATAAAGAATAGAGAGGATTATAGAAGATAAAATGGATTATTTTGATTACATAAAACTAAAAAGGGCTTTGTACAAATTAAAGCTCATCTTTATTAAGGATGAGCTTAAAAGAGAAATAAATAATGGGGAAATCATTACAATAAGTTTCTCTGATAAGATATAATTTCCAAAATTAATAAGGAAGTGATTAAAATTGACAAGAAAATTACTTAAGGTTGTGAACTTATAGTTCTCAAGAGAAGAAACCCAGGCTATCTATAGCTATATGAAAAAAAGTGCTCCAAATCACTATTACTTACAGAAATGTAGATTGAAGCAATTTTAAGATTTTCCCTCTCACTCATCAAGAATGGCAAAGATGGCAAAAAAGGAAAATGATCGATGCTGGAGGGACTGTGGGAAAACTGGCATTTTGATGCATGATTGGTGGACCTGTGAATGAGTATAATCATTCTGGAAAGCACTGTCATTATACAAAAATGTTACTGAACAGTCTATGCCCTTTGATCCAGCTATCCTTCTGTTAAGCCTATACCCAAAATAGATCAAAGAAAGAGGAAAACATCTTTTAGATTCAAAAATATTTATAGCAACTTTGTTTATAGTGGTAAAAAACTGGAAACTAAGAGAATGTCCACAAGTGAAAAAAGGCTGAACAAGTTGTAGTATTAAGATTGTGACAGAATACTACTTTGCTGTAAGAAATGAGGAATAATTGATTTCAAAGACATAGAAAGACATATAAATCAATGCAGAGTGAAAAGAATTAGAGAGATAATTTATAACATCAATGTTATAAAAATGGACAATTTGGGGAACTTTTATAAACAGATGAAGAATGAAATGAGTAGAATTAGGAAAACAATATATCTTATGTCAACACTGTAAAAACAACTGTGAAAGCTATGAGAACAATGATTGCTCATGATTCCAGAGAACTAGTGATGAAATAAGCTATCCAATAGAAAGAGGTGATGGATTTAAAGAGTAAAATAAAAAAATATATATATTTTTGACAATTATTCAAGAAATTTGTTTTTCTTTTCCTTTCACCAATGGGGCTGGGGAAATGGGAGGGAGAAAAATAGATTTCTGTTAAGTTTTTTTTTAAATAGAGTTGAGAACTACCTGTTTTACTTTGTAACCCCCAAACTCTACAACATGGGAGTAATCTGTAAATGTATGTAATGTTAAAACAAAAGACACTAATAAAACATTTTGTTTTGATTTTTGTTAAGCTTTGGCCAATTAAATGGTCTTCAAGGTTCCTTCCCCCAAAAAATGTTTTATTAATGTGTTTTGTTTTCCAAACCCAATATACTTTCTGTGTTTTATGCTTTTTTGAAGAAGAGGCATTTGAATTTATTCTTATATTAGGTTTTGACTTGAATTAACTCCTAGCAAAATGCCTGACACTTTAAATACTTAATAAATGCTTGTTTCTTTTACTGAACTGGATCCTATAGAACCAAATGGAAGAACGCAAATAGAGTGCATTGCAAACTTTAAAGCACCATATAAATGACAGCTGTTATTATTATTATTGTAAAATGGGGAAAGAAAGGGAACAAACATTTTTTAAAGCACCTGTTATGTGCCAGGCACTGTGCTAAGTGCTTTACAGATAGGATTTCATTTACTCCTCATAATCTGTTGTTTTATTTTCTCCATTTTACAGATGAGGAAACTGAGGCTGGGTGGAAGTTAAGTGATATAGTCAGGATCACACACAGGACACATTATTAAGTGTGTGTCTGGATTTGAAATCAGATCTTCCTGACTCCAGGTCTACCACTCTACTCTATCTACTGCACTTCTGAGCCAGTTAGAAATAGTGCAGGGAAAAAAAAGAAAAGAAAAGAAATCATGTAGGAAGATTTGGAGAAGTGCTTTCTAGGTGAATGGTGCAAAGTAATTGCAGTCTACTGTATCTCCAACATGCTGGCTAGATAGATACATTGGGTTTTTTAAATCTAATTGCAAAAACACAGAATGGTCTGTATATAGCCATACAACATGGCTAACCAAACTTTTCTTTGAGAAAGATCTGGAAGAGAAGCAGTCAGAACCAGAAAGAACTGGATTCAAGTTCGCTTCTGACTCCAACTGGCTAGATAATTCCAGGCAGGTCATTTGAAATCTTAGTACCCCAGCAACTCTCTAAGGGCTAAAAGCTGAACAGAAGATGTTCATCTGCATTAGTAGAACTCTCCTCATTGATGAAATCTCGAGTAAGAAAGAAAGCAAGAAAAAAGGAAGAAAAATAAAAAAGAAAGAAAAGGAAGAAAAGAGTGAATGAATGAAAGGAAGGAAAAAGGAGAAAGGAAATAAAAGAAGGAAGGAAGAGAGAGAAGAAAGAAAGCAAAGAAAAAGAAAGAATAATGGAAAGAAAGAAGGAAGATAGGGAGGGAGGGAAAAATGGAGGGAGGGAAGGAGGAAGATGGAAGGTAAAAAAAGTAAAGGAAGGAAGAAAGGAAGAAAGAAAGAAAAGTACAAGGGAAGGATGAAGGAAAGAAAAAAGAGAGAGAAAGAGGGGGGATAAAGGGAAAGAGGAAGAGAGAAGGACAGAAAAAGAGAAAGGAAAACAGAGGGAGCAAGAGATTGAAGGATCTGGTGGGCTGAAGCTTAACATGAGACATTAGTGTAACATAGCAACCAAAAAATTAAATGCGATCTTAGGTTGCATCACAAGGTGTAGCATCCAGAATGAGGGAGGTGAGAGTCTTCTCTACTCTGATAAGGCCACATTGGTGGAATTCTGCTCAGTTCTGCACATCACATTTCAGGAACAATATCTATTTAAAATAAGTCTGAAAGAGTTTGTCCAATATCAAAAGGAGATTGGGAATCACAAGGATCTGAGGATCTAGGAGGTACTTGTACTAAAGAAGATCTGGCCTGGCTGGGATTATTGTCTTTTGTAGGATATTTTGTGGGAGAAGAATCAGATTTGATCTGAGGGTTCAGAAGACACAACTCGGAGGAATCAGCAAAACAATCAATCTATCCTTCAGTCAACAGACTTTTTAATAATGTAGCAGAGTAGCAGGACTATAAGAGGTAAAGTAAAGAGGTAAAGGAAAGGGTTCTATAATAACTCAAGGAGCAGTGAGACGACCACTTGCTGCAAATGAAAGTAAGAGTGTAGAGGAATTTCTTATTATTTTATCCACCGGACTTCTGAGATGTCTTCCAGCATTGAGACTCTTTAATTCTGTACATTTGACTTTAGGTGTATTGTATTTAAGCTCATATGCATGCACATGTATATATATATATATATATATATATATATATATATATATACACACACATATATATACGCAGAAATTATCTATGTTTACATATATACACATGTGTGTGCACATATGCATGTGTATATGTGAATGTATATGTATATGTGTGGAGAGAGAGAGACAGAGAGACCAAGAGAGATGGAGAGACAAAGAGAAACAGGAAGAAAGACAGAAAGAGTGACAAAGAGACAAAGAGAGACAAAAGAGAGAGACAGAGATAGAGACAGAGAGACAGGGAAAACAGAGACAGAGAGAGACAGAGACAGAAAGACACAGAGACAAGAGAGAGACAGGGAGAAAGAGACAGAAAGAGTGACCAAGAGAGACAGAAGAAAGAGAGAGACAGATAAAGACAGAGAAGCAGGGAAAGCAGAGAGATAAAGAGAGAGAGACATAGAGAAAGACAGAGACAAAGAGGGACAGAGACAGGGAGAAAGACAGAGAGAGTGACAAAGAAATGAAGAGAGACAGAGACAGAGGGAAAGACAGAAAGACACAGAAAGACAGAATCCACTCAATACAGGGAAATCCCATTGAGTCCCTGTGTTATTACAAACTTCCTTAGTGCCCTCCTCTCTTGCCATGTCAGGCCTCCTGTTGATCTCTAACTGGCGACACATTAATGCCTCTTTCAGAAACTCTAAACTCACACCCACATGGCAACCACTCCACAGTCCAGATGAGTGTGAATTACTCAATCAAGTTCCAAGGGTCCTGTAAAGTGATAGCTTCAGCCACAAAGACCTTAGGAATTCCAAGTACTTTCTTCTTCCATTTGCAGGACAAACAGCTGAGGGTCAGGAATCTGGCTGGGCACCCTCCCCGGCCTGTCTGTCTCCTCCCTCCGGCTCTCGGCTGCCTCTCCTCTGGATCTTATTGCCCCACCAATGAGCTATCATATAACTGCTGTACCCAGAGAGGTCAGGGACGTCACTAGATCCTCAATTTGTTTCCCTGAAGGGGTGGTATGTATTTCCTGGGCACATTTTGGGGAAGAGCAAGAGAGTCCAAAGCCTTCATTATCTTTCATTCCTTTTTATATTTATAGACCCTTCCCCTCCATTAGCTCAACTCATCACTCCCAGCAATTCCCATCAGGGCCCACTTAACAAACCTAGTAGAACATAAGCTCTTTGAGGGAAGGGAATATTTTTCAAGGTTTTTGTGTCTGTTCCACATAGCTGGGCATAGCGCCTAGTAGGTGGACCTTACTAAGTGCTTGTTGGATTAAATTGAATTTTCTGATCTTTGGCCATGTGTTATTTCTCTCAGTAGACTGATTCTCCCACAGCCTCTTTTTATTTCAAATATATGCATAGAGACACAGAGAGAGAGACAGAGGGAAAGATGGATAGAGAAAAATAGAGGGAAAGAGAGACAGAGACAGAAAGACACAGAGACAAGAGAGAGACACTTGGGTACCCTTGATGATATTCACAAAAATATAGAGATATGTATATTCTACATAGATGCAATCCACCAACTGGGAACTTTCTTCCTCTCATGCTGTATCAGTCTATATTTCCCTCTAAGTTTGGGGAAATAGGAAATATCTTATGGAAAACATCTAAGAATTTTGCTCCCCCTCCCAAAGACTTGTAGATGTCCACTAAAGGAATGAGATGAAAAAGCAAGAAAACTAGTCCCTTGCCCGAAGTGAGTTACGGGTCCAGAAAGATGGATATGTATTCACATGTGTCTCCATGGATGCATAAACACAGTTTAGTCACAGAGAGTTGGGATGCCTCAGTTTCTTTAACAAAGATAAACGCCTTGTGACATTTGGTCGATCTTAGTAACATTTTCAGTAAACAAGAGAATGATGCTCTAGAGCAAAACTTAGAATGGCTCTGCAACTGTGTAACCCTGGGCTCTCTAGTGAGGCAAGTTCTTCAACCCAATTGTATACACAAAGATAATTGAAACCTCAACTGCTTCTTCAACAACTGCTTCTTTATCTACAGAAGTGGAAGTGAGGATGGATGGGAAGAAAGGTTGGACTCTATGATCTTAAGCTTCCTTCCAGCTTGAAAATCTAATGACTAATTCTGTGAGCTTACAAAAGGTAATGAGTTATATAAACTCTAAAAGTTATTGTTATTCAGAACAATCTTATCAGAATAATATTACATGACATTATGAATACAAGGTGGGATAGATTGGACTTAGAGTGGGAAACCTAGATTCAAATCCTTCCTTAGATGCTTATTAGTTGTGTGACCCTGGGTAAATTAACTTCTCTGAGATTCAATTTACTCAATTAAAAATGCAAATAATGATAATAGTACCAGTTTAGGATTGTAGACTTTGAGCTGGAATGGACCTCAGAGGTCTTGTAAATATAACCCCTTTTTAACAGATGAGACAGAGTTACAGTGATCTGCCCAAGTAAGTAAGTGGAGATTTGAACTCCAGTTTTGTGATTACTAGATCAGAGCTCTTTCCATTGATAATGCTACCTCATTTTCTTCTGTAGCTACTGAGTAAAGCCTGGACATACCAAAGTAACATGGCAATGGTCAATGTGACCCTTGACCAAGGGAGGGAGGGTGACAAAGATTAAAGACTGCTGACCTTTCCCATAGGCAGAATAGGTTGTCACCTACTGTGGTGATTTTGGTGACTTCCCAATGGGAATGCCTCTTAAATTGAAAAGTACTTGTCACCTCCTGGGTTTACTTCCCAAGATGGGAAAAAGAAAAAAAAAGACTGGAAGGGAATGGGAGGAAGAGAGACAGATTCACACACAGAGAAAGAGACAGAGAGACAAAGACAGAGAGACAGAGATGCTCAGAAAAATGGACACAGAGAGACAGAAACACAGAGAGACAAGGACAGACACACACACACAGACAGAGATATACAGTCTTGTATATCTTGTAGTCTCTAGCTTCCTTTTTTTTTTTTAATTAAAGTCCTGTATTTGTCATATAGCAAGATTTCAAGAGGTCTCACCATTCCGAAAAGAGACAGAGACCTAGAGACAGAGAGAAATTGTACCAGACTGGTAGACAAAGACAAGCCAGGCTGTTTCTACCCATGTGGTGGGGAAGGCAGGAAGTCTCCTAAAGGCAGATCCCTACCATCTCCCATGTGGATGTCTCCATTTTAGATAATTAGGGAATGTCCAACAAATCACTGTTAAACATAGATTCAGTTGATTAATTACCTTAAAGTACAGAAGAAGATACCATCTGTCAGGGATCTGTTAGGAGGGATTCCTTTCCTGGGTGAAAAGCTGGATTAGGTGAGAAAGACAGGGATTGAGAAGAGAGCATCAGATTGCAAGTCAGTCCTGATACTCACTAGCTTTGGGACCCTGCATTATTGCACCTCGTCTAAAAGAATCAATACAACCTTTTTCATGCTTTTCATGATGCTTTTCATGGCTTTTGGTCTTTGTAGTTTCCATGACCCCTTCTTATTGTATGCATAAAAATAATTGTAACTTTAAGTGCTACCCTTCCTCATTCTGAGGAATGTCAAGGAATCAGTCTTGCTTCCTATAAAATACTTAAATGCGTATTTATATGAATCTGTACAAAGCTATATAAATACAAAGCTGTACAAAGTTCTTGGTTAGGCTATAAGTTTATTCACCTCTGCTTTAGAGTTGGAGTTAGCATTCATAGATAGAATCTTAGGGAAAACAAAAAGCCAAAAGCACCTTTGATCCTTCAAATTAGAAAACCACCAAAATCCATTTTCCTGGAATTTGCCAGATAGTTGACTTGTAATAATATAATAAGATAATAGCTGGCTTTAAGATTTGTGAAGCACTGTATATATGTTATCTCTTTTGATCATCACAATAACCCTGTGAGGTCAGTATTATTATTCTTTTCATTTCATAGATGAGAAAACTGAGGCTTAGAGCAGGGTTAAATCACAATTAATTAGTGCCTGAGGTGGGATTTGAACTCATGACTCCATGTCCAGCACTCTTGACTATGATGTTCCTATTTACCTGTTTGTTTTCTCCCTGATTAAATTCTGATTTCCTTGAGGTTAGGGTTTTTTGCCTCTTTTTGTATACTCAACAGTTAGCATAGTGCCTGGCACATAGTAGGTGTTTAATAAAGATTTTTTGACAACTGCTTACACCTTTAAGTAGTTATGGTGCCTTGATTCTTGCTTTCATCTCTAAAAATGGCAGAAGTTTCCCTCTTTCCCCCCAATAATAGTTTTACAGATAAGTTTTTATTTGGTGCTTCATAGAATCTGGTATCATAGGTATGAACCTCCACATATCCCTGGAGTAAATCAAAGAACATTCCAGTCCTATATTTTCATCCCCCTTAATCACTTATGGCACTCAGAGATCCCATAGCATAGAAATAGAAGTGAGATAGTAGACAACACTTTGTTTCTCATTAATTACCATTCTGAAATCTCTGAAAAAGGGGGCAACCCTACACCTATCAGAGAAAACCCTTTATCTATACAAAAAGGAAACTTGGGAAGTCATCTATCACCTCAGTCTGGGGAACAGCCATACAATCTCCCCCATCTGGGCAAAAATGTGAGTACCCTCCTTATCCTACCTCTGTCTCCAATCAGCTGTAAAGATTATCCTTTAATAAATCTCTTTTGGACATCTAAGTCTTATGCATGGGTTTCTTCTTTCTTTTCTGACTGTAGACAGTTTGGTTACCACAAAAACACTTAATCCAAGTGGCTTTTACCACCAAATGATGAAACTGAAATGGGTAGGAGAAATTGATTAAGTTTCTTCCTCAATTTTAAACTCTTCAAACTCAAGAAATCATCTTCCTAACTGATGGAGTAATCTTTATTTATGTCCAGGGCCTCTATAAAATGAGGGGATTGGACTAATCCAGGGATTCTTAACCTTTATTTTTTGGGGGGGTTGCCATGGAGTTCTTTGGCAGTAAGGTGGAGGCTAATCCCACTATATTTTGTTGCCTACATCCATAATCTACATTTCAGTTGGAGGTTAGAGAAAATAAAGATGGAATTATTTTCATCTCCAACTTCATGGACCCCCTGAAATCTATACATGGTAAGAATTCTCAGATTAGGGTTCTTCCAAGGTCATGATGAAATGAATCATTCCTACTTCCTTAGGCAGGCCAGATCAGTATTAGTATTTTTTGTAGAAGCATTTCCTTTCACTCATAGTTACTGTTAACATAGTTGATCTTGGAATCAAGAAAAATTTCTCCACAGCTATTCTTTTCCTTTCCAGGATAGAACTGGACAAAGGAATAATAGTGACTTCCATGTCATCCTACTGGGTCATAAACTGACTCCCAATCATGAGCTTTAGCCCTAATTTTAACCCTTAGCAAAATACTAAAGTTGGCAAAAATTGTATCCCAGGAAATGGCAACACCATCAAATTCCCATTTTTGCACCCTGTTTCCCAGCATTGTGCGGTTCTTATCTTCTCCATACTCATCTAATCTGGAATAGATTGTGACTTCATCCCCTTTCCTTCAAATACACAGTACCCTAAGAATTCTTTCTTTTCCTAACTCTGAAATTTATACTCAGGGTTGGTGCTTACATTTGTATCTGTTTCTTAAACCATGTGGTTCTCACCTGTCTTGAAACCAAGTGATGATTTCTGGGGCTAGGGAAGGGTAAATGGCTCCTGATTGATGCATTCCCTAGGAATCCATTTACGCTTAAGTCTCCTTCCCCTTTTTTATGGATCTGGGTTGCATCTCAGATCTACAATAAACTATATAGCCAGTCAGAATGTTTGTATCAAGGAGGCATAATCAAAGTTCAAAATAATAGCCTCATTCTTTAACTGTAAATTATCCAGATCTATATATAACCCCTAAAGTTTAGCTAGTTCAGTTAGCTTTCCAGTATAAGTAATTTCTCCATGAGAGGACTGGTCTGGATTAGAGGTTCATAAATTTAATTTTCACTTTTAATGTCCAAACATTTCACAGATGCTCATATGATAGTACCTATATCATAGTACCTATTAATTATAATATTGCATAATGACAATGCCTTGTAAATAAATGGATTTCCTGATCCCTTACATTGACTTTGAGGTCCTTGAACAGGAACAATTTATCCAGTCCAATCTTTTTATTTTATCAGAGTGGCAAATTTGCTTGAGGTCACACAGATAGAAAGTAGGTGGTTCAGACTCAACTGTAAAACACTGCTTTCTTGAAGGAGAAACCGTGTTTCAAAGGTTAGCTTTGTGTTCAAAGTTAACATTCTTTCACATGATAGTCCTTCAGATCTTTGGGGAGACTTTTCAATCTCTTTCAATCTTCCCTTCTTCAAGCTAAATAGCCAGTATTTATGATCAAGGGCCTTCATCATCCTAAACAGAGATGAAGAGAAACCATCCTAGTCCAATCAATAGTCTTGGAAAAGTAACCACTTCCTTCCACCTGTGTTGTAAGGGTAGGCAGGAAGTCTCCCAACCAGATCCCACCATAGATAAGTAAGCCGGAAATACCTTGCTCTTGAGATTGGTGGGTCCCAGGTACCTGTGGCTCTCTCTATCTATAAAAGTTCTGTTCAAGCTAGAATACCATTGGGTATTTCCATTTTGGATGATCTGGGCATGCACAGTAATTTTGGCAGTCCAGTCACCTACCTTACTCTGTCTTCCTTATATATCATTTCCTCTCTAAAGTGATATCTCTGAAATTTTTACAACGTGCTTTAGGAAGTTTTTATTTTTTTCATTAAACATAAAGAAAAGGTATTTTTTTTTGTTTATTTTATTTTTTTTTACTTTGATCAATCACTTTTTAGGCTTTCCAGCTTATTTATTCATAGTCCTTTAAATGAGGAGGAGCCAGAGGAAAGAGATCCAAGTAAAAGAAAGAAATGACCCAGCCTTGCTTAGCTATAGAGGTTTGACCTCCATGTGTCTTGGACACAACTAAATGGCTAGCAGTTAGCCAGCATTCTATGGTGAACCGCATATCAGTAAGTGGTGGCTATATCAATCAATTTTTCCAACTTAATGATTGATTAAACTGGTCTACTCTTTTCTTCAAGGACTGCTTTTTGGACCTGGGAGAAAGCTGATCATTGTCAATCTTTGTCAAATAAACAGTATTTAGCACATATGAGAAATGAAGCCAAGCATTCAGTGGACAGACTTTTCTTAGAAAAAACACAGAGAGAATAAATGTTGTAGGATCATAGCATTAGAATTGGAAAGGATCTTAAGGGTTTTTGATTTCAATCTCATTTTACAGGTAAGGAAACTGAGGTTCAGAGGAGCTAAGTAATTTTTTCAGGGTCACAAACCTAGTGAATGAAATGGGAAACTGAGGACTTCTCAGAATAATGACTGAGAGATTGGTGTGGTTGTTTCATTGGGAATCACTAACTAAAATACTGCAGGAAAGGATTAAGTAGTTTGGTTTTTTTAGATATCAAAGGCAGACTGGACTTTTGACTGGAAATCCTATTTGCAAGAGATCTGGTAAATATCTGTGATAAGTAAGCCAGAAATACCTTGTTCTGGAGATTGGCAGGTCCTGGGTACCTGTGGCTTTCTCTATCTATAAAAGATCTGTTCAAGCTAGAAACACCGGCCTCATTCTCCTCCCTGGCTTACCCCTGAGGAAAATGATTGTCCAGAATTTCCTGAGATTCTAATAAACTTCTAATCTTCATTTTGAGAGATCTCTGAGTAATGATTTTGAGTCAGGGGTAGCATTTTTATCCCACACACTAGTAAGTGTCTGAGTTAGATTATAAAAGTCTTCCTGACTCCAAGTCTGACTTTTTATCTGCTGAACAATTTTACCTTGAGTCTGAAAAATTTGGGTTAAATCCCAGGGCTGTCACTAGCTACCTACCTTTCTGGTTTCATGAATAAAACAATGCAGTTGGACTAGAGCAGTTTTAAATTCATGACCCCTAATACTAGCACAGGTCTCCCCAAATTCTGTTAGTTTAGGAATTGTTGGTGAATAAAGCAAACTCATGGCTCAATTGGGCATTTCTTTAAACTAGGCATTTCTGTAAAGGGATAGATATCTACAAGAAATATGCCTTTTCTCAGCTTCAGATGCCATTGGAAATATTGCCATGAGTAGGAAAAAGACCCCAATGAGGGAGTCACCAGGTATTGTACCAATTTATGTAATGACAATTGTAAAGATCATCTCACATCTCTCTACCTTTTTCCTGCAAAATAGGGAACTCTGGACCTGGCCAGATCCCAATATCATGAGATCTTGTGAGTTATTTGAGATTACTTAAGTCAGATAAAGCATTCCTGGATGCTTCGTTCGGCTTGAGGAGGGAACCTGAATAAAACCACAGTGGATTACCTTTGGTGCTTCCAGGAAGGAATCCCAAGTGGAGAATAAAATGTATTGTTTTAATTACAAAAGGATAATGGTCTAAAGTAAAGAAGTTTTACCGAGAGGAAACGAGTCTCACATAATGAACAATAAAGCATTAATGTTATTGCTGCTGCTATTATTGTTATTGGTTTTATTCAGAATCCAAAATTGGGAATCTGGCCAGCTTTGTCTTTAGCAGCCCATTACCTTTAACTCTCAAACCTTTCTTCCTAGGCCCTAGGGACCTAAGACTTCACTGCTGCTGTGGATTGTGGGTTGAGAAGAAAACATCCATTCAATTCATTCATAATAAGGTGAAAGGCACTTAGTATGTTACCCCTCCCAGGGATATTTACTTTTAAGAGAAGACTACAGAGAGAGAATATTGCTTAATTCAAAGGAATGAATCTCTCTTAGAATTTCAAATTTTGCAGGGAGCCAATTGGGCAGGAATTTTATTTTTTATATGGAACCACTCACTTCATATCCCCACTATGATGCATATGGAGATTTGAGGGAATTGGGGGTGTGTGATGACATGTGTTGGAGATTAATTATAATAAGAAGGTCCAAAAGGAAGATTACATCTGAGTTCAAAGGGGGCGGGGGATCTAATTGTAAATCCAAGTGGCTAAATGGAAGGCCTAGATTTAAGGCAAGAATTTGTAAAGGGCTAGACAGAAAGTCATGAGCTGGGAACAGAATTGTAGCATCTCAAGAGCTAGGACAGACTTTAGAGATCATCTAGTCAGACTTATACCTGAATGAGAATCTCCTCCCCATCATATCCCCCAATGATTAACTATTTTTTATTCGAAGATTAATGGTGGAAAGAATTCATCACTTCTCCAACAAGTTTATCCCCAGTAGTCATTGTCAGGAAGCTTTTATACATCTCAAACCTAAATCTGTCTTCCAACAACTTCCTCTACACTCATAGTTCTGTTGTTTACAGCCAAGCAGGGCAAATTTAATTCCTATTCCACAAAATCAACCTTCAAATAGGATCATGGATTTGGAGGCTGGAAGGGGCTTTAGAAATTACTAAGTTTAGCTTCTCATTTATCTGAAAGACAGTTTTCATGTTCACCTTAGATATTCTCTTCTCTGGTTAAACACCCCAAGTTGCTTCAACTGATCTTATGATCATAGATCAGAAGTGGAAGGGACCTCAGTCCTATCCCCTCATTTTACAGATGAGGTAAGTTAATAGAGATGTTAAGTCATTTACTTAGGGTCACACAAGTATTGCAAATCTCATTTAGAAATGGGAGCCACAACCCCAAAATTCAGCGTCTTGGTTACCCTCATCAGGACACTCTCTAGATCATCAGTGTCCTTAAAATATTGTGCTCAAGTCTGAACACAACATTACAGATGTGGTCTTATTTGACCAGGACAGAATATAGCAGGATTATCACTGTCTGAAGTCTGCCAATTATACCACTTTTAATGTAGTTTGAAATTGCATTAGCTTTTAGGGCCTGTTATTTGCATAATTTTAGGTTAATAGAATCATAGAATTTAGAACTGGAAGATAACCTAAGTAATTAATATAGTCTCCTCTTTATATGTATGAGGAAATGAAGGCCTGTGATAGTGAAGTAATTGTCCAAGGTCAAGTTCTTCAATCGACCAATCAATTAATAAATCAATAAGTATTCATTAGGTTTCTGTTATGTTCCAGGTATACTGCCAGATGTGGTTACAAAAACTGAAGTGAAACATCCCCTGCTTCAAGGTGCTTATACTTTATTGGGGAAGATAATGTATATCCTTGTGTGTGTGTGTGTGTATACATAAAAATTATACAAAATTGATAAAGGGTGATTTGGGAGAGAGATCACTAGTAGCTGAGAAAGATCAGAAAAGGCCTCTTGTAGAAGATGTTGTTTGATCTTAGTTTTAAAAGATACAAGAAATTCTAAAAGATGGAGAAAAAGAAGGAGAGCATTTCAGGACTGTGTGCAAGGTTTGTGAGCTATATCCTGAATTAATTATGTATGTTCTCTTTCTGTCCAAGTGGCCTGTAGTATATTCCTATAACAATATTGTTTCTGTTTTTTTCTCTGCTGATCCTCACTCAAATCCTCTGTTATGT
Source organism: Myrmecobius fasciatus (assembly GCA_023553655.1). Classification (NCBI taxonomy): domain Eukaryota; kingdom Metazoa; phylum Chordata; class Mammalia; order Dasyuromorphia; family Myrmecobiidae; genus Myrmecobius; species Myrmecobius fasciatus. Next base: position 71,997 of record JAJPUD010001543.1, on the reverse strand, counting down.
TTCCTTTCTAGTTCATGGATTTCTTCACCTGAATATATCTCAGGATATAACATGACCTCATTGTTCCTTTTAACTATCCTCTTTCATTTGAATAAGATATACCTTTTGGTATATATATATATATACCTTTCCATATTCCAGTTATCAGTTCCATCTCACAGAGTCTCAGGGAACTCATGAAATGCAAATCATGTAAAGATATGTCCTTCCTTTTTTGCAGTACCTATGCATTTGCAGATAAGCATATGATTTCTTTAAACAAATTTTAAACTTTTAGCTTTTTAATTTTAGTCTTTTGTTATTGTAATTATTTTTTTATTTTAGTCATATTTTATTATTGATTTTCTCAACATTAATATGATTTCCTTAAAATTACTCTCCTTTCTAGATTATATCTGTTATTATTTGTGATACTTGACATATACTGGACAATTTTCTCCCATTCCTTCCATATTCATTTTAAAAATTTCTTAATCAGATCAATAAGACTTGAAGCACATAGATATTTATGCATCTTCTGATGCATGAGATAGGAGTTGTTCCAGTGGAGTTGTCTGGTGCTGCAGGTAGGATATTTCACAGGCCAGCTTGGCCTAGACTGTGTGAAGTCTTTAGGACCAAAGGTTCATAAACAGATTCATTTGTGCCAGAAAATCTAGGAGGTCCTCAGCCCACCCAGTAAAATGGGACTCACTGTGCTTGTTGGCCAAGGCAGCCAAATCCACCTGTTCCTGGAGCATTCAGTACTTCTTGCAAGTCTGGGAAATTTCCTTGGAACTTGTCCAGTTCTTCTGTGGTCTGGCCCAACTGCTGCTAAAGTATAGTGTTTTGGACCTACAGAGCTGAAGGCTTCAGCAGTCTGGTCTGTGGGGTAACCAATGGCTTTGTCATTAGCAGCTCAGGATTATTCTGTTTTGATGTGAGAAATCTCTGTTCCCCATAGAGGTTGTAGGAGTGTGGAAGAGATCAGCTGTGAGAGGACATTTTCCAAGGGTGGGGAGGGGGTAGTGAAAGGAGGGAAGATTACTGTCTAAATCAAGATTCAAGCAGGTAAACAGAAAGTCAGATTGAGGTTAAAGCTGGTTAGCAAAAGATTTAGGAGAAATCCTCAGACTGAGTCAGAGCATAGCTGGCTAAAGCCCATATAGAACAAAGCCAGGTACAATAATGGAAGTCAGCAACCCAAAACAGCAGCACGAGCCTTTTTTTCATGTAAGTAAGAACCCCAAGAAAGAGTCGTTGGGGAACAGTGATATACCTTCTCTCTTCCTCACTCCCTAACCTTCCCCAATCCTAGTGATGCAGCTAAAAGGGCACTTTGAGCTTCAGCCCTTTCTGCCATGTCCTCATAAGCAGTCTATTAGCTCAAGCCAGAAATTCTTGTTTTGGCCCTACAATTACACAAAGCCATTCTCTGGGGTTCTTCGTTAACTAGGGAAATTAGACAGAACCCATTTTTTCTTGTGATTAAGCCTATTGAAATAACCCCCAGAGAAGAGGCACAGTCAAAAACCAGGACAGAAGAAATTGGAATATCAGACTATTGCATGTCAAAAAAAAGAACAGTATTAAAAACATCTAGAAATACACAAGATATAAGAACCGATCAAGCGGTAAAACCCAAAGCTTCAGATTTTTAGGGACAAATGCATAAAGCATATATGAAAGATGCTAATGCAATGGGGGGAAATTGAACCTCAAATTTCATTGAGACTGGGAAAGATGAGACCCATAACCATGATATGACTGAGAAAAGATATACTTTTGTGATGGCAGGATATGGTGGCAAATGGGCAGACACCTAATCTTCTCTGCCTAGGACAGATATCTTGGGGTGTTAAGCCTAAATGGGATGAGCCTATGTCAAAGTTGCACCATAAAGGAGAGATCATTAACTTAGAATGCTTAAGGGACCTTAAAGGGAATGACCTTACATTTTCTCTCTCTCTCTCTCTACCTGCCCTCCCTCTCCTTTTCCCTTTCCCTCTCACCCTGTCCTCTCCTTTTCCCACCTCCTCTCCTTCTCTCTCTCCCTTTTCCTCTCCTCTTCTTTATCCCTCTCCTCTCCCTCTCCCTTTCCTTCACTCTCTATCTCTCCTTCTCCCCCCTCTCTGTCTCCTTCTCTTCCTCTGCTTCTCTTTCTCCCTCTTTCCCCTTCCCCCCTCTCTTTCTCCCTCTCCCTTTTCCTATCCTCCCTCTGCTCCTCTTCTTCTCCCTCTCTTCTTTTCCTCTTCCTCTCCCCCTCCCCCTCTCCCATTCTCCTTCTCCCTTTCCTTCTCCTCTTCTTTTCCCTCTCCCTATCCTCCTCTCCTTTTCCCTCTCCCTCCCCTCCTCTCCTTCTTCCTCTTCTCCTCTCCTTCTTCCCTTCTCCCCCTCTCCTTCTCCCACACTCCCTCTCCTCCCTCTTCTCTCCCTTTCCCTCTCCCTCTCTTTTCCCCCTCTCCCTTTCCTTCTCCTCTTCTCCTTTTCTCCTTCTCCTTTCCCTCTTCCTCTCCCTCTCTTCCTTTCCTTTTCTTCCTTTCTCTCTCTCTCCTTTTCTTTCCCTTCCTCTTTCCCTCTTCCTTTGTTTCTCCTTCTCTCTCTTCCTCTTTCCTTCTCTCTCCCTCTGCATCTCCCCCTCTCCCTCTTCTTTCCCTCTTCTCTTCTCCTTTTCCTTTCCGCCTCTTGCTCCCCCTCTTTCTCTTCCTCTCTCTCTCCCTCTTCCTTCTTCCCTCCTTCTCTCCCTTCTTCTCTCCGTGTCTCTGTCCCTATCTCTTTGTGTCTCTCTGTCTCCCTCTCTGTCTCTCTGTCTGTCTCTGTCTTTCTGTCTCTGTTTCTGTCTCTCTCTTTCTCTGTCTCTCTGTCTATCTGTCTGTCTCTTTCTCTTTCATTTACCCATCATGCTTGAACTCTCTGAGTCTCCTCCTGGAGGGGATGGAGAAGGATCACTTCTCACACACCCCAGCAACTTGGCAACTGAAGTATTATATTAGCCAATGCCCCTAGTCCTTTGTTTCCTAAAAAAAAGTGGCCAGTGATCCTTTGATGCATGTGTCTAGTTTTGGAGACAATTTTATGAATTCAAGAAGTGGAACTCCTGGGTTCTTTGACAATTCTGGATGCCCTCTAGGAGAAACTCCTGGCAATTACTCCACAGCTTTTTGGAGAAAAGCACTACCAGCTGGGAGATGAACTAAACCCTTGGGCTGATTTGCCTGAAAACATGTGTTGGATACCATCATGTCGCCAAGGTTGAAGAAGAGCCTCCAGGGAAAAGCTCAAAGAGTTCTGACAAATTCTACTGCTGGGAAGAGAGAATGAGGTATAGGGGAGTCCCACTCTTTATGTTCCACTGAATGAACCACAAGCTTGTCGATCTTAAGCCAAATATTTCCTCAGAAGTTGTCAGGGCCCAGGTTCCATGAGATATATTCTAGTTGGAGTAGACTAGGAGATCTGCCATTTCCCTTCTTTTCCCTATCTCCCTAATTATATTTTAGTTTTAAAAAAACAGAATAGGTAAAGGGTCAATACAGAAAAATATATATAAAGAAAATAAATGCATTTCCTGAAATTTATCTATTTATTAAATGCCTACTATGTGCCAAGCATCATACTAAGCACTGAGAATGAAGTGAGGGGAGAAAGATGGAGAGCATGTGAATGAAGATTAATGGAAGAGAAGCCAAAGGGACGTTATCAGAGCACACTACAGACCACTCTCCCTCTCCTCTTCTCCCTCTTCTTCTCTCTCTTCTCTCTTCCTTATCCCCTTCTTTCTCTCCCTCTCCTCCCTCTCTCCTTTTCCCGCTTATCCTCTCTTTTCCCCCCTCTCCTGCTCCCTCTCCTTCTCCCCCTCCCCCTTTCCCTCTTCTCTTCTCCTCCCTCTCCTTGTCTCCTTCTTCCTCTCCTCCTCTCCCTTTTCCTCTCTTCTTCTTCTCCCTCTTCTTCTCTCCCATTCCTTTTCCCTTTCCTCCTCTCCCTCTCCCTCTCTCTCCTGCTTCTGCTCTTTCTCTTCCTCTTTCCCTCTCCCTCTCCCTTGTATAGAAAGAAGGCAGAAATACAGCATTTGGAAGATGGACCACATGCCTGACTGGAGGCCGGTGTGCTAGAGTAGGGAAGACTTTGGTTTTGGGGACATCTGTTGGGATTCTTTATCTACCAAAAGCAGAGCAGTTAATCATTTCTTCACTTTTCTTCAGGATGATTTCATTCTTCAAAAGTTAGGAACTAACAAGGGGGAAATTCTATTCCAGATCTGATTCTCACTAATGACAGAAACTGGTTGCTAGGTAGAAAATGATAGGAACCTTAGAAGAAATGACCACTCCGTCTTAGAATTTGTGATAGAAGAAAGGAAAGCCAAGAACAGAATGGCATGCATCTTGGTTTTGGGAAGGATAGATTTCAAAATGTTCTGAGCAAGGTCAGTAAGAGCCTATGGCCTGAAATTACACAGGGGATGTCAGACCAGGATGGATAGGAAACTCTCAAGAATGGAATACTGACAAAATAAAGAAAAACAATTCTGATGAATAGGAAAAGAGAGAAATTGATCTAATGAGATTTATTTTGATGCAGAAGGAATTTAACAATTTGTATGATGGATAAATAGATAATATTAGATAGATAGATAGATAGATAGATAGATAGATAGATAGATAGAAGCAAGGGCAAGTAATGAAGGCTGAGTTTAAAAACACTCTTGGCCCTATAAGAATAGTACCATGGATGCTAAAATTCAGAATAAAAATAGTCTAATAAGGAAAGCTAGAGGTAATGATAAAAAAAATCAAACTTTGTTGGAGAAAAGAAGAGGATCAAACTAGGGATAGAAATACTGTTCAATATAGGATGGCAAAGAGGTAGTGAGGCAATAAATATTTATTAAATACTTATTGTGTGCCAAGTAATATCATAAGTCTTGGGGATATAAAGAAAAGCAAAAGACAATTCCTATTCTCAAAAAGCTCACAGACTAACAGGGAAGACAACATGCAAACAACTGTGTACAACCAGGCTATAAACATGATAATCAACAGAGGGGACACCCTAGAATGAAGAGGGATTGGGAAAGGCTTCCTATAGAAAATAAGACTTCAGATGGGACTTGAAGGAAGCTGGGGTAGCCAGGAAGTGAGAACATTCCAAGCATGGGAGACAGCCAGTGAAAATACATGGAATCTAGAGATGATGTGCCTTGCTCATAGTACAGCAAAGAGGCCACTAGATCAAAGAATCCTGGGATAGAGACAGGGTGTAAAGTATAAGAAGATAGAATGCTAGGGGAAGAGTATCAAATATAGAGGATTTTTCTATTTGATATTGGAGGGAAGGAACCACTAAAGTTTATTGAGTAGAGAGTGACATGATCAGGACTCTCTTTAGGAAGATGACTGACAACTGAGAGAGAAATCAGAGAGGCTTAATTCTTTTTTTTTTTTCTATTTCTTCTGCCAAGGAAAATGATCTTTGCACTGGGAAGGACAGAATAAATAGTGAGTTGATCCTCAGGACAAACAGAGGTAATAAGAGATTATGGAATTGTTCTTGATGAGTTTAAGTCACCGGACTTGGATAAAGTGCATTCTTGGCTACAAAAAAGAATATGTGATGAGGAGCAGGTGGGTGGTGCTAAGTACATGGAGAGTTGAGTTTAGAGTCGGTAAGACTTGAGTTCAAACCCAACCTCAGACACTTTACTAGCTGTGTGACTGGGCAATTCATTTAACTTCTGTCTCATATTGTTCCCTATAAAATGGGAACAATAATAGCTTCTACCTTTCAGAGTTGTTGTGATGATCAAATGAAACACCATTTATAAATTGTTTAGCACAATGCTTGGCACATGGTTGTCAGTTATTCTTATTATATTGTTATTGTTATTATTATTAGTCCTAAGCCACTCTCAGTGTTAAGAAATAGAAAAAATTTGAAAAGGAAAAATGTCTAAATTTTCAAAAAAGAAGAAGGAAGAAGGAAGAACGAAGAAGGAAAAAAGGAAGAAGAAAAAAAAAGAAGAGAAGAAAGCCTCCAAATTATAGGCCATTAAGCTTGATTTTGATTTTTGACAAAATTCTAAAATTTATTGTTAAAGAGTTGCTTAGTGGGGCAGCTAGTTGGTACAATAGAGTACTAGCCCTGAAGTCAGGAAGACCTGAGTTCAAATCTGGCCTCAGACACTCAACGCTTCCTAGCTGTGTGACCCTGGGCAAGTCACTTTACCCCAATTACCTCAGGGGGTGCTGGGGGGGGGGAAGAGTTGCTTAGTGAAAATCCAGGAAAGAAATCACACAGGGAACTCAGTAGGGCTTAATCAAGAACAATTCATATCAGAATAATCTCAATTCCTTTTTTGACAGGGTTACTAGATTGGTAGATCAGGGGAATTCTATCACTATAGTTTACTTAAATTTTAGGAAAGCATTCAACAAAATCTCATGCTATTATAATGGAAAAGTTAGAGGACTGTGGGAAATAGATAGTTGTCTTTGGATAGTTATACAGTCATATGGTTGAACAGCCTGACCCAAAAAGTTCATTGCCAAAGTGGAAAAGGATTTGCTTATCGAATGCTTCATGGATCTACACTTGATCCTCTGCTATTATTTTTATTTTTTTTATTTGTTTTTTATCAATGACTTGAAGAAAGACATAGATTACATGCTTATATTTGCGCTGGATGACAGCAAGATGAGAGGGAGAGTTAATATACTAGATATTATATACTAGATAAAAATATACTAGATAATATATACTAGATAAAAAAGTCAAGATACTAAAAAATCTTGATAGGCTCAAACACTGGGCTGAATCCAATAAGATTAAATTTAATAGGGATGAATGTACAGTTTTACACTCAGGTTCAAAAAACTAATTTCCTAATTACAATAAGGGAGGAGATTTGACCCAATAGCAGTTTGTATGAGAAAGAGTGGGAATTCTAGTGGCTGACAAGACCACCTATCTATCAATGATGTGATTATAGAGTATGTTGAGATAAATGGAATCGAGATTGAGTTGGAGGACAGATTTGTACTCTGCACTGGTCAGTCCATATCTGAAGTATTGTGTTTAAATTTTCTGGGCCACATGGAGAAGCTGAAGTGTATTCAGAGGAGGCTAGCCAGGCTGACAAGGGATCTCAAGATCAGGCCATATGAAGGTCAGCTGGAGAAAGTAGAGATGTTTAGCCTAGAGAAGAAAAATTTTAGGATGCATGTGATAGTTGTCTTTAAGTATATAAAGGGCTGTCTCACAGATTAAGGATTACATTGATTCTCATTGCCCAGAAGACAATCACACAGGGAAATTAAAGAGGCAGATTTAGATTTGATGTAAAAAAAGAACTTCCCAACAACTAGGATCAATGCCTGGATGATTACTTGTTATGCATGTTGTAGATTCATACTGTGAAATGGGTTGCATTGGATAACTTCTGAAGTTGTAAAATCTCCTTTTGTCCCTGCAGCCAAGATTTGCCTTATACTTATGGTAAGGCAAAGGCAAAGGGCCAGCTTGAGTTCTCCTTTTTTTTCATAAAAGCTTTTTTTTTTCAAAATACATGCAAATGATAATTGTGGAAATATGTATAGAAGAATTGCACATGTTTAACCTATATTGGATTACTTGCTGTCCTAGGGGAAGGGGTCGGGGAAGGCAGAGAGAAAAAAAGGTTTTGCAAGGGTGAATATTGAAAATTATCTATTTACATGTTTTGAAAATAAACTTTAATAAAAAGTAAAAACTAATAAAATATGTGCAAAGATAGTTTTCAACATTCACCCTTATTTTGTGTCCCAAATTTTTCTCCCTCCCCCTCTCTACTTTCCTCTAAACAGTGAGCAATCCAATATAGATTAAATATGTACAATTCTTCTAAACATATTTCCACATTTGTCATGCTGCACAAGAAAGATCAGATCAAAAAGGGGAAAAACCACAAGAAAGAAAAAAAAGAAGCAAACAAATAAATAAATAGCAACAACAAAGGTGAAAATATTATGCTTTGATCCACATCCAGTCTTCATAGTTCTCTCTCTGGATGTCTTTGGCTTTTTTCATTTTAAGCCTAATAAGGAATTGTCTTGAATCATCTCATTGTTGAAAAGAGCCAAGCCCATCACAGTTCATCATCACATAATCTTGTTGTTGCTGGATATAATGTTCTCTTGGTTCTGCTCACTTTACTTAGTATCAGTTTTTGTAAGTCTTTCCACAGTCTGAGTTTTAAGTCAGATCACCAACCCTGATGGCTTAGCTCTGTTGGTTTATTTTTGCCTCTGTAACTTGACTGATATTCCCTCTTCCTGATTTACTCTACCTGCTCTTCTTTCCTGTTTAGATTGTAAACAATTCTTCAATTCACTTAGCTCAATTCTTTCTTCCCTGAATACTGCTCTAACTTGCAATATTTCCCTTTCTTCTAACCCCCTCATTTTCAGATGGATGGAGTTTTTTCTCTCCATACTGCAAGAAAAAAAGATGAGGAGGATTGAAGGGAATGTCCAAGAATGTCCAAACTTTGGCAGCTTCTGGGACCTGAACCTGGTAGGAGAGGATAAGTGAAGGGTTAATATGTCAGGATCAAAGGAGAAAATCACATATATGGGCTTTTTCTCAAGGGCCCAGCCCCACTGATGAACATTTCCAGCCTAGAACAAATATAGTGACTCCAAAGCAACACAGTCTTGGAGATGAGAGCAGCAGAGGAAGTAGTATGGTGGTGAGGGATAGAGGGAACTTGGTTAAGAGATTCCACTGAGAACGGTATTTTATCAGAGATGCCAGGAGGAAGAGGTGACAAGGAAGCGTTAAAAGTCAATGAGGTGCTGCTGATGGGGCCTGGAGCAGGGCTCACACCTTCCTTGACAGTCCTGCTTCTTTACTCCCATAAACCTCCCTGTGGCTGGCTCTTTCCTCTTCCCCCCTCTCCTAGAGAGATAGTCTTCCTCTTGAGTTCTTCAGCATAAAGGAGATATTTAGAGGAGGGATGTCCTTGTCTCTCTCTACAGATCCATTCAGCAACTTTTTGGAGGCTAAAGCACTTTTAAAATGTGAGTTATAATAAGTGATTTCATCATCATCATCAACATCATCATTATTGTTTTTACCATCAGGATTCTTCTCACAATTGTCATAAGAAGAAAGAAATATAGAATCCCTGCTTGCTGAACAGAGAGCCCCTATTCTGAAGCCCAAGGAGTCACCATCCTATTATCTGGTAAGTGAACAAAGCCTTCTGGGCTTTTAAATTGTTGAGTAAGAGAGCTTATTCTTTTTAGTCCTTCCTCATAACCCAGCCCTTCACAACCCTCAGCCATTTTCCTCCCATCTTCCATTCCAGGCTATAGGAGGACCATGGTGGGGAAAGGTGGAAGGAAGGAGAATTGTTGATATGTTAATGAAGGTTTAATGGACCCTCAGAGAACACCCCACTAGCAGCCACCCAGGTCTACCCAAATGTGAGACTTGTGATAAGGTCACCCACCCAAGGAGTCTCTGACTTCAGGAAGGGAGATTTGGCAAAGTGGCTGAAGTTCAGTTGTCTGTATGCTTAAATTCTTGAACTTTTCTGTTTCCAACAAAGAGGTTTCAAGTCCCTGGGGCCTAGTAATAGCCAGCTCACCCAAGAGCAGACAAAACAAAGATGTCAGGGCAGGGAACACAGCTTGGCACTGAACTGCCTGTTCTCTTCAAAGTGTTTGTGCTATGTGAGGTGGTGATGTAGTTCATAGATTTAGAGTGAGAAGAGACTTTAGAGGTCCAATCTTTTCATTTTACAGATGAGGAAACTGAGGTCAAGAGAATAATTTGTTCAAGGTCACACAGAGAACGAATGACAGTGCTGGGATTTGGACCCAGGTTCTCTGACTTCAAAGCCATCTGTCTTCCCACTTCCTCTCAAGTGAAAGAAAATATTGACCAAGTACTTATTTCTACCCGGTTTCTAATCTTTTGCCAATGAGTCAAAAATGAGATTTATTTGTGGTGCATGAGATGATAATACAAGATATATTTGTCATACTGGAGGTGTTTATGTGAAGCATATTTGTGGAAATAGGTAGACATATGTCGGCTATATTTATTGTAGTGGGGAGTAAAGAAAGAGGAGAAGGGAATGGTGGGTAACTGCATTCAGGAGCAGGGCAGGCTTCCAGTTTATGGAGAGACTTAAAATTAAATCTTGGCCTTCAGATTCCAACTCTGCACAAATAGCTGCTTTGCTGCTTTTCCATCTCTATCTGGCCATTTTTCGATGTGTCTCACCATCTGTGCATTCAAAGTGATGTCTCTCAGCTGTAGATTAACAAAGTCATTTCACAGTAAAGTAATGGCTGAATTAAATGTTTACCACTGTGTCCACTTTGGTCCTAGGCCTTCTGACTTGAGGAAAATTCTGAGCACTGGGCACAGGGGTAGTTCTTATTAAATAATATGTAGTTGTTATTATATATATATATATATAAAATTAAAAATAAAATATAAAATACATAAATTTAAAAATAAATAAAAATTTAAAAAAAAATCAGGAAAACCCTGATTAAGATTCTGCCTCTGATTGGCCATGCATGGCATTCCATTTCTTTCAGCCTCAGTTTCTTCCCTGATGGTTGAAATGGGAATAATGAATGATATCTGTGAGAGGCAGAGTAGGGTAATTAGTCAGCTGGTTAATAAGCATTTATTAAATACCTACAACCTGCCAACTACTAGGCTAAGCACTGGAGATACAAAAAGAGGCAAAAGACAGTTGTTACCTGCAAGGGATTGACAATCTAATAAGGGAGAAAATAAACAAATAATTGTAAACAAGTCATTTACAAGAGGAATAGGAAATAATTAACAGAAGAAAGGCACTAGAATTAAAAAGAGTTGAGAAAAGTTTTCACTGGGAAGTGGGATTTGATTTGGAACTTAGAAGGAATCATGGAAGCCAAGATGGAGGAGGAGATGAGGGAAAGCATTCCAGCTATGAAGGACAGCCAGAGAAAATGCCCCCAGCCAAGAGATGGAGAATCTTGTTCATGGAGCACCAAGAGGAGCAATGTGGCTGGATCAGGGTATGTGGTAAGAAATAGGAAATGAAGTGTCTGAAGACTGAAAAGAGATGTGAGAGTGGGGAGTGGTTAGATTATGGAGGGTTTTAAATCTCCAAAGAGAGGATTTTTATTTGATTCTGGAGGTGATGGGGAATCACTGGAGTTTATTGAAAAAGAGAGAGACTGCTCTTTGAAAAAATTACTCTGGTGACTGAATGGAGACTAGATAATAGATGACAGCCTCAGAGCCAGGGAAACCCAAGTCCAAGTACTAACTGTGACACATACTGGCTATTTGATACCAGGCAAGTCATTTAATCTCTCAGTGCTCTCAGCAACTCTCTTAGACTCTAAGTTGCAGAGAAGGTGCCAAAATGCACTGGTGGAAGAAATATCCTCCCCTGGAAATTGTCCATTACAGCAAAATAACAGATCTGGTCCCTATCCTAAAAGTATCTGTACTACCCATTTTACAGTTGGAGTACCTTCTTTGGGTGCTATCTCACATTGGTAGGGTTGAGTTCCCCAAGACTGCCCCCTCCACAAGGTCCTCAGGGTGATCACTTGAGAGACTGGGATTTCTACTGTTATTGCTCACAACTCCCCATCTGTACATTCCCTTAATATCCATTAACCAATTTTATATTTACTGAGAAGGTAAACGATAGAAGTTACAAAATATCTCCCCTAAACCAGGAAGTGCTCTCTCCTGGGCACATACTTGGTCCCTGAGGAAAGTGGACTAAAAAAGTGGATGATACTTTGGAGAAAATGTTTATTATTTATCCTTTATTGCTATTGTTGACTCTTGCTTTATGTGGCTAGAAAATTGTCTTACCAAAAGCTTACTATAGATGTCAACCTGACCTCAGAGATGTTCCAGAGAGCATCAGCTATTTAGGAATACTTAGGTCCCACCCAGTGCTTGATTTGGGTCTACTCAAGGCTTGTGTTTTGAGTTCCCCAAATTAAATTGTTTTATCTGCTCATATACATCTCAAAACGCCTTTCTCTTGAAAACAACATACTCTCTATGAGAAGCCAATCAGACAAATGTCTTTATTCCCTTATCTGTACTTTGCGAGATATAATTTCATAAAAACTTACAGAAGGAGCCACATCTTCCTGGTTCTCTCCCTACCAAATGACCAAATACATTTGCTTCTAAAACTATTTCAGATTCTCATGACTGACAGTACAAAAATTCTCCTCAAATCTAACCCAAGTGGTACTTGCTAGCTGCTAAAGTTTTTTTTCTCTCTTTTTGGAATCCCTACCAGTTTTACTTCTTGGTGTGCTACAGCCAATGGATGAATTGCTTCCTTGCTTATTTGCCTCATCTGCCATATTGATTCACTGCTGAGTTGAGTTAAGCAGGTTATGCTTCAGGGTTGTTCGGGTTCCTCATTAGGCTCAGCTACTGCTCCCATTGACTCTGGTTGTTAGTGAAATTTTGAATAGTTTTGATGGATCTCCCAGTCTCACTGGTCTCTCAAGTACCCCCATCTCTGTATACTCATTCACCTATGATCATCAGCAAAGAACACACACAAAAGAGACAAAAGAAATAGGACTGCCAAGTGTTCACGAACACATGTAGCCAGGTAGGAGATAGTTCAGTTTGACCCTTCCTTATTCCAACAGTAGTTAGAAATCCTCCTCACTCATAAGCTGTCAGGGAAGAGAACAAAGCAGACTCAGCAAGCCTCTGTGTAGATTGGTACCAGGCGAGGCGTATTGGACATGCTGAGAGGACCTATTCATTACACAGGATTGCTGTGAGATGCAAAAGAAATAATATCTATAAAGTAGACTTAAAAGCATTATATATGTGTGTATATTATATATGTATGTACACACATTTATATATAGCACATTATTCATATAAATCTTATATGTGTGTATATATGTATATATATACAACATATATGTATTTATACACATATTTATGGTTGTTATAAATACAAATGATTGTCATTATTGTTTTTCTCTGTACTTGAACTATTTTCTCTGCTTTTTTTCCTGCTGTATGTAATTCTCCTCCCCCAGGATATGCTGGAGCCAGCTGATCCAGGTTAGACCAATGATTATTACATTTCAATGTAAAAATTTACGTCTCAGAAAGAGGCAAACTTTATAATTGAGGGCTTGATTTATTGTTTCATTGATTTTTTAAATTTAAGATAAAATGCTAGATAAAATATTAATAATGCAAGTTAGATTAGATTTCAAAGTGTGTCATATGTGTGTATTTTTTTCTTTTGGAGAGTCAGTAAACATTTACTAGAATTCCACTTCTCCTACCTCATGCAACTCTTCATATAAGTCCTCTCTCCCTATGTAAGCTCTCTCATAAATTACATTAACCCTTCATCTATGATAGTTCCCTTCCCATATAAGTGTCTAAGAGTTACAATGACACAGCAAGAGATATTTTCTCCTTTTAAGGAGCCCACATTCTACTATCCATACAGTTGTACAAAGTATACAATAGATTTCTAATGGGCAAATACAGGGAAAACTGAAAATTTATTTTCAATCCTGGTCAACCCCAAATTCTTTCCCTTCAGTGTCCCTTTTCCCTTTTAGGCAGCAAATTAGTATTCTCATACCTCCTCCTCTTCCCCTTTTCAAAATGTTCATAACTTACATTTATGCTAAGTTATATGTAACTAATAATAACATGACTTTCTAGGATTTTAAGCTGAAAGACACCTTAGAGATCGTTTTTTTCCAAGCCCCTCATTTTATATGAACGAAAACCAAAAGCAAGAAAAGCATTTGACTTAGCCAGTCACACAGCTAGTATGTATGTGTGTGTATATAATATATGTGTATATATTATATACACACATATATGCATATATGTATGTATAACACATGTGTAGCTAATTTAACAATTTCAACTGAAGTCCTCCTTCTGCAAAGTCAGTGTTCTTCAAATGTTACCCTCCTCAGGGGTATAATTCCTTAAGAGGAATTAAAATTAAAATGAAAGGAGTAAAGCTTGGGCTCTCAGAATACCAAGCTTCAACCAGCAGCTGAGGAAAGTCTTTAGGGGATCAGAGATTTTCTTGATCCTCTGACATTATAGCACATATTTCATCTAGGACCAAGATCCCACCTGACTGACCACTGCCAAGCACACTTTCTGTCTCTTGTGTGTTCATATCTGTCAGGGAGCTTGATTAAGGAAATCCCAGTCAAATAAATGAGTCACTTTAGAATGTTATCAAGAAGACAAAACTAAAACAAAGTTTCTAGATTGTCATATTGGGTTTTTTGTTTATTTATCTGTTTGTTTTTTACATGTTTCAAGAGCCCCTATTTTATCATGGGTGCATCTCTCACCATACAAAAGTGAGCAGTATTTTACAATGGAATTTTATTACCTTTTGTTTAGTAGATGTCTGTTTCCTTTACACAGTCATCAAAGTTCTGTAGAATTGGAGCCTAACCAATTTACAGATAAGGAAACTGAGGCCCAAAGAGATGCTATTAAATACTCAAAGTCAGATGAATAGTCAGTAATAAGTAATGAATCCAGATACTCTGACTAAGGTCAGAATCCTAGAATTATAGTGTAGTAGGACTGGAAGAAATGTTGGAAGCCATTTGGTCCAACCCTCTTGTTTTACTGATGAGAAAACTGAAAAACACAAGAGGTGACATAAGTTGCTCATGCTTTCAACAACTGGTTAAAAGGCAAAACCAGATCTAGAATTGAGGTACAAGCTAGCGGAGAATATATTTCTCCCTGTTTCTCCCAGATACGAGCTTTAATAAAAGCTTTGGATGACAATGCCTTAACAGGACATAAACTTGAAGGCCCCTCAAAAAATGGCAAAGCCTTTGCTCCCAGGCAGTTTTGGCTGCATACCTTGGCAGATGAGGTATCTAAGGTTAGGAAAGGTTTTAAAGAAGCTGGTCTAGATTGAAAAGTTCTCTTCCAGTTCTATATCTATAATTTTATGACCCATCCAAGTTCACAAAAGTGAGTTGTAGGGAAAGAAGACCTGTATTTTTGTTATACCATTCTGATGCTCAGAAACTTTTTTTTAGAATCATTCAGTATTACAGTTGCAGAGATGAACACCTTACACACACACACCCCACTTAAAATATTGAAGAACTGAGCAGAATGATAAATTCACTGGTCCCAAGACACAGAGTGAGTCAGCAGAACAGTCAGCAGCACACGAAATGCAGGGGTGATAAAAACTCACTTTAATGTATATAATAATTCCTCTGTCTCACAAAGCATGCTGGAATTAAGATTCCAGATCTGATACTATTTTACAAAAACAGAGGTGGTTGGCCCTGGTTCTGCAAGTTTATCCCTGCCCCCAATCTTGCACTGGGAATTATTCTGTTACTTGAATTAAATATTATTTTTGTCAACTTTCCAAGTGCGTGTGTTGGGAACTAAATTGTCCTCAAGCCTGTTGGGGCTCCCTGTCTCATGGAAACATTCCTCTCTTAAGAAATTCATTCAGTTTACATGTCTGCATTCCTGGCTTCCACAAATGGACCGATATAGAATCAGTGGAGGAGACTATCAGAAAACTATCATGGAGAATGGGATATGGGACTAAGGGATGAGGCTGAGTGATGAGAATATATGAGAGAGCCAAGAAAAAGCAGGAAGGAACCCAGATTCAAATGTGTACTTGCTTAAACAGTATTCTGTATCAGGACTGCTCTAAGCAGAATTTTTAGAAGGGAAGCTTGTCATTTCCAATCAGCTAGCTTCCCCTTTTAATAGCCCTCCTGCCCTCTCATACTACACTCCTATCATCACTCAGGCACTTAGTTGTTGCTTCTTACTGCCTGGTCACTTAGGACAACTCATAAAGATGGCTCACTCCATCTTACAGTACCAGGGACAATGGCCTGAGCTCAGGACTTGTATCTCTCTTTTACTCCATTATTAAGCTATCAATTTGGAAAGGATCTGATTAACTAATCCACAGTCAGGACTTAATGACTGAGGAGAGTTCAAGGTGTCTCATCCCAAGGGAATTTGTCTTACCTAAAAGAATTTGCTGTTAATGGTAGCATTTCAGATAGGCTGGTGGTAAGGATGGGGACTAAGAAGAGGAGAGAAGATAGATATTTTGGGATGAAAACAGGGATGGTCTTAGTTTTAGGAGATTGGGGCCCTGGGAGAGTAGGAGCTCTAGAAGAGTGAAGAAGGCTCTCTTTCTTGTCCTTTTGGTTCTTGCATCTGATGCCAGAGCAGCTGGGAAGAGAAGCAATCTTAATCATCTTTTCTGCTGGGACACTTGGGAGTCCTAGGAAAGAAGGTGCTGTTGATACTTTGGTAAATGTAGAGATAGGCCTTGGTGCTGGGAGAATACAGCAGAATAGTTTTTGATGAGGGTCTGAACCTTGAGGTGAGAGAGAAGAGTGCTTGTGGTTAGAGAGGTCTGAAGGCAGTAGGAACAATCAAGATGGTGGCCCCCATTGCCTTTGGCCCTGGGTCTCATTCCTTTCTGTTGAAGTGAATGATGATGGATCCATAGAATTTGCCCCTTCTCCTTCCCTGGTTTGAATCCATTGAACTTGTTCCTAGAGGGACACAGGGCACTATAATTTCTGGTACACAATCTGGAGTAAGATGATTCCAGAATTGTAATTAGCACAAGGTGAATAGGGTTTTCCTCCAGAGCTTTTATATGAAAGGGTATTTCCTTTGTCTTTCATTGGGATGTGTCGGGACAACCCATCCCACCAAGGTCCTGGGTCATGGTCTCCTTTTCCTCCTTTCCCCCTTCAAAAGGCTTTATTCTCAAGAAAGGGATGGGAGTCAGAGAGAGTGAAATGTGGAAAGGGGTGAGTAGCTCTGCTATCACCTCACCTCTCCCAGTTAAATTTGCCATGGGTTTTTTTCTGTAAAATGGCAAAGTCTATTTAGGATGAATATCAAGGGCAACCTTATTGAACAGAACCAAGAATGTAAGCATCAGAGAAAGCAGAAGGTAAAAGTATTGAGGGGAGGAGGTGAAGAGCAATAGCCAAAGGGCACATGATGGAACTGGGGAGAAACTGGCAGTTTTACACAGAAGAAAACAGCTCTGTTGTTGGATGGTTCCTCCATTACTGTTTTGATGACAGGGATTCCCTGGGGAATATCACTTGATAACTCGGAGTCTTGCCTATAGTTGTTCACATCAACACAACACCAACCTCCTTCTTGATTGTAGGCATCAGTTTAGGGTCTAGAGTCAGTGTGTGTGTGTGTGTGTGTGTGTGTGTGTGTGTGTACACACGTGAATCTTTCAATGTCCCACAAATCACTGTATCATTGTGCAAGCATCCTTCTACTTTATAATGCCAGCTCTTACTGGCATTATATTACTTCAGAGGTCTAACCATTGCAGGATGATATCCACAAAATAGATGGACCAATTCTGGCAACACTTAACTCTCCAGAAGCTCATATTATGGTTCTGGGAAAAGGAGAATAGTGACTAAAATAAGGTTTGGAAAACTGTTGATGCATTTCATTGCCTTTATCTCTACTTTCCACATTTAATTAACAAATACTTCCCAAAGGTAATAACATCAATGGTGTTACCAGATTATGGATTTTAAAAGACATAAAGTCACAAACAGCCTTTGATTCTTTAAATCCTAAAATATTATTTATCCATCTGCCATATTTTCAGTAAGCCCTAGTAAACTCTAGGGAATTAAGAAATTAACTACCTCAATGACTTTTCCATCTCATAATCTCATATCGGATCAGGATACTACTTGCAATGTTGTGAACAGCAACTACAAAAATAGCCCATTTATAACCCTCACATTTCAGGATATAAACTCATTCTACTCTGTGGTGGGAGAGAAATCCCTTTTCCCAATTTGACAACTGAAGGTCAGCCTAGAGTCTTGAACTTATATATCTGGACAGCCTCTTGGGGTCTTGCTCTAGTATGGCTTTAGTCTTTTCTGTGTCTCATGACTGGGGAAAACAGGAGGGTATGTGCCCTTCGTAACCTCAATGCATAGCTCTTCTTGGATACTTGCCATTCTCAGAGATCAGGAATGCCAATCAGTAAACTCATGAAAGGCCATGGAGTCATCACTAGCAAAAATACCATGTTTTAAAAATATTCTTCAAGTGGTTTATAAACAGTTAACAATTCCAATCACTCTTGTTCCCCCACTCCTGACATCTTTGCAGTGTCTGTATATATTGGCTTCTGCCATTTGTGGTAGTATCTATAGACACTCTATTTGTGGAGTGCTGGCAGTGGACTATGTCTGTCCTCCAGAGACAAATCCAGATAAGTGATGTGAGGCTCATCACCACAGTTGATCACAAGGTGATGATTTTTTTTGGCCACAGAAACTCATGAAGACTGGCCGCCGCTTTGATGAAGAGTGTCATACAGATTAAACCATGGATCTCTGGGTGTATTGAAGTACTATTTTTGTTTGGAAAATTCCAAAGGATTTGTGATTTTGACATCTGGGGAGCTCTTCTTGAAGGAGTGTGAGAACTTTTGTCATGAATGAAAATCACAATCAGTCATTTAGTCAAAAAGCATTTATTAAGTACCTACTATTATGGGCTAGGCACTGAGTAAATACCAAAAAGAGGAGAGAGAGAGAGAGACAGAGAAAGAGAGACAGACAGACAGACAGACTAAGAGGCAGAGAGACACAGAGAGAAAGACAGAGGCAGACAGAGAAATAGAGAGAAGGAAGGAGGGAGAGAGAGACACAGAGAGACACACACACCACACACACAAAGACAGAGAGAAAAGGAAGGGAGGGAAAGTGAGAGAGAGAGGAAGAGAAAGAGAGAAAGGGAGGAAAAGGGAGGGAGAGATAAAGGAAGGAGGGAGAAACAGTGAGGGAGAGAAAATGAAAGAGAGACACACACACATCCACAGGGACAGAGATAAGAGAGGGAGGGAGAGAGAGAGAGAGGGAAAGAGAAAGAGAAAGGGTGGGAGGGAGGGAAGAAGGGAAAGAGAGATAAAGGAGAGAAACCAGTCTATAACTTTGGTAAACAGAATCTTAGGAAGTTGCCCAGAAGCAATAGAAAGCTAAAATAATTTGACCAGTTTGATACTACACTCTCAAAAAGAGACAAGCCACATTGTACCGAATAGAGGATGCTCAGCAAATATGGCTGGTTGGCCAGCTGCCTTGTATGAATTTAGTATCCCCAAAAGATTCTACATATATTTCCTCTATCTCTTGAACCCTGGATCTTCTTGCCCTGGTTTAGCCTCTACTGGTAATCTTCAAGCTGAGATAATTATATCAGTGTATTTTATGAGAGAAAAAACCATCTCTGGATTATTCTGGCTTTTACCAGCATTGAAATGTTTGGACAGAGCCCTGCATGAAGTCACGTACTTATCCTGGCTGGGCTCCTGACATGATGACCTTGTGCAATAATCATAATCATAATGGATATTTATATATAAACCCTGTGTTTTTAGAAGGCAATTTGCATAAATTACCTTGCTTGAGCTTTAGAGCAAAAGCCTCTTCCAGTCTCCATTCCCAAGGTATATAGGAAAGGCATTATTATTATTCCCATTTGTATATTCCCAGATTAGGCATCCAGAAGAGCAGTGAATAGAATAACGGAGTCTGGATGACTGAGTTCAAATCCAATCTTAAGATGTCACTTAATGCTTGTCTTTCTTAGTTTCTTTGATTGTAAAATGGATGTAATAATAGCACCTACTCTATCAGAATAATTGTTCAAATTAGGGCACTATATAAATATAGCTCTTCTCATCATCAGATGGGCAAACTAAGAAAGGTTGAGTTGCCCAACTTCATAAGTGGTAGAACAATTGAAATATGAGATTTAGGCCATAGGAACTCGGTGGTAGGAAAGAACCTTAGAGACCATCTAAATTAGCTCATTCATTTCACAGGTGAGGTAACTGAAAGCTGCTCAAGTTATATGATTTATTCAAGGTCATACCAGTCATAAGAGACATAAAAGACAGTATTTGAACCTACTACCTCTGACTCCAAATTCACTACTCTTCCCATGATAGCCCCACTGCCTTTTGATTCTAAGTGCAATGTTCTTTCCACTCTATTACAATTCTCTACACAAGCCTCAATTTCTTCACGTGTCAGATGAAAGAGATGGACTAGAATTGAGTCCCTGAATGATCTCTAAGGTCTTTTCTAGCTCTGACATTATGACTCTGTCATAGGTCTATGTGGCTCCTAGTCAGAGCAGTGCCAGTCCAAGACATTAGCATTCTAAGCATGGGCCCAGATTCAAGCTTCGGAGGAGCTGATTGGACTGCAAGCTCCATGAGGTTAGGGATGGACCTTAATTATTTCTCTCAGCATCCATCTTAGCTTTCTTTACACAATTGGTGCTGTTGGGTAAATGGATAAATAAATGAATGAGATTTGATGTATTGGGAAGAACAAAGGAATTGGAAAAGGCAGGATCAGTAAGCACTGATTTAGCTCTTACCAGATGCCAGGAACTGGACCATATACCAGAGATTCAAAACCATCACTCATCTTAAAAATCAAACAAAAAACCCCTTTGCTTTTTTTTTCCTGAGGCAGTTGGGGTTAAGTGACTTGCCCAGGGTCACACAACTAGGAAGTGTTAAGTTCCTTTGCTTTTTGAAAATAATGTTGAAGCTACTTCCCAGTGACTGACTCTTTTCTCATCTCCCCAGAATGTTCCCTTGTATCAAATTAAAACAAACCACCCAACAGCCATATCTGATGTTGTCTCCATTCTATACATATAGCTCATCACCTTATAGAAACATGGCTCATTGTCATCTCTTTGAAGAAACCACTGTATTGATCAGGATGAGAGCACTGGACCTGGAACTAGGAAGATCTGAGTTCAAATGTGACCTCAGGCAATTACTAGCTCTGTGATCCTATTTGCCTCAGTTTCTCCACCTGCTAAACAGAGATAATAATGTGAGAGGATTGAATGAGATGATAAGTGTAAAGCATTTAGCACAGTGCTTAGCACTTAGTAGGTGCTATAGAAATGTTAGCTATTATTAGTATTCAAGTTTTAGTATTTTCTTCTTCTGGAGCAACTTAACACAATGATATATTCATGGCAAGGCTTTTGTTTTTGGTGAGGCTTTGGCAGTTTATTTTGTCTTCATTTGCATTTCTTTCTTAATTCTTTTCTGTCCTCTCCCCTTTGTGCAAAGTTGTTTACTGTGGCCAAGCTCCCATCTAGAAGAAAGCTCATTCTAATTCTCCATTTTTTTTTAAACAACTAGCAGTTTCCCAGCTGGGGTGATCAGGAAAGTGGTGATTGTAAAACAATAGCAAAGGAAACCAGACTGGGCAGTGGAGCTGATATCCGGTCCAGACTCCTCATCTGGGGGCAGGTGTGGGATTTTGTACGTTTCCCCCATTGTGCTGTTTGGTTTGACTTATGTCCTTTGACCAAAAGAGGTTTCAACAGAATACTGGCTTCCAGATCAATCTTCCTAAAGCACAACTCTGATTATACCAGCCCCATGCTCAAAATCTTCAATGGATCCCATTGGTTACTGAACAAAGTCCATACTTCTGGTTGTTGTTTGTCTTTTGTTCTCGAAGTTGACCAAATACATCATGAGGGTGACCGGCCATTTACGGCCCTTCGCTATCTGGGTCCAATCTAATTTTCTTACTGTTTTCTTTCTTTAGGCACAAGATGTCTCCTAAGGAGATCTCACATTTTCTGGCTTCCATGTCTTTGTTCACAACTTTTGGGACACCTAGGATGTCTTCCCTCCCATCTCTGCCTTTTGAAATAACAAAATCATAGAATATCAGGAAACAGTTTTGGGGATTATTTAATCCCAGAGTCCTAAAACTGGGATCCATAGAACCATGGGTCAGAGGGTAGAATGAAAATTCTTTCAATTATGAATGTGGGCAATAGAATATGATTCTGAGAAGGGATCCATATATTTCACCAAAGGGGTCCTTGACACACAAAAAGTTAACAATCCCTATCTGGTTCAACCCACTCATTTTATAGCTCATCACAGGATCATACTGTTGGAACTGGAAGAGAACTCAGAGACCTTCTAGTCTGATCCCTTTATTGTCTAGATGAGAAGACCAATGCCAACAAAGATGAAATGATTTTTCCATGGACACACAAGTCATCAGTCTCAGGACCAGAAAATCCTCCAAAATAAGGAGGCACTATGTGGTGCCAGGATGCTGAAAGAGTGAAGAGTTAGTTCAGCTGCTTCTCTCAGGAATATGATTCTTCCTGACTCCAGGCTTGGCACTCTATCCACTTTGGCACCATCTAGTTGCCCCAAAAAGGGGAGCAAGTGTGGAAGTTAGAGACATATTCCATTAATTTCATGATTAAGTACATTTAGTAGTTGAATAAAAATATTAGAATGTAAAATCATTTTCTATAGACTTACTAGAAACACCCTGAAAGCCAAATAAAATGATTATGATGGTTATTTTTCTTATACTAAGAGGCTTAAAATTCTTAGGTGAAAGCTACTAAGAAAAATCAAAATATTATAGCTCTTAACTTTATTGTCTCCTTTGTAACTAGAAAGAGAAGTAAGTAGAGGGACACTTATATGACTTAAGGAAAGACATCTTTTTGGAGGTTAATACAAGGTGCCCCAAAAGTCTTCATGAAGGCTTCAGCTTTTAATGCCAGAAAACTGTCCTAAGACTTTTGGGAAACCGTGTCCCACCGTGAGTGGGAAAAAATGAAAATAAATGCAATGATAAAAATGATGGCAGTCCTTCAAATAGCCTACCTAGAGATCATCTGGAAAGAAGAGCATGAAATTTTCTGTTGTGAGAATATGAGCTTTGACTAATATGACAGGATTCTAAATATAATTATCAATTTACTATGCCTGACAATAGAGAAGAAAGGGACCTCTTCTGGATAAAAGATACAAACACAACAACTCCAAGGTTGTGGGTTTGTTTGTTGGATTTTTTGTTTTAGTCCCAGAGCTCATTCCTCTGAGTATTAGTGTGGAAAAAGGAAAGCAAAGAGATAACACATTGGTACAAATTTCAAGTACTGGCCTATCATTCTGGAGAGGTAAGATGGGGGCACATATATTTCCTTTGCTGTTTGCTTGAATTGCAAATTGAAAAATGTTTATTTTCAGCACTTTGGTAAACCAAGCATCCCTTTGCCTCTCCTTTTCTCTTTCTCCAACTCCCAATAGAACATAATCTTACAGAAAGCAGAGACTGGTTTTTTTTCATCTTTGTATCTTCATCAGCTAGCATAGTGATTGCCACATAATAGATGCTATGTAAGCATAAGTTGAATCTAATTTTCTAACTGGTGTTTGAAACAGGAAATCAAAATGGGTTTCCACCAATGACAGTTGATCTCAGTTGAGAAAATGTACCTGGATCACTGCAGGATTTTTGTTTGTTTGTTTGTTTTGCAAAGGAGTTAGGGTTAAGTGACTTGCCTAGGGTCAAGCAAGTGTTAAATGACTCAGGCTGGATTTGAAGTCAGGTCTTCCTAACTCCAGGACCAGTGTACCATCCATTGTGCCATCTTGCAGAGCCCTGTTGCAGAATCTTTATCAATCTTTCTGCTTTATTGAGTTTTGTCCAATTCATCCCCATTTGGATTTCTTTTAAAATAATATTTTATTTTCTCCCAGTAATATGTAAAATCAATTTTTTTAACATTTGGGTTTTTTGTTCTTTTTTTTTTTTTGAGTCCCAAATTCCATCCTCTCCATTCTCCTTTATTTCCTCTCTGACATGGTAAATAATATGAAATAGGCTATACATTTGCAATTATGTTTTTAAAAAATTCCATAATAGTCATTTTGTGGAAGAAAACTTGAACCAAAAAAATTGAAAAAAGTAAAAAATTGTATGCTTTGATTTGCATTCAGATGTCATCAGTTCTTTCTCTGGAGGCAGACAACATTTTTCCTTATGAATCCTTTGGGATTGTCTTGGATCATTGTATTGCTGAGAGTAGCTAAATCATTCCCATTTGTTCACCATACAGTATTGCTGTATAACATTCTTCTGGTTCTGCTTACTGAACTTTGTATCAGTTCATCTAAATCTTCCTAGGTTTTTCTGAAATCATTCTTATTCTTATAACATATATTCTTATAGCATAATAATGTTCCCTTACAATCACATACACAACTTTTTCAGCCATTCTTCAGTTGATGAACTTGTTCAGCCATTCCTCAGTTGATGGATATCCCCTCAATTTACCATTCTTGACACATTTGGGGTTTTCTTGGCAAAGATATTGAAGTGACCACTTTACATTTCCAGCTCATTTTACAGATGAGGAAAAAGAGACAAACAGACTTAAGTGATTTGCCCAGAGTCACACAGCTAGAAAGTATCTGAGGCCAGATTTGAACTTGGGAAGAAAAGACTCCCTGACTCCAAGCCTGGCACTTTATCCACTGAGCCACTTGGCTTTAAGTGTTATATATAATGATAACTTTGGAAGAATATAAAAAACCCAGCTCAAAATTATAAAACCAGAGACTTTTAGAAAGTCATTTTAAGTAATAACCCGTTCAAGAAATGTTTGCACCAGTTAGTTTTAGAGACCACCTAATTCTTATTTTTCCATTTACAGATTGTGACCAGAAACAATTTACTTAACTTTTCTGGGACTTAGTCTCTTCATTTGTAAAATGAGGAAGCCGGATTAGATGATCTCTAAAGACCCTTCTTAATCTAGAATTCTGTGATCCTATTTGTACATTAAAAAAAGTGTCTTACTTAACTTTCTTTTGCCCTTTGAATTCCTAAAATATCTTCCTAACATTACCAACATTCTGGGTGAATCAGCTTTCTTTGCTCAAGTGTAATGAAGTGGATCAAGGGAATCTAGTCACTAAAGATATTCTGGTCAAATCATCCCTATGACATTTCACAGAGACTCAGAATGAAAGAATATTTTAGTGATCATTTGGTTGAACCTATAAATGAACAGTCATCCCTCCCATATCATCGAGATTTTATTTTATTTTATTTTATTTTATTTTATTTTATTTTATTTTATTTTATTTTATTTTATTTTATTTTATGTTTTTTTGATTTTTAAAGAGTTCAGTTGAGAGGCTGATTCCCAGCAGTTAGTAGAAGGAAGAAGCTCGGGAAGGAATGTCCCTTGAGGAAAGAGCATTTTAACAAAATTGTTGTTTAATTGAGGATGTGAGAGAGGCTTTGGAGATGAGATATTGGGAGATGGGGAATAAGGCAGGGAAACCTTGAGCTCACATCTGAATAGCTGAGAATCTGGAGAAAACAAAACAAAATAGTGGAAAGCGTGTTGGATTTGGAGGTAGACAATGTAGGTTCAAATCCATGCTTTGCCATTTATCTCTTGTATGTCCTTGAGCATAACTTAACTTTCCAGAGCTTCAATTTCCTCATTTATAAAAATAGGAGATTAGATGACCCTATGAGGTCACTTAAGTCTTTTTTTTTATAAAGCTGTTTATTTGCAAAACATATGAGTGACCTTTCAACATTGACCTTTGCAAAAAAACTTTTTTTTTCCCAAGCTTTTCCTTTCCTTCCCCCCACCTCCCACCCCTAGATGACAGGTAATCTAATACATGCTAGATAGGATAAATTATATGACAAATACAATACATGTATACATATCTATACAGTTATCTTACTGCACAAGAAACATCAGATCTAGAAAGAGAAGAAGAAAAAAAACAACCTAAGAAGGAAAACAGAACGCATGGAAATATTCACAGAAAGCGTTAAAATGCTGTGTTGTGGTTCACTCTCAGTTCCCACAGGCCTCTCTCTGGATGTATATGACTATCTTCATCACAGCACAACTGGTTTGAATCACATCATTGTTGAAGAGAACCATGTCCATCAAAATTGATCATCGTATAGTCTTGTTGCTGTGTATAATGTTCTCCTGGTTCTTCTGATTTCACTCAGCATCAGTTCATGCAAGTCTCTCCAATCCTCTCTGAAATCCTCCTGTTGGTCATTTCTTACAGAACAATAATATTCCATAACATTCATATACCATAATTTATTCAGCCATTCTCCAATTGATGGGCATCTTTTCAATTTCCAGTTTCTTGCCACTACAAAAAGGGCCGCCACAAACATTTTTGCACATGTGGGTCCCTTTCCCTCCTTTAAAATCTCTTTGGGATATAGGCCCAGTAGAAACACTGCTGGGTCAAAGGGTATGCACTGTTTGATAACTTTTTGAGCATAGCTCCAAATTGCTCTCCAGAATGGTTGGATCCATTCACAGTTCCACCAACAATGTATCAGTGTCCCAGTTTTCCCACATCCCCTCCAACAGCTATCATTATCATTTCCTGTCATTTTAGCCAATCTGACAGGTGTGTAGTGGTATCTCAGAGTTGTCTTAATTTGCATTTCTCTGATCAATAGTGACTTGGAGCACCTTTTCATGGGTCACTTAAGTCTTTAAATTGGACTTATTGAGGTGATTTGCCCAAAGTCACAAAGGTATTAATTCACAGAAATTCAACTTTCTTCAATGTTTCTTCAACGAATACAGATCAAAGTCTTTGGATTTCATACACTGTGTTATTTCTACTACATCACATTGCCTCACACACAGTAAGGGCTCAATGAATATTTGTTGAGTTAAATTGCAGTCTGATTTCCCCAGAGGACAAAAGGATGAAAAACAATCCCTTAATGGAAATAGATTGGTGAGCTGAAAAACAGCAATGAGAAGAATTCATTGCCTTCATGTCTACACAGGACTTGTCTCTATAAGGAGGACTATTGAGTTCCCTTTTCCTGCAGTGCTATAGGTAGTAGGGATGGCCAGTGAAATGCCTGATAATTATGAGCTCAATGTCTCCTCTTCACAGTGGTGAGGAAAGATTTAGATATTGACAACCATAAAAGGAATTCCACCCCAAGGATCCATAGGGCTGCAAATGTCTTTTTTCTGATTCCCACCAAAAGATCCAAGAGGAGTGATGCTGTATACTGCTTGTTATTCCATAGGCATATTTTCCTAGCTTTACAATCCATTTTGAAATGTAGCAATGCTTGCAGGTGGGAAGTAATGGGGAGGGGTTTGGGCAGAAGCTCATTGCTACAGTGATATTTCCATAACATTCTCTAGTTGATTCATTACTTTCCGATGACTGGAAGAGTCTGGTTTGATACAAGAGGAAATGGCTCAGGATGGAGCCAGAGAGAATTTTGAGAAAGAAGGATGAGATAGATGAGTATTTCTTCATGCCTTAACCTTGATCCTTGCTCTGCCATTCAGCTAAAGATGAAATATAACTGAGGAGCTAGAGTCTATTCAATTACATTGATGAGCTAGGAAGCAGTCTGAGGGTAATATCATTTATCTCTCCAAGGAATTATCAAAGAAAATATCTTAGTTTCTAAGTTCCCCAACTGAATGGACATTGACCCTCTGGGAAACTATGAGTGAAACCTGCTTGCTAACTTTTGATAGGTCTGATTGATGAAGAAGCTTGAGGCTAAATATCTGGACTATGTCCTTAAATAGACTTTGGGGTGCATATAAGATTAGGGCTACCTGAGAGTAGGAGGAATCATGGAAAACCTCATTCATCTGTGTAGTGGTTGTTTGAACAAATTTGGTTTTATACTTTTTGCTTAATGGTTTATGAGTAAAGAATGAGATGGAATTAGATCATATTTATTTAGCTAATTACATTATACCTTGCTCATGTGATTAAATCCATTGAAATGCAACATTTATTAATAAATCAGTCAACCCAACAAGCATTTTTAAGTGCCTGATTTGTTCTAGGCACACAAAAAACTTACCACCGGGAAATTTATCAACCAGGAGATTATTCAGCTTTGCTACTCACACCTCATCTAAACCCTCAATTTCTGACCCTCTGATTAGAGAGCTGGAAAGTTGAACAAAAAAATCCTCCCAAAGTCTCATTTAAAGAGGGAACACAGTCATTTTCCAATAGCTGCGCTCCTGGGATTGGTCTCTACTTTCAACCCTTTCACTCCTTTTCAAATTTTTTTTTCCATAAAATTGTAAGCTTTCCTCATGAGACTGAGGGCAGGACTATCTTTTTTATTATTTTTTATTTATATCCTTAGTGCTTAGCACAGTGCCTAGTACATAGTATGTGCTTAATAAATATTTATTGTATTATAAAAAGGAACAATTTCTGTCCTCAAGAAGCTTGTGATCTAATTGTAGTAGACAACATATACATGTATGCATAGTTATACGTAAAATTTATGTAATATACATGACATCCTCATGTCTTGGAGGAATCAGAAATGGTTCTTTACAGACGGTAATGCTTCAGCTGACTTGAATTAGGAGTTCAAAGAGCCAGAGATGAAGAGGGAGTTCATTCTAGGCATGAGGGACTACTAATGCAAAAGTACAAATGAGGGAAATGAAGAGCTATATATAATAAATAGCAATAAGTCTGTGACTAGAGAGGGGTGTTTGGGAAGGCATGTGATGAGTAATGGGTTGGATTGATAGGTTTGGACTAGGTTGTGTTAGGGATTTAAAGTCCAAACAGGGAAAAATATATATTTGGTAATAGGCAGACATTGAGATTTATTGAATAGGGGAATATGATGGTCAGATCTGTGGTTTAAGAAAATCACGTTAGCAGCTGTGTGGAATATGAATGGAGATATGAGACAGGGAGGCTATTTAAGGAACTTAGAATAGTCCAAGCAAGAAGAGATGAGGGACAGATCTGGAGGAGCTACTGTTTGAGTAGAGCAGGGGACAGATGAAAGAGGTGTTATGGAGGTAGAAATATCAAGTCTGCTGATTGATTGGATACCTGGGGTTGAGGAAGAATGAGATTTTTTGAGAATGATATCAAGACTGGGAACCTGAATGACTAGAAGAATGATAGTGGCCCTGAGAGAAATAAGGAAATTTGCAAGAGAATTGGTTTTGAAGAACATACTGAGTGATATTTTGAACCTATAGATGTAACCAACCTTTTGGAGCTCAGTCAAAAGACTTGAACATGGAATAAAGGGAAATAGAGTAGGGGAAGGACTGTTTGTGGGTTAGACAGTATTTTTTTCAATGATTCTTCAAGCTCAAAGGAAAATCAGATTTGACTTGAGGGCAAATTACCCCAAATGTCTCTGACTTTGATCTTGGAGGAGGGAACTTATGGGTATAAGAGAGGGAGGCCAGGCTAAGCAAGTAATATTCAGAGAAAGAAATAGAGATTATCAGACTTGCACCTTGGCTAGTGTAGACAGAGAAATAAATTCTGAACCCAGAAAAGCAAAGGGGAATGGGCTTAATAACCATATCATTGTTTTGCTGCTCCTGAGTCATCTGAGCAGGTTTCTGTTACTAGTGAGCAGTGAACTTGTCAGCCCTCACCTTAACCCATAATGGAAAAGTTCAACATATCAATTCTAGTTGGGATACTGTTCTAGGATATTTCCATAAATCTTTACTCATTTACCAAGGTCAGTTTCTGCTCAAAATCAGAAGCACTCTGGGTAGTGTGCATCCAGTTAAAGTTCTTCCCCTTCCCTTATCCCCACCAACTACCTTATCCATATTTGCTCCATGTCCAAGTCTTTTGGCTAATCTCCAAAGGTAGGTTATATTCAGCATAAAATACTCACAAGATATCTAGTTCAAAAGGTGGAATTTAAGAAAGACTAGTTCTGAATATAAAAGTGAGCTTGAGGAGGCCACCAATAAAAAATATAGAAAAAACTGACTTGAAATATAACGTCTAAGGGGCAGAGGTGAAGAGGAAATTCATTCTAGGCATGAGGGACTACTAATGCAAAGGCACAAATGGAGGAAAGAGCTAAATATGAGAAACAGCAGCAAGTTTGTGATTGTATACTGGCATTTGGGAAGAGGAGGAATGAGTGATGGGTTGGAATGGTAGGTTTGGACTAAGTTGTGTTAGAGATTTAAAGTCCAAACAGGAGAGAATATACAAAACCTTGGGAGGAGGTGTAGAGGATGGGATGTAGATGGTAATCTAGCAAAAAACACTGAGAAGAAGTAGACAGGTAGGAAGGGAACCAATGTCATGAAAGCCTAGAAAAGAAAGAGTATATAGCAGGACAGGGTTGTCAGCTGTGTCATGTCTTTAGAGAGGTCAAGAAGGAGGAAAACACAAAAGGGGTCATCAGATTTAGTGAGAGGTCTTTATTGACTTCCAGTGCAGGAAAACTTAATTTTTTGGTTTTTTTGGGTTTTTTAATTGAAGGTTTATAGTAATCCTGTATTGAATAAATCTATCTATTTTCCCAATAGAGTACCTTATCATGTCTCTGTGATACATTTTGGTAATTCTCTCAAAATTTCAAAGTTTTTCATTATTACTATGTTTATTATGGTGATCTATGATCAGTGATCAGTGATCTTTGATGTTACTAATATAATTGGTTTTGGGGGGCTATAAACCATGTCATATAAGGTGGCAAACTTAATTGATAAATGTGTATCTTGACTGCTCTGATTGGCTGTTTCCCATCTCTCTCCCTCTCCTTGGGCCTCCCTATTCTAAGATGCAAACTATTAAAATTAGGCCAATTAATAATCCTACAACAGCCTCTAAGCATTCAAGTGAAAGGAAGAAAAATATATGCAGGAAAATTTCATTGTTATCTTATTTTAAGAAATTGCCAAAGCCACCCCAAGCTTCAGCATCCACCACCCTGATTGGTCAGCAGCCATCAACATGGATTTAAGACTCTCCACTGGAAAAAAGATTACGACTCTCTGAAAGGTCAGATAATCAATAAAGTATTTTTCAAATTAACATATGTACATTTTAAAAATATAATACTATTATATTACTATTACTCATTTAATAGACTACTGTACTGAGAAACCAAAAAAATTCATGTGATTTCTTTATTGTGATATTCACTTTATTGTGGTGGCCTGGAACTGAACCCACAACATCTCTAAGGTATGCTTGTATAGAAGTTTCAATTAAGCAGCGAGTCTAGATGCTGGAAACTAGACGCGAAAGGATTGGGAAGTGAAAAGAGAGGAAGTAGAAGTCAATAGCATTTTCTATAAGTTTTACTGAGAAAAGGACATATAGGATAATAACTTGATGAAATAGTAAAGATTAGTGAGGGTATTTATTTATTTGTTTTAAAATAGGGAGATATAGCTAAACTCATAACAGCAGGGAAATAATCAATACATTAAGAAAACTCAAAGATCAGAGAGAGAGAAAGATGGTGGGAGCAATCTGCTAGAGAAGATGGAAGGGAAGGGATTTAGGCCACATGAGGGTCAAGCAGAAGGGCTTATTTGTTTGTCAGAGACCCGGAAAAAGGAAGAGAGGTCAGGAGGTGATATGGGAGGTGAAACTTAGAGAATGGGAGAAGAGGGAGCTCACCATGAATGACTTCAATTTTATCAGTAAAATATGAGACTAGCTCTTCAGTTGTGAGGGTGGGGTAAATGTGAGAGGCTTGAGTAGAGATGAGAAAATCTGGAACAGCTCCTGTGGGCTATAAGCTAGAGAATCAATTAGGGAAGAATAAAAAGATTGCCTTGCTGCAGAAATTAGATAACAAATTTGTAGTGGACTCAGTCAGTACTTTCTCTTACTCAATTCAGCAGGATATGAATAGGAACTAAGGAAGAGGAAAAGGGAAGAATAAGGAGTTTTCTTGACTGGGAGCCAAGAATCTAATTAAATAAATGAATACAGATCACTTCTCTAATCAATTGAATCAAATGCTGTCACTCACGAAAGAATCAGAACTAGGGGAAATGGGTACCTACTTCCCAGAGAGAGGCAGCTGAATGGTGCAGTGGATAATGCATGGAGTCAGGATTAGTGACTTCAAATCCAGTCTCTTACTAGCCGTGTGACCCTGGACAAGTCACTTAAATCTGTTTGCCTCAGTTCCTTCAACTGTAAATGAGCTGGAGAAGAAAATGACAAACCACTCCAATATCTTTACCAGGAAAATCCCAAATGGGATCACAAAGAGTCAAGCATGATTGAACAATAGCAACCTTTCTCAGAACAACACAAAGCTTTTTTTTGGGGGGGGTTATTTATTTTTTACTCTCAGAGTTCTCTGGGACTCAAGTAAAACATAAAACCTTTGGATTAAGATTGACAGCACTACATGCTCATTATTAAATTGTATCATGTAAGTAGACAGAAATGTCCACACGCTGTTGGTTAAGTAGTTTTTCTAAGTGGCATCCAAACATGAACTCCTTAAGAGCATATGTCTTAAAGCAGTAGTGCAAGAACAGAAATAATGCTTCTTTTTCTCTGGTCAGCTATTCTCCAGTCATTCTTTCTAGAAATATTTTCTTTCCCTTATAACTTGCTTTGGGAAGATAGCTATTTTTGCACTTTTTTGATGTTTTCATTCTCAACTATTTATCTCTTTGTTTTCTACTCTAGTCTATTTGTAACACTTTGTGTTTTCCTATATAAAGGGATAACAATTTTACTACTTGATCATAGTGCTATATAGCAGCAAAGATAAATAGTCCAGTAGAAGAATGGAGCAGCTGACAGAAAAAGACCCTAATCTAAAGGGGAGCAGACTGACTTAGAAATACAGCAGTCCAGCTATGGAACAGTTCAGTTTAGCTGAATAGCCACCAATCCATGTCCATTTGTGAATTTTTGTAGTTTCTGAGGAAAATCCAATTCCACAGTTTCAGAATTATGAGTGGCCTTGGGCACACATTATTTTACACGTGTGCCTTACTATTTGGTACTTTTAAGTTTTTGCTCTTTCTTCCCCACAAATATTATGTCCATTTGTGGATGAATATGCACAGACTTCAGAATGTGTATATTCTTATTTTTTCTTTGTTTTCTGTTAAGTAAATATTTTGATTAAGAGGGAGTGAAGTCATCTGGCTGATATATTAAATAAGAAGCACACCAGTACGGGCTTTAGAGCTCCAGTATAGAATAGAAGGGGAATAGCCAAACGATAAAGACTTGATTGTAGCATGTACTATCTATTTTGGGAAATTTTGACTTGCATGGGTGCAAAATGAGGCTATTTCAAAAAGCAGAGAAAACAAAGATAGAAAAGAGAAGAAAGAGGAGCTGGGGAAAGCACTCATTAAGCTTATATGTAGAACTTCAGATTTCTACCATTCTTCAGGTCCTCTGCTAATGATTCCCAGAAGGTGCTTGCCAGAAGCATGAGCTAACTGACAGGTCTTCCTGTTTCTTGTCTCCAACCCATACCTATTCTGGGTGCATATTTGATTTTCCAAATACCCAAACTTCATATTTCCTTTAACTGGAAACATATTATTTGAACTGCATTGCATCTCAATTTTTCTCTCAGGACTTTCAAGTTTTCAAAACTCTTTAGTATCTGCTTGACATCTGTTTTCCTATATTCTTTGAATTATGGTTATGTGCCTATTGTCCTCAGTCTTTCCCCATACCATTTCAGTGCCTCCCATTCTTTAAATAATTATAATTCCTCTTTGTCCTTCATCTCATTTATTTCATTAGGTCTTTTTTGGACTACTTATGCTTTCTCCCCCACCCTCCTACTACAACCTCAGGTCAGCAAAGATTGATACTTAAGATCATGAAATCTTGAAGTTCAAAAAGACTTTAGAATAAGAATTTTGTCTTTACTCCTGCTCAGTTTGAACAAGAATCATGAGCTTGTAAGTGAGGATTATCTTTTAATTGCCTGGGCTTATTCAGCTGAAGAGAGAAAAATTTGAAAATTGCAGTCAAATTCAGAGATCTCCCTTAGACATGGAAAATGTCTGTATGACATAAGGCCATTAATATAGCTTTTAAGTTTTACAGAGTACTCTACATATATGATCTTATTTGATACAACAACCCTGTGAGGGGGTGTTGTTATTGAGCAGTTTGCAGATAAAAAAAAAAACCAAGACACAGAGCTGTTATGAGATGTCTGAGATTATACACCTAGTGTCTCAGGGAGGATTTGATAACAAACTAATCGCTCTATTTGCAGTGAGCTTTGATTCTTGTGAGCATACCAGTCTTCTCCAGAGTAAGGAGGATGGGAAGAGAGAATTCTAATAGCTGATCCTTCTTGTGGTCATTGTAGGGAATAGGAAACAGATGGATCCCTATGGGAAGGAAAAATCTTGGTCCTGAAGATCTAATAAATCTAGAGAAAATTCCATCTAATGGGGGAGGGTTGGCCCTCGCATGTATGTGAATATCCACACATTTATGTATGGATATAAATGTGTGCATAGATACATATATACATGTATATGTAAATATTTCACTATGTCCATTGATATACTCAATATTTATCTCTTTTTTTTTCTATTTCTGACTCTTTTTTTTCTATCTCACTTTGTCTCTGTTTTTCTTTCTCTCTCTCCCTCTTTTTCTTCCTCTCTCTCCCTCTCCCTTTTGACCTTGACAGATGGTTCTATCTAGTAAGGTACCAGGTATATTCGAGGAAGAAATGCAAAAAAGATTCTAGTGAACTGAAAGGGGATCATTTGGTGAGCTGGAGGTGAGAGTTGAATTTCATAGTCTAAGATCCTTTGGTTTCTGAGTTCCAGCTCATTCTCGGAAAGACTATCTAGCCTTTTGTGGTTCCCAGTGACTTTTGATTTTGTGTAGCAAAAAAGCTTTTGGCTTTAGAGACAGAAATCTGGGTTAAAAGTATAGTTTGGCTATTTACTAAATGTGTAACCATTTCCTTTCTCTGGCCATCATTTTTCTCATCTGCATGTAGCACTCTCTCTGGGATCACTCTCTCAAACCTTGCTTGACCTGGAAGATTAGGTCCCCAAAGGGCAGCTGACTATCTATTCTTTCTCTTAGGATTCCAGGGATATCCCTGAGAGGTTTCTAACTTTTAATACTATTGCTCACAAGCCTCCATCCAGTATACTCCTCCAAATAGTAATTCATCTGTTGATACCAATTTAGCTTTTGAATACAAGAGTATTTATTGGGAAGTTCTAGAAAAGATAAAAAGTTACCCCCAAACTCACCTCAAATTGGGGAACCCATTATCTCCTTTCTGTGTTCAGTCCTTGAGAAAAATTAAAATGCAAAGGCAATCAAACATATATGTAGAAAACACTTGGGGTTTTGGGATACCTTGAAACTCCTGAACCTTGTAGTCATTTTCTCCCCTCCTAGAGTCCACATCTTGTTCTGTTCTCAGCGTGGTATCACCGACTGACAAGTCCTTCCTTTCTCAGATGAATTAGCTCTTTGTAAGAGTTTTGCTCTTGGGCTGGGCCAAGTTGTTCAATTCTCACCAGATTTAGTTACTGCTGCTACCAGTTCCAGTTCCTGATGGGAGCTCTTGGAACCTTTTGAAGCACACAAGACTGGGTAAATTCCATCTCCATATATATATATATATATATATATATATATATATATATATATATATACTCTTTCACCTAAGATCAGGAAAAAATAAAAACAAAAGGAACAGATAACATGTAATCATAACCACATGGTAGCACAGAAAGGGAAATGCAGATTGCCCTGAATTTCTCCCCACCTTGGAACTCTTAACAATCTTTCTCATTTGAAAACTCCTAGGACAAATGGAAGTAAAAAAAAAGGTAGAAGAGGGATGTATCAATACTTCAGTATTTGGACTGAATTACAGATCTTTACTCAATTAGAAAATAGCATCCTAGTCCCTTAGCAACTTATGTCTAGAAGAAGGTTTACCAATCAACCATAAGTTAGATTGAAACCAGGCAAGATATTTTACACAAGCATTATATAAACCAACAGGAAAAGGGCAAATCCAAACATGGCCCAAGGGCCAAATCTGTCTACCTGTTTTAATATGACCTGAGTTGAATGGATTTTATTATTTTAAAAATGTAGTAAAACTATTTAAAAATTTGTTGTTGTTATTGGCTAGTTGTACAAAAAAGGGGTGGCAGGCAAACTTGGCTCATTGGCCATAGTTTGCCAATCCCTGCTCTAAGGATTGGGCCTCTAATAGCCAATCCTACAATGAACTCATAATGAAGGATTTAAAGATCATTCCTTGTGGCTTTAAATCCTATGAATGAAATAACCTCATTTATGTTCTTTCTTTGATGCTCTAGCTTCAGTGGCTGTAGAACATAAGAATTGCTCAGGCTAAAGAGTCTGAAGGTTTACTCCTTATTCTGTAATTTAATTTGTGGTAGGTTTTGGGGTCAATCACTTTTGTTTTTGTGTTCATCTCCCCTGTCTGTAGATCTATAATAAAACCAAATCTTAAGTCTTGAGAAAGAACATGGCAAAGGCTAAGAATTGAGCTTTGGAAGACCAGATGAATGATTGTGAATCCATGTAAAATGCAGACTGAATAATCAGACCAGGGAGCCCCTGAATTATGAAGAGGTGAATGTCCTTATAAGGTCCAATCACTCTGAGACACTAGCTAGGAGATATCTTTGGTGCATTCTATTAGGCTCCTTGGGCAGCTCCCTAGCACAGTGGATAAGAGTACTGGGCCTAGAGGCAAGAAGTTTTAGATACATGTTATATGATCCTGGGTAAGTCATGTAACTCTATTAGCCTCAGTTTCCTCATCTGTAAAATGAGCTGGAGAAGGAAATGGAAAACCACTCCAGTATCTCTGCCAAGAAAACTCCAAATATTGAGTAAGAAATGACTGAAAAATAACTCAACAACAGGCTCTTTGTTCTTCTTTGTTGCCATTATAGTTTATCTGGTCTGAACCTTTCCCAGAACTGAGATGCAGCATGATGTAGTGGATATGGTCAACTACCCCAGTATCTTTGCCAAGAAAACCTCCCAGTCAGTATTAGTGTGCTTTGGTTGATGGAGTCATGAAAAGTTGGACAAGACTGAATGACAAGATTCCTTACAGCTCTGAATCATGATCCTATCATCAGGCAGCCCACAGAACCCTATTTTTAGGGGCTGCTTTCTACAATCTAAATCAATAGGCATGAGAGTTGCTCACTATCTTCTTATCTTTATTTATCCCCCTCAGCTTGCAGTTCAAGTACCTGTCCATCAACCAGTAGCATGGATCTTTCGCTCATATATAATGATCTCCTTCCAGCTTCTACCTAATCTAAATCCTTCAGGGATCAATTTCTTCCAAGAAATCTTCCCAGATTCTCTTAGTTTACAGTGATCTCTATCTCCATTTAATATCTACAACACTTATAAACTGTTGAATGCAATTTAATATTTAATCAAATGTGGAATAAAGAATAAGACAAGTTTTTGTTGTGATGTATGGAAAGAGATATATCCAGTTGTACTGTCATCTATGCATCAGCAAATGAGATAATGTATATAAAGTGTTTTGCAAACTTTAGAATCAATTGCTTTTACCCTGTAGAATATAAGAAGGGCAGAGATAGTTTCATTTGTTTCCCTTTGTAATTCCAATGTCAGACACAGAATAAAGGCTTAAATAATACTTATGATTTGAATTTAATTAATAAAAATAATTATAATGAGTATTTACATAGATCTTTTTAAAGATTTGTGAAGTGCCTAACAAATATTGTGATATATGAAAAGTTCAAGAGATATAATTTCTGAGTAATTAATAACAAATTTTAAATTATGGCTAGCTAATAATAAATGAGGTCAGTAGCACTCTTGGGAAGCCAAGATGAATCATGGGGGTCTCAGAATGCTTATATGCCCTTGAAAGAGTGGGTGTTCCCAAAAGACAGAAAGCAACTCTGACTGATTAATAAATAATGAGAGAATCAATATTATATTGAGAGGTGGATTTATTTTAATGAGAGACTGGATACATAGCTCCTATCATGATACTTTTGGACTAAGAGACTTGCCTTTTTTTCTTTCTTTCTTCTCTTTTTTTTCATTTTTGTATATATTTCATTCTCACACCATCTTCATTTCTAAAAACACATCTCTACTTCTTAGAAGATCATTTCTTGTAACAAAAAATATTTTTAAAAAACAAGAAAAAAGGGGCAGCTAGGTGGCGCAGTGGTTAGAGCACCAGCCCTGAAGTCAGGAGGACCTGAGTTCAAATCTGGTCTCAGACACTTCCTAGCTGTGTGACCCTGGGCAAGTCACTTAATCCCAATTGCCTCAGCAAAAAGCAAAAAAACAAGAAAAAGAACAATTTAACAAAACTATCCAGCACATCAAAAAGGTCAGACAATGTATATGATGTTACATACTCGTAGTCTTCTACCTCTGTGAAGAGGGGAAGGAGGTACTCCTTTCTCATTTGTTTTCTGGGGATAAATGGAGAAAATTTTCTTAATTTTGTAGGATGTTATGCAATGGTGTCAAATTCAAATAGACATGGGGCTTATTAAACTTACATAAGGATTTCTTTGGCACATATTGGTTTAGAAAACCACATGTTAACATTATATGTGTTCTATTGTATTTTTATTTATTTTGTTAAATATTTCCGAATTATATTTTAATGTAGCATGACCACCAGCTCCACGTGTGACACTTCTCATGAATGGTATTTCTAGGGTGCCTATCTTCTATGACCAATATATTATAAGGAAACCAAAGTCTAGGGAAGATACCATCTGCCTTGGAGTAACAAACTTTGTTGTTTATCCTTCATTCTTAAAGAGGACCATGTTATCAGAGAGGTGATGGGTGATATGAAAGTGAATTGGGTTGAAGTGAGGGAGGGCTGTGCAAAGTCACCAGCCTCATTTTCTGCTCCAGAGCCATCTAGATCCAGTGGCAAGATCTAGATCAGGATGCCTGGAGATGGACTTGGAAACAGTTAGGTAAGGAAGCAGTGTGAATCAATTATTGCTAACAGAATAGATTAGCTCTCATCATATGTCCACAAAATCTAATAACTGTAGAAACTCTTACATCTAAAAATAACACCTAAAATCATATTTTAAAAAATGTCAGTCTTCAATATCTGAAGAAAGTGAACTGTATAAATTTTAGTGGAGTGGGTCAAATTGATTTTTCCATTTGAATTAATATTTTGACCTTTTTTTCCAAACCTGTTTGATTTCCTTTGAGAGCTAGATCTCATGAACTTGACTTTCTTTGCCTGCCAATGTTGGAGAGTCAGGGGAGTTTGTCTTTAACCAGAAGATTTCTTTTGGAAAGAAAGGGAGAACTTTGTAGCCCAGGATTACATTTCTCTTTTTCTTTCTTTTTCTTCTTTTCTGAGCTCTGAAGTCACCTTCTGAATAACTTTGACCAAATTTAGAAAAAAATATTGGAATAAGTGGCAGAAAAGCAGATTGTTAAGTTTTCAGTGGGAGCACTGACACCTTGGAAATTGGCAAAAAGCTACAAATTAGATTTTGATTTGTTGTTTGTGAATTGCCTAGGTTTAAGGAAATGATGGATTTGGGCAGGAAGGTGGCACAGTAGATAGAGCACCAGCCCTGAAGTCAGGAGGATCTGAGTTCAAATTTGACTTCAGACACTTAACACTTCCTAGCTGTGTTACCCTGGGCAAGTCACTTAACCCCAATTGCCTCAGGGGAAAATGGATTCAATGCCAATAAAGCAGATTTAATTTAAATGGGCATCTGGGTAAATTTGCTTTTTTGGAATACCTCTTACTGAAAAGTCAAAGGGATACCAGGATTCTGATTGGCATGGAAAGAAGGATGATAGAGATTTGGGAGGAAGGTGGGGAAAGGAGCATGTAGAAGATGACAGATCTAAATCAAGGACCTCAATAATTAGAATGTCAATATTAATAATAATGAGAGCTCACTTAAAAATTTCTTTAAGGATGGCAAAGAACTTGACACAAATGATATAGTCTGATCTTCACAATAACTATAAAAATATCTCCATTTTACAGATGAAGAAACAGGTTCCAATTGGTTATAACTTGCCAGTATGATTATCTCTATTTTACAGATGAGGAAATTTAGGCTCAGAGGAATTGAAAGACTTACTGAGGGTAATGAAACCCATTATGGATTTTATGTGGCATTTGAATCCAGCTCTTTCTGATTCCACTTTCATTCTTACTACTATTCACTACCCCTACTACCTGATCCTCTTAAATGGCAACCTACAGAAAAACCAGAGTCTTTCCCCAGGAAATAAGCAGCCTCATTAGCTTGGTTATCCTAAATACCCTGTCAATAGATGAGAAAAGGGATAATATCTGGCTTTGGTAGAATTAACATTTTGCAAATCTCTTTAGTATGTCCAGTGTAGACCCAAACCAGTTCTCTAATTTTATCTTCCACCACTGGTCTATAAGAATCCCACACTCCAGCTAAATTGTACTCATAATCTTTTCCACACCAAGAATGTCTTCCTCCACCTGTCTGGCTATTGAAATCTGACCCATCCCACCAGATCTGGGCTAAATTCCATCCTGTTTGCTATCTTCCTTGACTTTACCAGGTCCCAGAGATCCCTTCTCTGAATTCCTAAAGAGAGTCTGTCTTTATCCTTCAAATGGCATTTAACATATGCTGTCTTATGGACTATTTGTGCCTGACCTGTGGTAAAACATTCTGAGCTCATATTGGTCTGATCAGCCACAGTCGGATCCACTGTAACTTGATTCTAACATAGTGATGTCATTTTGGTGCTCTTTGAGAATGAGGGACAACTATCACCAACATAGGCTGTCTTGTCTTAAAATGTTTCTTCTTTACACATAATGTTAGTTGTTTATATATACACACACATATATATGTACACAAAATATCTATGTAGATCTCAATTTCCTTAAGGAGGCAGGGGCATGTCCTATTTCTCACCCACAATGCTTAACATCCAGTAGACATGCAATGAATACTTGCTTAAATTTGTTTCTTGAATGAAGCAGTTAGTGGTGAAATGGATAGAGTGTTGGGCTTGGAGTTAGGAAGACCTGATTTTAAATCTTTCTTCAGATACTTATTAATTGTGTGATCATGGGAAAATTATTTAGCCTTTGTCTACTTCAGTTTCCTCAACTGTAGAGTGATGATAATAATAGAGTTGTTGTGAGAATCAAATAAGATATGTGTAAATCACTTACACTAGTGCCTGGTACATAATAGAGAATATACAAATGCTACTTATGTTATGAACACCATCATTATTTTGTATTGCAACACCATAGATTGTAGTCCCCAGAGATAGGTACTAAGGTGGTTATTTAAAAGATTTCTATCAAGTGAGATTGCAAGTTCTTTTCCTCTTCATTTTCACAAATAACCTCTGACCAAAATATTGCTTATGAGCAGGAAGCCCTCATATTGGGTGGGATCTCCCAGGATTTCCAGTTGTATATTTAGCCCTTTAGTGCTGGTAGCAGAATGGAAAAGAACTGGAAAACATCCTTTTGATTGGTGTGGGGAACTGGTTGGTATTTTAAGGTTTGCCCATGCTTCTCAGTCTATTAGGGACACCCTGAAATCATTCTTATTTAGATTCAATCTCTGAAAATGAATGGGGTAATTTTTAAAATCCTTCTCTATTCATTTTCTCATTCTGGAACATATATAAAGTATCCCTGTGATGAGGCAAGGCATAGAACCTCAGCCAAATACCCTTTCTGGGCCCTAGTTTTTTCATCTATAAAAATGAGAGTATTGGGCTAAGACCCCTTCTAGCTCTAAGATGCTGACCCCATAATCCTATGGCCTTGTCTCCATTGCTGTGTGTTTTATGTTATGCATTTAAAAACATGATTCTGAGAAGGATCCATGGCTTCGGCAGACTGCCAAAGGGATCCTTAGCACAAATAAGGCTAAGGACTCTTAATGTAGAGACAACTACCAGCAATATGACTTTAGTAATTCAAAAGCCGGGGAAGAAAGCTCTCTTTGAATCAGTTTACAGGATGAATAGAGGGCACAAGGAGGTTCAACAGTAACTTAGGTCTGATTATCTAATTAAGCAATGGCAGAATATGAATCAAACCAGGAGAAACAAAGGAACATTTAAGTGTGAGAGGAACTGTGTGGTCCTATTAGTAGAGAGGATGTGGATTCTGTTAGTGTTTATACAATTCACATGAGTTAGAGCATTTGGTTAGGAAAGGAGTCCTACTTTTTCTATTTCCTTTACAGTTTGTGACATCATCCCTCTTTTTTCTTTTCTTGTTCTTGTATTAAAGCATTTTGAATATCTCCTCCTCCTTTTCTTTCTCCTTTCCTTCCCTTCTTCCTCTTTCTCCTTCTCCTCCTCCTCTTCCTCTCCTTGTCTTCCTTCTCCTTCTCCTTCTCCTTCTTTATAATCATTTCTCTACCAGTAGGTTGGGAATGAATGGATGATGAATGAATGAAAAACATTTATTAAATGTTCACTACCTGCAAAGCATT
The DNA here is from genome assembly GCA_023553655.1 of Myrmecobius fasciatus. Taxonomy (NCBI): domain Eukaryota; kingdom Metazoa; phylum Chordata; class Mammalia; order Dasyuromorphia; family Myrmecobiidae; genus Myrmecobius; species Myrmecobius fasciatus. The sequence goes on along the minus strand of JAJPUD010001543.1, from coordinate 29,727 downwards.
GTGCTAAGAGATGGGGAAATAGAGAGAAGCAAGACAATCCCTGCTCTCAGGGAGCTCACATTCTAATAAAGGGAGACAACACAGTGACCTAATTTTTAATGCCTTTGAAGTGTCTTCCTCCCTTCCCAGGTACCCATATTTTATTAGAAGCAACTTTGAACTTTTTAAAGCTCTGCCATGTGGTCTAGCTAAAGGATCCCTCCTGTGGCTGCTGAGGTTAGTCTAGAAGCAGGGCCAATGGTCTAGGAAAAAACTATTGCTCCTAGCATTTTGGGGGTCAGTTCCCTATGAGTAGCAGTTGGCTAGCAGTTGCACAGATGGTGAACCCCTTTTCCACAGAAGCCACTTCACTTCCTCATTTCTGGCTGCATCACTTAGCACTATTGATAGTAGTGAGACCATGGTTACATCTGGAGCTTTGGGGCTCAAGGACACTGGGCTTTCTCGATCAGGGTTTGAAGAGAAGTGGTGGAATGGTTTGGGCCATCTGACACATGGCTCTTCCTTTATCAGACTTATTGCTTCATATAGGCTAGCTTTTCAGGCCCATGGATGGCAGGTCTCTCCTCCAAAAAAATTAAAGCTACAAGAGTACTGGTTCCTTCTCTGGGTATAATCCCTTTGGTACAGAATGCTAGGGAATGGCTTTTGGGAGAATTGTTAGGATTAATAATGCATGTGTGAGTATTCAATAACTGCTTTTGTAATTTCCAGTTGGTTCATCAAATCTGAGGAGCTTTTTGGGAGAAATTTGATCTGGAGGAGACTGTTTAAGTTGGCAGCAAATCTGGAATTGTCAGTGCCTTCAAAGGGCTGGAGTTAGCTTCAGCCATGTCTTTGTATTGAGACGATTCCTTTGCTCATGATCAAGGAAACTAAGCAGTAAGGAGGAGAGAGTCTTTTCCTGCCTTCCCTACCCTTCTTCACATGGCTCCTCAGGAAAAAGACCTCAGATCTTGGCCTTTTCATTCATTCATTTCTATTTTAGGTAGAGAGCAGAGTTTCCAACCTTGAGAGTTTCAAAAGCCAGGAGTACTGGGAGTTCTGCAATATAGGCCAGGTGTTGTAGCTAGGTGAGCCCTGAGGACACAAGTTGCAAAAAGGATTCATCTGGAGTGACCTTTGGGATTTCAGCCCACAAAAGCTGGCAAAAATATTGCCTTTAGACTTGAATTTGGTGGGATTGATGAGATTTAGGAACTGAGCTAAATTGTAAGCCTAATCCTTTGCCAGACACTGAGATGCTATAGAATGTAATGTCCCCAACTGTTAAGGACAAATGTTTGTAGATTTGTTTTTGCTATATCTGTGAAATAACTATTTTTTGTAAAGGCTAATTGATGCTAATTGATTAAATGGAAATGGAGAATTCATCACTGGCTCCCTAACAAATGAGGAAAACCAGTTATTGGGGGCTTGAAATAATGGCAGAGAAGATACTGACAAATCTCTCATGTATCTGAGAACCCTAAAGGGGAAGATGTAATAGTTCTGGTCCTGAGAGAGTGACGGGAGACCATATATAGCTATATTCTGAAAGATTATTGTATAATATCATGAGCAATATCATCTCTTAAAAGAGTAAGAAACAGTAAATCAGAAAGAATTTTACAGAACTCTTGGGGAGAGAGTCAAGTAAAGCCTCCTAAGGGTATTTGACTAGAAGGAGGAAAGTGAAAAATGGAAAACATCTGTCAAGATTACTATAACAAATGATTTTCCTAATTAATAACAGTGGAGTCATCACATTTGGACAGTAAAATGAGGAAATATGAATGATACCAAAGAAAACAAAGATAGGAAAAGCAGCTGGATCAGATAAAATGAGTTAATCTAGTTTTGGGGAAAAACACAATTATATGCACCTCTCATAAATCTAGTTTCTTGATAATATATATGTCATTGGTGAGAGCTTCTTTCAAACAAACAGGGTGAAGGAGATAACTGCTTTTGTCACACCATTCTACCCAAAACCCTGTTTTGGTTTAGTCTCAGAAAATGAAGCCATGTCTGTAGTTGCCAGCTAAGAAATCAACTATTTATCTAAATTATTGAATGGCTTGAAGTAGCTTCATACTGAGATAGACAAAGGGAGCTAGAACAATTTATATGAACATCAATGTATAGTAAATAGATTCCAGGTATTTTCCAAAACAACCATCATGAGCAGGTCAGATACATATAAATACAGGGGTTGGTAGAAAACTTTTGGTGTCAGAGGTTGTGCTCATGGATCCATTCTGATTATTTTTGTCTCAATACTCTGTTTATCCATTTGAGGGAAAAGACTAGATCTAATTAATCTGTATCACTAAGCATCCATTTAACAGGATTTTGCTGGATATTATATAATTTTGAGACCACTGAGGGATCAATTCTCAACATATCTGAGGTGAGAGGAAAGTAAATGCTATGAAGAAACCATAAATCTTATTGTTAATTTTTTTAATTTAAAAAATTAGGTTTTTTTTTTACTAATATCCTTAGTTTCTATTACATTCTTTTTCATCTCCATCTTTTCTCTTCCACTTTTCTGGAGTGCCATCTCTTACAACAAAGATTTTTTAAATGCAAAGAAAAAAGTTGGTTTTTTTTTTTTTACAAAGCCAATTGACACATTGAAAAAGTCAGAGTTTATATGCAATGTTCTATTCCCATGGACCCCAACTCTGCAAAGGAACAAAGGGAGTATCTTTCCATATCTTCTTTTTGGAATTTGACATTTTAATTTCACATCCAGTTTTAATGATTTTCTCATTTTTCCATTTACATTGTTGTAGTCGTACATATTGTTATCCTGGTTTTGTTTACTTCACTCTGCATCAGTTCATGTAAATCTTTTCATCCTTTTCCATATTCATCATGGTTTTTTTTTATCTTTTAGCACTGTAACATTCATATGCCACATATTATTTAAGCTATGTTTAGTCATTTCCTAGTTGATGGACAACTACTTTGTTTTAGTTCTTTGCTACTACAAAAAAAAATGCTGCTTTAAATATTTTTGTTATTGGCCTTCTTGGGATATATTATGCCTAGCAGTGAAATCTTTAGGTTTAAAGGGTATAGGCATTTTGATAATTTTATTGGCATAATTTCAAATTGCTTTCCAGAATGGTTGTACTAATTCACATCTCTAACAATAATGCATCAGTGTGTTTGTTTTTCTTCAATCCTCCACCACTGATTTTTGCAACTGCTTCTGCTATTTTGGGATTTGAGGTATTGTTCTGTCTTGCATTTCTTTTGTTATTAGTGATTTGGAATATTCCTTTATGCATTGTTAATAATTTTCAGTCCTTTTGAAAACTGTTCATATCCTTTGACCACTCATTTATTGCAGAAACACTTTTGCTCTTTATATATTTCTGTTAGTTGTCTAAATGTCTTTTATATTAGATCTTTATTAGAACTATTTGGTACAAATATTTTTTCCCAGTTAACTGCTTCCATTATTCTTATTATTCCAGATGCATTATTTTTGCTTGTACAAAAGCTCTTCAATTTCATATAATAAAATTGATCTATTTTAAGTTTTATAGTTGTCTCCATCCTTTGTTTCATTAATAATTAAATACTCATTCATATTTGCGATAGGTTCTACTTTTCATTCACTTATACATTCATTCACTTATAAATTTTGTCAGTTTTATTGAGGAAAAAGTTTTTAGTTTTGTTTCTTAGTTTCATTAATTTCCTCTAATTTGCAAGATTTCTTATTTTGCATTTGTTTTGGGCTTGACTCTAATTTTTCAGAATGAATATTCTGTTCATTAATCCATCTTTTTCTATTTTGTTAATATATGTTTTTTAAGGATAGAATTTTGCCTCATCTTCATCATTGTTATTCATAAAGTTATTAATTATTTCTATGATTTGTTCACTGACTTACTCTTTAGGATTTCATTATTAAGTCTCTCTGTAGGTATGTGTCTTTTGTTTGTACTCTCTAAATTGATTACCATTTTTTTTGTGGTGTTATACTGAAGGACATCCAATGGACAGCTGAAATACTCCATTGTTATCCATACAATATCAAGAAATCTAACGGAGGGAACTCAATTGTGGAAGATTTATGGTAGGGATTGGGGATAGACAAGAGCTGCTCATGATGGGAAGTTATGGGTGGATTATGAGTTGCATTATTGGAAAGCATTACAACTCCCTCTCCCTACCTTCACCATTTAGATTGCACAGGTTGCTTGAAGTGGGCATCTAAGTGTGGAAGTAATATGAGATCTCAGGTGAATGCTGATGGAAGGATAAAAGGAAGGAGGAAAGAGGTCCAGAGCAGGAGGCTTTACCAGAAAATGAAGGCATTTGTGGGCTCTCCTCATAGAGGCAACATGAGGACCCTGGGTACCTGGAAGGGTCCCTGAGAATGGGGGAGAAAGGCACAAGAAAGAGATGTAGAAAGGAATCAAGGATAGAAAGAATATGGTATTTGGAGAGTGGAGAGTTTTACTTTTGTCTTGGGCTCTGCCACCAGTAATATAATTATAGATAATTTATTTTTGGTTTTGGTACATTCATTTATTTGTTTGTTTTAGATAATATGCATTTAACCTTGGTTTTCTTATCTACAAAGTACAAATAATACTGTATGCTTATGCAGCCTATCTCAAAGAATTATTGAATTTTTTAAAACTGTAAAGCACAATCAATTGGAAAATCATAGAATTAGAATCACAGAGGTGGAAGAAACTTCAAAAGTCATCTAATCCAATCCCCCACTGAAGCATACTCCATTATGGTTCATTGCCTCATTGACTCTTACTATTAGTACCTATCTATGCCTTCTCATCCAGGACAATCTTATCCATGTCCTTCTATGATTGCTCAGAGAAAAACATTGAGAGACTCATGTGACAGAACATGTTTATAAAATACTGTGCAAATCTTTAAAGCAATATATAAATATGTGCTAATATATAACAAATTTGCAAAACTTCTTTATAAATTATAATATTTCATTGATCATAGGATCATTGATTTTTAGAGCAGAAAGCAGCTTTGAAATCAAGTTTACTCTGCCTAGCTTTACAGATAAGGCAACTGAGGCTCAGAGAGATTAAGGGATTTTTTCAAGTAAATGTCTGAGACTGAATTTGAACTTAGGTTTTCCTGGTACAAAGATCAGTGCTCTAGGTATTATGGCACACCATTTATCTGTTATCTTTCACTCTTACCAACATTAATTCATTCTTTTTTTGACCAGGTATATTCTTAGTGTTGTCCTTGATACCAATTCTCACCTGCTGATTGGTGGTGTCATGCTATACAGTATATACCACCCTTCTTTCCATCATTCTGCAGATAATAACCATATATTATATTCATCATAAATATATTTATATTTAATTTGTAATCATATACCATCTTGCTTTACTTTATTTTCCAGTGCTTGGCATATAGAACTCAAATGCTTTTTCAAAATTGATTCATTCATTTATTAGAGAATTTTGAGGCTAAAAAGATGGGTAAGCAGCATGGAGTAGATTGGGATTAATCAATTAATCAATGAGCATTTGTTAAGACCTTCCTATATGCCAAATACTGGGGATACAACTACAATAAATGAAACCACCCCTAACTTCAAGAAGCTTACTTTCTATGAAATAGAAGAGAGAATGGGAGTGCATACAAGGCACAGGAAGTATTGAAATAGCTGCACAGTTTCTCAATTGTCTTCCTTTCTCTTCAAGTTCATCATCTTGTTACAGTGGTTATTCAAAATACATGTACTAGTAAATTTCAAGTTTGTCTACCTGTGAAGGAGGTCTTTATCTATTTTGTTTCTCCCTTGTGAATTAGAACACAGATCTATTTTTCAATGACAATGAATTTTTATCAAGGGTGCCCGATGGTATACTGGGGCTCCTGCAATCAGTATAATATTATCCATAGCCATGAATATTGGTAGAATTTCTCTATCAAAAGGGAATTCCTCTTTTCTTTGGTTTTACATATACATATAATATGATAATCACAATATATTACATCATATTATATATTATATTAAATTTCATTATAACATACTTATTTCATTATATTGTTATTAATGTATAGGTAGCATAGTTAATTGGGTGCTAGACTTGGAGTCAAGGAAAAATATGATCAAATCTGGCTTCAGACACCTACTAGTTGTGTGATCTCTACCTTAGTTTCCCCATCTGTAAACTGGGGAAAGGTAATTAAGTGATATACTGAATAGAGGGCTGGGTATGGAATCAAGATGGACTCATCTTTCTGAGTTTAAATCTAGCCTCAGAAACTGACTAGCTGTGTGACCCTGGTCAAGTCACTTCACCCTGTTTGCCTCAGTTTCCTCATCTGTAAAATGAACTGGAGAAGAAAATGGCCAGCCATTACAGTATCTTTGTCAAAGAAAACTCCAAATTAGGTCATAAAGAGTCAGACGTGACTGAAATGAATGAAGAACAACAAAATAGGAATAATGATAGCATCTCCCTCCCAGGGTTTTTATGAGATCATATTTGTAAAACACTTTGCAAAACTTAAAGCACTATAAAAAGAAAAAGAAGAAGATGATGATGAAGAAGAAGAAATATGTTTGTAAATGCTTGTTGATTAATAATGTAGGTGGCATGATGGATAATTTGCTGGGTCTGAGTTCAAATCTGACCTCAGACTTATTAGTTATGTGATTCTAAGTAAGTCACTTAACCTTGATTGCCTCAGTTTTCTCATCTGTGAAATGGAATAATAAACCTACCTTTCAAAGTCATTGTGAGGATTATCTTTAATAACTGTAAAATCCTTAGCACAGTGCCTGCAACATGGTAATTGCTATATAAAAGTTAAGTATTGTTATAATGTATTATATAGTGATACAGTTTATGAATAACAACTATAATTTTGGCTTCAGATGAGTTTGAATTATTTCCTTAGTCATTCTCTTTCTTGCACTACTATTGCTTGCATTACTATTTACATACTACATAATGTATATTATATGTAATTTTAATTTTAATATATTTAATACATAAATATAATATATGGAATACAATAATATATTATATAATAATGTTATGTATGTAATATAATAAAACAATTTATATATAAAGTTGTATCTATATATAAATTTGATATATAATTAATATATCTTATATATACTTTCTCACATAATGGGCAGAGTAAATACCCACACAGTCAGCAATATCTGAGAATCCACAAAAGGAAGGGTGGGAAATGGGATTAAGGCAGTTAGCTTGGGTTGGGGGTCAGGGAGAGGGAAACTTTTGTAAAGTTGGGGTTGGAGGGTGAGATTTAAGTTTATCTCCTCCCCCAACATAAATCATCTCCCAAGATTTGTGACAGGTTTTCTCAGGGTTTGTCAAGGTCATTCTTATCTTCCCTAATGTTTCACCATTCACTCAGCACATTTCCTTCTGTATGTTGTTTTGTGTGTGTCTGGGGATTGGAGGGGCGCTGGTTTTTTTTTTTTTTTTTTTGGTTTGTTTTGCTTTGTAAAAACATATTCTGCCTGTTCCCACAGCTTCTTGGTATTGGTTTTGAAGGATGATTCAGAGATATTAAAGGGTCTTGGTTCCAGGAAGATAAAAATACCACCACCAAATAGTTTGCTCTCTATAATTAAAAGTGAACCTCTCTTCAAGAAAGCAAAGACTGCTAACCAGGGAGGATGACACTTCTTGGGTGTACTGCTCTGGCTTCAAGGGGATTTAAGTGGGGAGAGGCAAATCTCTTTATTTATATGAAGGTATCAAGTGTAGCTACCCCAATGAATAAATAGTAACTTGAAGGATCCAGTGCAACCAACAATTTTTTAAAGTCATTACAAAGTCTTTGTTAGATCATGTCTTATCACCTACATGAGGGTGTACCCCATGGCTCTCTTCTCATATCTCTCTATACCCTCTCTCTCCATACCCTTAACTTTCATAAGTTTGATCATCTCTACACAGAGAACGCCTAGGTCTGTATTCAGCTCTAGTCTCTTGCCTGATTTCTAGTCTTGTAATACCAGCTGCCTCCTGGATATTTCCAAGTGGATGTCCCATAGCCATCTCAACCTTACCAAAATAGAATTCATTATTTTTACTCTTCAAACACACTTCTCTTCCTAAATTCTTTATTCCTTTGAAGTCTGCACAATGTTTCCAATAATCTACATTTGTAATCTTAAAGTCATTCTTGATTCTTTTCTCTCCTTTGCCTTTTATATCCAATAAGTTGCCACACTATATTTCACATCTGTCTCCCTCTCTCCATTCATATGGCCACTACCCAAGTTCAGATTCTCATTCCTGGATTCTTACAATAGCTTCCTAATTATTCTCCCTGCTTTTAGCCTTTCTCTCTCCAATAAATTAAGCTCTACACAACTGCCAAAATGATATTCCTAAAGCACAAATCTGATTATATTCTTTCTTTTTTTTTTTTTTTGCTTAGGCAATTGAGGTTAAGTGACTTGCCCAGGGTCACACAGCTAGAGCATGTTAAGTGTCTGAGACCAGATTTGAACTCAAATCTTCCTGACTTCAGGGCTGGTGCTCTATCCACTGCGCCACCTAGCTGCCCCGATTATATTATTTATTTATTCAAGAAACATCAGTAGTGTTCTGGATAATAATCAGGAAGTTCTGAAGCAGGGAGAGTATTCAGGGGAAGATAATGAGCTTAGTTTTGAACATTTTGAGTTCAAGATATCTATGGGATATCCAAATAAGTGTCAGAGATGTGAGACTAAAGATCAAGAGAAGTTAGGACTGGTTAAATAGGCCTGACAATTATCTGCAGTAGATGATAATTGAATCTGTATGAACTGATGAGCTCACTAAACTAGTATAGATGGAGAAGAGAAAGGAAAAAAGAGAAGAGGAGAAGAAAAAAGAGAAGAGAAGAAAGGAGAGCAACACTAATGCTAGTGGGTGAAACTTGGATGAAGATTCAGCAAAGGAGAAGGAGAAGGAGCTATGACAGGTAGGAGGAGGAGGACCAGCAAAGAGGACTATTAGGAAAATCTAAAGAGAAGAAATTATGCAAGCAAAGATGGTGATCAAGAGTATGTAAAGCTGAAGAGAGGTCAACAAGTGTGTGGACACTATTAGATTTGGCAATCATAAGATCACTGGTAACTTTAGAGGGAGTAGTTTCAGTCAAATGATGAGGTCAGAAGCCAGACTGCCCAAAGTTAAGAGAGTGAGAGGAAAGGAAGTGAAGACGTTGCTTGTAGATAGCTTTCTTAAGGAGTTCAGCCATGAAAGCTTGGAGAGATATGGGCTGATAACTAGCAAGGATGAACAGTCAAGTGAGAATCTTTTTTTTTTTTTATATGATAGATGTCTACAGATGAAGGAGACATGGATTGTCAGCAGCAAGGAAATAGCCAGTAGAAGAAAAAAGTATGAAGTTTAGTAAGAGAGTATGGGTGATAGAGGGGGAAGCTTCTGAGGAAGATGGGTTGGAATAGGATCACTTGTGAATGCAAAGGAGTTAATCTTGGAAAGGAGCAGGGTTTTCTCTTCATGTAAACCTGGGATAACAGAGATAGTCATGGAAGACACCTGAATATTCTATGATCAGGAGAGGAGGCAGAGGGGAGGAGAAGAAGAAGGAAAAATAGTTTTTGGAGAAAGGAGCTCCATTTTTTCAGTGAAATATGAGACAAGAGCATGATAAATATGGAAATATGTTTAGAAGAACTGCACATGTTTAACCTATATCATATTGCTTGCTGTCTTGGAGAGGGGAAAGAGGAGAAGAGAAGGAGAAAAATTTGGAGCACAAAAATTTGCAATGGTGAATGTTGAAAACTATCTTTACATGTATTTGGAAAAATAAAATACTATTAAAATAAAGTATAAAGGGAAAAAATTTAAGGCAAGGTTCTTAACTGAAAGAGGGAGAAGGAAGGACTGCAAGTGAGGAGGGATGGAAAGGTTTTGGAAAGTCATTTTGATAAGTAGGATAGTGAATCAATTAGGAAAGTATAAAAAGGATTGCCTTGCTTCAATGAGGGCTTCTATGAAGTCTTTTGAGATCTCCCAGTTTCTCTTTCTTGACTTAACTTTTATGCATTTTTTCTGTGTATCTGTTGAGATTATTATTATTTTTATTTTGTATACTAAGCACCCTCATGATGTTTCACAAATACTAAATTTGAATGAATTTGTGTTGAATTGAGTTCATAGGACTGTATACCATCCTCTATAAAATGACTGTTTACATTTTCTGTAAACAGTGGTCTAAGTCTCTTTGGCAGTTATCATCTATCTTGTTTCACCACATTAATCCAGACAGACAAATTGTTCTTATGATTCACCTAAGGTCACACAGCTAGTAAGTGGTGGAGCCTGGGTCTTCTCACTTTTACCATACATTATATCCTACATACGTGCTCTGAATCCTTGCCTGGGCATCTCCTCTAAAGTCAGTTTTTTCCTTGGGGGAAGGATTAATCTTTTGCCATCTTTCTTAAGTGTGTATAGAATTTTGTTTGTTTTTGTGATGACTGGATCTGATTTCTCTGGGCCTCCTATTATCTATCTATCTCTGACATGCCTTGAATCATCAGGCACCAAAGTGACTCTGGGGAGAACAGATTGGGTCCATGTAGGCATAGTTGAGTTCTGAAAGTAATCATTTAGCACAGGGCTTGGAAAATTATGATCCATGGGCCAAATTTGGTCTGCTGTCTGTTTTTATATGCGCCATTAACTAAAAATGATTTTTATATTTTAAATATTTAATTACATCTAATTTAGTGCTTACCACACAGTAGGCACTTACTAAGTCTTGGTTAACTTGATGTAACTTGATAATGCAATTTATTGTCATAGTAATAATAAATTTCCCATCTGCTACTAGTTGTACCAAAGACATTTTCAGAGAGCCTATAGAGTATGAATTTACATCTTAATAATTTTTTACATTTAAAAAGTAGTTTTAATTATTTGACTAATATTCTATAGAATAAAGATGAAAAAAATAATTGCAGGATAGCAACCTGTCTCAGACTATTTCTATTTGAAGCCAATGGGATAAAGGAGAATGGAATAGCAATGATAATAATAATAATAAACAATAATAAAATTTATATGGCACAGTTCTGCCTTTGGCTCAGATTACTGAGCAAGTCATTAAACCTTTTAGTGTTATAGGTAACTCCCTTATAACTATAAGTTATGGAGAAGGAAGGGGATTCTAAAAGATCACTTGGGGTTCATTTTACAGATAAGGCAACTGAATCCCAAGGAGATTATTCATTTTTTTCCCTAATTTCTATTGGGAATTGATTTTGGATTGCTTCTGTGTATTCAATGAGAGCAAACTTCCTGGACTGTCTGTATAGAATATAATAGAATATGTGAAAGAAGAATATGACTGTTACCTGAATCAGGCAAGCTTTATAGAACAGCCTTGGGAAGGAATGCCTGACATTCCAGAGGTTTCCTTATTAGGAGAGAGAATGGGTGAGGGAGATTCATGGCATGGTTAATGGCCATTTGGAGGGGTTCAGCAAATATAGACTCTGACAACAACTTCCTGTGTGAAGGCAGTGTGATGTAGTAGAGACCACTGAGCTAAACAGTGGGAGAATCAAGTCTGGAGGTCCGGTCTTGGGTTTCAACTTCTCATCTATAAAATAGGTCTGTCTTGGATGATTATGAAGGTTCTTTCTGATTTATATTCCCTGTGAAATTATTTATTAGATTATATCCTATTTTAAGAAAACAAGGTGTCTAAAATGTTGATTTATGAAAAAAAGACAATTATAGGATGGGGATTTCACAGAAATGAGCTTCTTTGCTTATGATTCTTCACCAAGTCCCTGTTCATGTGCCCCCTTTTTATTTATTTTTTATTTTTTTGTTTTCTTCCCCAACTAGTTGATATAGCCGAGAATTATGGCTTATCCCATCTTTGTATTTGGGGTACTTTGCACTCATTTAATGGACCTGTGATCTTGTTGATACAGGAAAAGTCCTGCACAATGACTCAGGTTGTAATCCAGACATGGGCTACCCATGCTGTATAACTCAGGTTGATGTTCTTCTATAAATTACACATCTCTCCTGACATGGTAAGGATATTAATGTAACATGCTGGCTGCCCATTTGTTATCCTTTAACATAGGACTAGATCTTCCACTCTTCTTATCACATATTTCTTTGATAATGTCTTTTATTCCTTGTCTTTTTCTAAGTTCCTCATTGGTTATATGTTGCAGCCTGCTCACACCTACCATAAATTTCTCCATTGCTTTCTGTGAAATAATAATTTTTCATGCTTTAGAGGCAATTGTCTTTTATGGACCACACCACCCATGTTTCACTGAGATTCAGTAATATGAGTAGAGTGTTGCTTGTTATTAAGAAGTTAGTCCCCTGTTTCCATAGGAAGCTTGGATTTATCAAAGAAGTTTTGCAATTTCCTGAAGCCAATAGAGCTTATTCTATTCCTGTCCAAATTCAGATTCAAATCACTGTCAACCTATCCTGTCTGTTCCAGATACAATGCTGATTGGCAGCTAGGTGGCATTGGAAAGAGTATTGGACTTGAAATCAGGAAATCTTGAGTTCAGATATAGTCTCAGATATTAGCTATGTGATCTTGGGCAAGTCACTTAATATGTTTGCCTTAATTTCTTCATCTGTATAATAGGGATAATAATAGCATCTATCTTCTAGAGTTGTTATGAAGATTAAATGAGATAAAACTTGTAACACTTTGTAAACCTTAAAGGGCTATATAAATGTGAGTTATTTATTATGTGTATATTTTTCATCAAAACAAATAATATAATCTGAGGGCTATAGACATTCTTTATTCTTTTGCTCTTTCTTGTATGGCCAAAGGCTCAATCCCTTCTAGGAAACCTGACAACGTACTGGGGCTTTTAATTAGAACAGTGTCATCCACAAGTACCTTAACATACAAAGGAAAAAAAACTCTCTTTCACTTGGACCCTGTGCTGAATATCTACTATCACAGTGGTAAATACCTTTGATGACTGTCAGTTTTGTGTCTTACCTAATGTTTATGATTTACTGAATCAGTTGTTAAAGGTTTTGTTTTCCTGTGATTTCTTTTAAGGAATATTGAGTGATATTTATGAAGGCTTTGAAGATCCATTAATTGAGAAGATGCCTTTAAGATGGCATTTTGTTCTATTGAATCAAATGGGTTTTTCATAATCAAAAAACAATACAATATTAAATTCTCTACTTCTCTCAATCAGTTGAAAAATTGTAAAGATATGACACAGTGGTGAAAAGCTCTTTTGAAAGCTTACTTTCTTCCTGTTAATATCATCATTTGGCATGTCTTCAATTAGACTATAAATGGTTTGTTTAAATTTTTTATATAGATGGAGATCAGACAAATAAACCTGTAGTTGTTGATGTCTTAATAATTACCTTTTTTGTGTCTGAGATTTCCCCCCTACACTTTTGTAATTTTTCTCTCCTTCCTATTGTTTTTTTTGCACTCTTACAATTAGTGCCTAGCACAATTAATAAATGCTTGTTGACTTGATTTGACTTGTCTCTTCCCGCATGGATCTTTTCTATTGAGAATTGGTCCAATCCAACTACTTTTCCAGCACGGTCCATTTGGCACCATAAAGTTTGGATTTTTTTCCAGCTTTTTTCATTAATTACACCTTTGTGCTGGGTAAATCACAACTCTTTTAAGACTTAGTTTTCTCATAACTTTCAAGATCCCCTCTAGCCTTAAACTTATAATCGTATGATTCTATCTTTCTTCTCTTTAGTGTCATGTCTACCTCCCCTAGGCATATTTCCAGGATTATGATGTTGGGTAGTGTAGTGGTTCCACAGTCCTTGATGATGAAAAACATTTGTTATAATGATTTCTATAATTCTTTTCCATTTTTACGCCAATTGGAATTGGCATTCCATTTTTCATCTTTAAATGTCTTCAGGATGACTTAGTTTAATTGGCTTATTTGTTAGGCTTTTTAAAAAACTGGCTTTATGCTATAATGCTTTGTTTTTTCTGATTTACAAGATGATTCTGATCATAATTGCTTCTTGTTCTCCTTCATAAGAACTTACAAATTAGTTTATCTTCTAAACCCCTGTTGCCTCAGACTGCCACCTTTCTGTACTTACTTCTTGGCAGTAAGTCAGTGTTTGCTGATTAAGGCAATTTCTGGGTTCTGTTGGACTTTCTGTTGTGGCAATAGTTTTACAGTAGCTAAATCATATATAAAGTTATCATTATACAATGTTAATGTCATTGCTGTTGTCCATTTTCCATTTATCATTGCTAATTCCTTGTTCACATAATTCATTATTGAGTTAGTCAATATTGCCATATCTTTTTCTCATTCTTCTTGCTTTTTACTATTTCTGATCTTTGCTTTAACAAAGCCAGTTAGTTGAATCTATATAGACAGCTATTTCAGGAATAACTCCTACATCAATATGAAGTAGTTTTCTGTCTATTAGAATAGAGTTTATTTAATTTTTTGCGATGTTATCTGGTACTCACTATGTTCAGCATCACAGTTTTAATGTCTTTCAATGTACTTTATGTGGTTCCTGATTATTTGAAGTATCCCTTTAAAATGCTAGATATAGCTGGCAGCAGTTTTGATGAAGTTGATTTCAGGTCTCTGGCTCTTTGGATAACAGAACTGTACTCAATGTTTTGGGGAAATTTGACTTTTCTTAGCATCCTATGCTAATGGTGGCACTTGTCCAGAGCTGCTACTTCCCCTGTAGATTAGAGAACTTTAAATGTACCAATGATAAGAACTCTCCTCTCCCTCTTCCCCTCAAAGAAATGGACAAACTATCTCTCAAAGGCAACGTATCTGATAACTCCCTGTGTAGATCCACTTTTTCAGGCATAGTGAAGCAGGAGGAATGAAAATTTAACTTGAGTTACATGAAAACCAGAAATAGCTGGGAGTCTCCTCCACAACTAAGAAACCACCAAACAACTGGTTTTACAAAATCCATTCATACAACCATGGCAAAGGAGAAAGGGGAGAAGGAAGATGATGGCACAGGGAGAAAAGCAAAGTAAATCATTACAGAAGTGGGACTGGCAAATGCTAGAAAACAATTATAGAAAAATCTGTGGTCATTTTAGACTTACAGTTGTGCTAAAAATCCTTATGTTGGTGTGAAAAAGCTTGTGCTCTACTTTCATGACAAAACAATAGATTGTGAGATTCCCATAGAGGATGGGAATGTGCAGAAAGACTCTTAAAGTGGGTCCTATTTCCCCTCAAGGAGAAAAATTATAGAGCATAGTCACCAATGCCTCCCCACCAAATCCATCCTCATTGGAGGTAGCTCAATGGACTGCAGCAGCCTACAGTTTGGCAAGAGATTAGTGTAGGGAAAGGAGCTTCTCTGAGAAACATTGAGCTACTTAGAATGGACTTCAAAGAGACTGTCTTGGGAAAAGTTTCTTAGGAAGATTACTAAGGAGAAGAAACACAGCTGGAAGAAATATACTTTCCCAGAGGTCTTTGCTTCATTGGCAGTTGATGACAAACAGAGAGAAAAATCTAGAAAAAAGGCAGTGTTGATGATATAAGAAAACTACTTTGCTTTCAAGAAGGTAGAAATGTAGTTAGGTGTTTACCCAAATTGCCTTTCTGTCTTGGATAATTGCTGATACATTTCAATTCTGTTGTTGAACCAACTATATTCAAAATAATAGAATAAGCAAAAAAGGGACACGTGCAGGAGGTTGACTCATTGGTAGCAAGAAGAGTTTCACAAACATTTGTTGAATCATAAAAAGGACCTGTAGCAAGAGGTGAAAAGGTATATCAAAAATAATTTTGTTGAAACTTGGGGATGGTTGAGACTTTCTCCTAGATACCTCCAATACTAAGTTAGTTAATACCCTGGAACTGGATGGTATTAACTACTTTATTGGGCATCAAAGAGAGCAACGAAGATTGAGGTGAGATGAAGATAAACTTTCACCAGGACCAGATATTTCCACAGAGAAAAGGGTCTTCAATAATAAGAAACAGTTGAAAGGCATTCAGAATACTCCTTCTTCCTGAGCACAGCACTGGATTCTGCTCACTATTTGTGATTTACTCTTAGATCTCTCTGCTTGACCTTCCTCAAAATTTTTCTCCCCTCTTCTATTGGATGCAGGTATCCATTTTGGAGATAGTATAGATATTCCAAATAGAGTCCTTGAGTTCCCTGGCAAGAAATATTTTTGATAATATTGGCCATCTTTACTTCTATTATCCCCTCCTGAATCATTGCCTTGCCTTTATAGAGCAACTGTTACCTCAGTAAAATTATGAGCTATTCCATGAAGTATTATTTAAGATAGATAAGTCATAGTAGAATTTTGACAAAAGGTAATCCACTAGAGAAGGAAATTGCAAACTACTCCAGTATCTTTGTCAAGACACCCCACAGAATTATTAAAATAAGAGAAGAGATGACTTAAGAAGATGAACCCCTAAAATTTAAAGGTTCTTCCACTGCTGGGGAAGAATAACAGACAACTACAAGTAGTACCATATTTAATGAAACAATTGGACCAAACTTGAAAGGATGCTAAGCTGCAGATGCATCTTAGTGTTGATAGAAACCTGGAATATAAAATCTATGAATTAAATCAAAATCTATGAATTGGATGTGGTCAAACAGGAGATAGAAAGATGAAATATTGATATCTTGGGTGTCAATGAACTTAAGTGGATGGGAATGGATGCACTTAATTCAGGCAATCACTACACATACTACTGTGGGAAAGGATCTCTTAAAAGAAATGGAGTAGCTTTCATAGTCAATAAAAGGGTGAGAAGAGTGGTAATAGGCTATGATCTCAAAAATGACAGAAGGATATCTGTTCAAATCCAAGGCAGATCATTCAACATCACAGTAATACAAATCTTTGCTTCAACCATTAACACCAAAGAGGCCAAGGTTGATTAGTTCTATGAAAACCTATAACATTTTCTAGAAATAAGACCAGACTGATGATGGTGGATTTACTGTACCAGATATAAAACTATATTACAAAGCAGCGGTCATCAAAACCATTTGGTACTGGCTAAGAAATAGAGTAGTCGATCAGTGGAATAGGATAGAATCACAAGACAAACTAGGCAATAACTATAGCAATTTAGTCTTTGATAAACCCAAAGACCACAGATTCTGGGATAAGTACTCACTATTTGACAAAAACTGCTGGGAAAATTGGAAACTAGTGTGGAAGAAATTAGGGCTTGACCCACATCTAACACCACATACCAAGATAAGATCTAAATGGGTTCATGATCTGGATATAAAGAGTGATACTATAAGTAAATTAGAGGAACGTTTACCTCTCAGACCTATGGAGATGGAATAAAGTTCAAAGAAGATCTGGAACTCTTAATTGAAAACCAGATAGATAACTTTGACTATATTAAGTTAAAAAAATTTTTGTACAAACAAAACCAATGCAGTCAAGATTAGGAGGGAAGCAATAAATTGGGAAATCATCTTTACATTTAAGGGTTCTGATAAAGGTCTCATCTCTAAAATATATAGAGAATTGTCTCATATTTATAAAAATTCAAGCCATTCTCCAATCGATAAATGGTCAAAGGATATGAACAGACAATTTTCAGATGATGAAATTAAAACTATTTGTAGTCATATGAAAAGGGGCTCCAAATCACTATTGATCAGAGAAATGCAAATCAAGACAACCCTGAGGTACCACTACACATCTGTCAGATTGGCTAAAATGACAGGAAAAGTTAATGATGAATGTTGGAGGGGATGTGGGAAGGCTGGGACACTGATGCATTGTTGGTAGAGCTGTGAACGGATGCAACCATTCTGGAGAGCAATTTGGAACTATGCTCAAAAAGTTATCAATCTGTGCATACCCTTTGACCCAGCAGCATTTCTATTGGGCTTATATCCCTAAGAAATCATAAAGGAAGGAAAGGGCCCCACATGTACAAGAATGTTTGTGGCAGCCCTTTTTGTAGTGGCTAGAAACTGGAAATTGAATAGATGCCCTTCAATTGGAGAATGGCTGAATAAATTATGGTATATGAATATTATGGAATATTATTGTTCTGTAAGAAATGACCAGCAGAACGATTTCAGAGAGGCCTGGAGAGACTGGCATGAACTAATGCTGGGTGAAATGAGAAGAACCAGGAGATACATGGCAACAACAATACTATATGATGATCAATTCTGATGGACATGGCTCTCTTCAACAATGAAATGTTTCAAACCAGTTCCAATTGTTCAGTGAAGAAAGCCATATACACCCAGAAAGAGGGATGTGAAATGTGGACCACAACATAACATTCTCATACTCTTGATTGATGTTTGCTTACATTGTGTTTCCTTTATCTGATATGTCTTCTGTGTAAATACAATTTCTCTTGCACAAAAATGATAAGTGTGGAAATATGTATACATATATTCGATTTGCCAAGTAGTTTAACATAATTAACATGTAGTGGATATCCTGCCATCTAGGGGAGGGGTGGAGAGTTGGGGGGAAAATCTGTAACAGAAAGCTATGTAAGGGTTAATGTTGAAGAATTACCCATACATATGTTTTGCAAATAAAATAAAATTTAAAAAAAAAGAAAAAGAAATAAGACCAGAAAAAGAAATTCTACTCATCACAGGTGATTGGAATGCTGAAGTAGGAAATCAAAAGTTAATTGTCATAACTAGCAATCTTGGTCTTTAATTTAAGATTAACATGAGCATAGATGGATAGAAGGGTCAGGTGTACATAGAGTTATAAAGAGTGAGACATGACTGAACAATTAAACAACAATAATTTCTATATTACTTCTGCCACCCAAACTATCAACTAGAAGGTGAATAGAAAGTACTTGAAATCTTTCATTGTGAAAATTCAGGTAACTTAGAACCTTCCAAAGGCTCCACTGGATTCTTCTAACCCCTCTATCTTCTTGCATCTGTTTATCATCAGTGTAAATGAAGCAAGGACCCCTCAGAACATTATACTTCTTTCAGTTAGCTCTTAGTGATCTTCTTAAGCAACAAACTCATGAAACAATCTCTCTGAAGTCTAGCTCATTAGCCCATGAAAATTCCAGCCACTTTCCAGCCATACAACACCTGAGATCCAGATTAAACTCCGGCACTGGGCAGGTAGTGAAGTGAGTACTGAATTGAAGAGGCCCAATTCTTTTCTTGAAGAAAGGCTTCAGGATATAAAGGAGCCCTGTTTCTATGTAGTTCACAAGCCCTTGGCTTCTCTCATTTTTTCTTCTTAGAATATCCTTTTCTATGTATTTCATATCATCCTGACCTTTTCACACCTTGACATTTAAGCCATCAAGTATCATAAGATATCTTGTTTTAATTTGAAGGTTTTTATTGTTTTTTATAGAATTCACTTATCTTTTCATCCTTAGAAAATAGCACTGGTGCATAAGCCGAAATTATTTTTATTGTGCCCTTTTTTTGCAAATATTTATCATCAGTCCTAAAATATAGAGTGGCCATATATTCCACAGGAGTCAGGAAATTCATAGCGTACTTCCCTAGGTGACCTTATCTGATTTTATGTTACCACATATTACTCTGCAATCCTCTAAGTCTTTCACATTCTTTTTCAATATTTTTATTATAACTTTAGTCTTTTAATCTATTTCTAGTTCTAATATTTAGTCCAATAAAATGGAAGTAAAATTGGAAATAGAAGAGGACTTTTCCTGGAATCAAAATTACAAAACTTACAGTGGCTAATGAGAAAATATACAAAAATGGAAAATGCAGGCCAAAAAAA
Source organism: Myrmecobius fasciatus (assembly GCA_023553655.1). Classification (NCBI taxonomy): domain Eukaryota; kingdom Metazoa; phylum Chordata; class Mammalia; order Dasyuromorphia; family Myrmecobiidae; genus Myrmecobius; species Myrmecobius fasciatus. Next base: position 9,942 of record JAJPUD010001543.1, on the reverse strand, counting down.
TGGGAGCAATAGTCTGCTCTAAGTAGAGAAAAGTGAAAATAAAATAAAATTTCTAGAGTGAAGAGGAAAAAAATCCCAACAGATACAAACTAAACAAAGAAAAACATTAAACAAGATACAAATTGAGACTTTAAAATGCCATGATGAAAAAGAAAACATTGAATAAACAAAACTATATTTTAAATAAATGAAACATAAAAGAAAAAAATAAATGAATGAAATAAAATGTCTTCCTGCCAGCATCCACAAAAACCCCAAACCATCACTAATAATCATATTGAAAGAGAGGATTAAAATAACCTTTCAAAAATAATAAAACATAAATTCCAATGACAGAAGAAAAAGCAAAAGGAAAAAAAAAACCTTTCAAAAAAATAATTACCAAGAATTAGGTCCCCACATGTAAAGGAGTTAAAGAGTTAGTGCATGACCATGTATAGCAAAGAAAAAAGAATGTCCAACCTTTAAGTGGCATAAATGGTTGGTGAGGGAAGGGAAAGTTGGGCTGGGGAAGGGTGAAAACTTAGGGTCTTCTAAGGAACTGATCCATCTTTGGCTCAGTTTTTGATTAAAGACTCTGCTTGGGAGTTCTAGGGGTATGTAATATCTATCTGTTTGGGTATATGTGTATGCATGTACACATGTATATACATCTATATACACAGCTATATATGTGGATAGATACATAATACCTTCTGTTAGGAATCCCTGTTTCTTGAGGGTAGTAATTTATGAATGATTTCAAGGAGTTTGCAATTCACTGTGGGAGGTAATATGCAAAGAAAGATGTACATATAAGATATCTGTACATATATATGATGTGTCTATCTATATCTATGTCTATAGCTACCTATCTTATCTATTCTACCTTTCTGTATATCTATCTATTCTGTCTATTTTGTCTGTCTGTCCATCCATGTATCTATGTATCTTTCATCCATCCATCTATCTAGTCTATCTATATTGTCTATATATTCCATCTATCTGTCTGTCTATTGATCTATTTATCATTAAATCTTTACTACATGAATAGGCTTTTTTCTACTTCTGACTTTCATGACTCACCTCCTCTCATTCCAGAAAGTCATACACAGGAATTAATTTATGGGTCTTATCCAAAGCACTGTAAGTAAACAGGACTGCCAATCCTTTCAGTTACTCCGACAAGCTTGATTTGGGGCCCCGGGGAGGAAGCTAATGACTTGTAGTTACTTTGCTATTGTTTTCCGAAAACAATTTGACTTCCTTTCTGATAGCCTCCAAATTCCTCCAATACACATTAAGGAGCTGGGAGCCAGGGGAAGGGCTGAGCCCCAGTCAAAGCAGGGTGAACAATGCCATCTGGGTAAGATCCCATTTGTATTCCAAGCTCTACAGTGTCTTAAAGATATGAAAGATAGCAGATAGTGGGATATGACAGATCTGGCCTGGGGACTCTAAGGAACTACCCTCTTCCAAAGCTTGGGAACTTCTCCTCAGGCTCAGAAGACAAAGCAAAGACAAAGACTGGTCTTGATCTGAGAAGTCTGTCAATATTGGTTTGTATCTTATTTGGAATTCAGACTGCCATGTGGTTGGATTCATTTGGAGATGGAAGTCACCACTTTCTTATCTCTGCCCTCTAGCAAACAAGGGTGAAAGTTAGACTCTCTTGTCCCACATTGTACCTATTCCTAGAGACAAAACTCAATAGTGGATAATCTCCTTGTCTTGAATGTCTCTCTATAGCTGTCTTGAGCTAACCCATTAGGATATAAGTTCACTGTGAATTGGAATAGCAATGTTTCATTGTACTTGTATTCCATGTGCCTACTGTAGCTCCTGGAACATAGTAGGTGCCAAACAAATATTTATGGGGCAGTTGAATGGTACAGTGAATAGAGTCCTGAGTCTAGACTCAAACTAGAGAGACCAGAATTCAAATTTGACCTCAGACATTTACTAGTTGTGTGACTCTGAGCAAGTCAATTAACTCCTGCCTAAAATTGGAGAAGAAAATAGCAAGCCATTCCAGTATCTTTGCCAAGAAAACCCCATGGATAGTTGGTCCTTGTGGTCACTAAGAGTCAGACTGATTAAACAACAAGAAGTAAACAACTGCTAGTTGATTGTTGAGACTACACTCTATAGCCTTTCTTATCTTGTATGTGATGCTCACAGGGATTCTTTGAATAGTCCACTTCCATCCTGGTCTTGGGGCAGTGGTGGGGGAGTGTTAATTACCATATTCCCAGTATTCAACTGAGTTGGGGTCAGACCAACATCTATAGAATCAGGGGAAGTTCCACTCAAGTATGCTCCTAAGAACATTGATTTATGAATTGGAGGTCTGGAAGAGCTCAGAGTTGGATACTTTGGGGAATAAAAGTGTTATCTCCATACAGGCAGATGTAGGGATGATATTATAAACAGACTATTAGCCAAATCAGTGATTAGGTTTCACAACTTTTTAACAGGGCTTGGTCTGATCATATTAATGATGTTATTGTGAAATGACATTGGTTGGGACAACTTAATGAAGGTTTTATCTTGACAACAGTACATTGAAATAGCACTTTTTGTTCAGTCATTTCAGTTAAGTGTGACTCATCATCATTATCCCATTTGAGGTTTTCTTGGCAAAAATGCTGGCATAGATTGCCATTTCCTTCTCTCGCTCATTTTACAGGTGAGGAAACTGAGGCAAGTAGAGTTATAAGTGACTTGTATAGGTCAGACAGTTAAAAAGTGACTTAGGCCTGATTTGAACTCATGAAAATATCTTCCTGGTTCTAAACCCAGTGTTCTATCCATAGTGTTACCTAGCTGAGATATTACTATAATACCTTTTTTGCAGAAGAGAAAATTAAGATTCAAACTGGTAAAGGATCCTCGGCCTAAATCTATGATTTGCTCAAGATCATCCAATAGTGGCAGGTTATCCACAAGCCCTAACCCAGTGAGTGATTTTGCCAACAAATGACTCTGATTCAACGAACAGCCCTCTTTACTTTACCCTGTTTGCCTCAGTTTCGGCATTTATAAAATGAATTGGAGAAGGAAATGGCAAGTCATTCTAGTATCTTTGCCAAGAAAACCCCAAATAAGGTTATAGTCAGAAATGACTAATCATCTAAACAGTGACAACAACCCCTTCCCCATGACCCCCCCAAAAACCTCAGAAGTGAATGAAATTTATTATTTCTTCTTTTGAAAAGTAAGCAGGAAACCATAACTTTTTTTGTTTTTTTCTTCTTCTTTTACAACATGACTAATATGGAAATATGTGATTGCACCTATAACAAATTGCTTAAGAACAATATATATTATATATATATTATAACAAATCTTAAGAAAGGGAGAAGAAAGGGAGGGAGAAAATTTGGAACTCAAAATTTTATTAAAAATGAATGTTAAAATTGTCTTTATATGGAGTTAGAAAAAATAAAATGCTGTTAAAATGTAAAAAAAAATCAGAGTTATATTATTTGTGTGAGAAGAAAGGAGGTAACTAACCATTTACAATAATCTCCCATTCCTGATTGTGGAGATCAGAAATACCTTAATTAAGGATTTACAGTGTGCATGGAGATTGAGCTGTCATCCTCTGTGTCCCTGTGGAAAAGGTCTCAATGAACGTCATAAGATGAGCTCTTCTGACCTATGTCTCAAGAGCGTGATTGTGCTAAAAGATGGTTGTTGGCTCAGTCAAATCAGATATGAGTAGACTGGTCCAGCACAATGCCATTGGGAAAAGAATCAGGCTTTGGGTGATAATCTTTCCTATTATTTCAGACCCATTTTGCTTGCTAAATTTATCTTCCTAGGGACACAGCTCAAGTCTCTCCCCAAAGGATTCTAAGTCAGAAGGACCCAGGAGAATCTTCCTACCTTCAGTTTTCCCAAAAGACCTCTGAAATTTTGTCTTAAGCACCCAGACAAAATGAAAGAGCCACAGAATTGCTCAGAATACCAGAGACAACATGGACTGTTTCTTCATTTTCCATTTCTTGGAACAGGGTGTTCTGGCAAAGAAAGACTTATCCATTTTAGCCAGTATCTGAAAGGGAAAAGATTTAAAAGGGGACTGCTTAAGCCTGTAGTATCTGCATCTCTACTTATAATGGGGTGCCAAACTGCACTGACTGAAAAGTATGACCTCAGCTGGCTAATCGTGGCTCCAATTACCCATTATGCCTTCCCAGTGAGTCAGTGGGGATTCATTGCTCTTGCAATTAGACAACAAGAGGACTTACTTACCTACAGCATGCTGAGAAGGCATAAGGAGAGAGCGCCCTTTTAACATCCGGACCCAAGTCTCTTGGGAAGGAAAATTATGAGACCCAGAAATTCTTAGGCTAGCAAAGACTTTACAATGTTTCCTCAGTTATCCACCTCTTTCCAGGGAAGACTGGGCCATAAACATTGTGGACAGAGAAGTACATTGTAGCACAGATTTGTTTAAAGGATTTGAGGGAGATTGTATTACTTTCCAGGGTAACCCATGCTACTGCTTAACAAGTTCCCCAGACAGAAATTTTCTGGTGCAGAATATAAATCTCTCCCACCACAATTTCATTCAGTCCAACCTAAAGCAAGAGATACTTAAGAAGCACCTAGTCAGAGGTAACTGTGCTAGGTATGGTTAAGAGATACTTGGTTTAGAGAAAATGCTCCTACTTGCATACAGCTTAAAATCCAGAAAGTGGATGAGATGGACAAAATTACTCTAATACAGTTAGAAATGGATTATGTCAAAAAGAAAAAAAGAAATAGAGTGGCTGAGATATTATTGGAAAGAGATCACTTCTACCTGCAGTAATCAGAGAAAATATGATGGAGAGACTGAGCTAGCTCTTGAAGGAATATTTCTGTTTAATTTTATTTATTTAATATTTTCCCCCAGTTACATTCAAAATGAAAAAAAATCACATTTGTTTTTAAAATTTTTGAGTTCTATGTATTAAATTACTTGCTATCTGGGGGGGGTGGGAGGAAGGGGGAGAATTGGAACACAAGTTTTACAAGGGTCAATGGTGAAAAAGTATCCTTGCATATGTTTAGAAAGTTAAAAGTTTCAATTAAAAAAAAGAAACTGATAAAAAGTTTTTGAGTTCTAGTTTCTCTCCCTTATCTCAATCCACAATTAAGAAACCACTTGTGAAGTTACACAAAACATTTGAAGGGATATTTCAATAGATAGAAATGGGGTAAAGAAGGTGAAGGTGAAGGAAAAGCACACGTTTTGTCTCCCTAAACAGAAGTATGTGATACTGTTCCTTGAAGACAAGAAACTATGTCAAATACTTATTTGGTCCCCCAAAGATCTTAGCATAGTGTTGGGATCACAATGGGCAATCAATAAATGTTTGATCTATTAGTTGATATTCTAAGTCCAATGTTCTACTTTGATTCAACTAGATCCCAATTATTATTTTTAAAAAAAGGAATTTCCCTTGAATAGGTTGCATTATTTGAATTTACATTCCATGTTTCCATTGGGCTGAAGCTACTTTATTTATTGGTTGCTAAAATAAGAGTCCAGTGTCTTACTCTGATTCAGCCAGATCCCAATTAGGGTAATAAAAGGAATTCCCCTTGAATAGGTTGGACCATTTGAATCCATACTCTATATTTCCATTGGGCTGTAGCCATTTGCCATATTTTGCATAATAATGCAAATTTTGAATTTGAATTCAAATTTTGAATAGTGCTGACTTGATTACAGGTGACTGTTTCAAGGGATTGATTATTTGTACTAATCACAACCTGAATATATGTCACTGTGTTGGGGAAATGACCATTACTTCTGGAAGGCTGTGTCAGTGAAGACCAAACTCTGACAGAAAGGTCCTGCCAAGTAAGTGAGGAAGAGGAGGAGAAGGAGAAGGGGAAGGGTTCAGGACAGTGTCCTTGCATAAGTGAAATGAAACAGACCTAGGACTTTTCCCAAAATGGTGGAAGAGAAGGGCCCCAGAGCAGAGTTTTCTTAGAATAACTAGGAAGAGGAGTGTTCCACAGGAAGTCTACAGGTAAGAGCTCTACTTACTCTTATAAAAGTTTGTAAATCCAGAACTGAAAGTCTCATTCTTAGAACCCAACTCATGCTGAATATAAGACTAGATGGTGAAGGAGAGAATGAGGCAGGGTCCTCCTTCAGCAAAGGGAAAATATTCATTTTCCAAGAGTTAGAGTTTGGATTATGTGACTACATACAGGTCTGAAACCACTAAAAAAATTTATGAGATCCCCAGAATGAAATTTGCTTTACATTTGTCAGTCTCCTCATCTTAGCCTTAAAGGGAAATAGGCTAAGAATAAATCAGACTTTTGATGGCGAAGCAAAAGCAACTTTGCTTTGGTCCTGTACAAGATGCCATCTTAAGTAGAGTGTAGTAACTGGATATCTGCTTGGCTTTCAAGGGCTGGCATGATCTAGGGACCACAAAACTGGACCAGGAAACGATATGACTAAATTTTATTCCTAGCTCTGTACCAAGTTACATTACATTTCCCTGTCTTTCCATTTCTCAATCTACCAGATTAGGTTATTTATACTTGTCCTTGATTTTAGTCTCTCCTTGGGCATATTATTGTAATTGTTCAGTCATATCATTCTTGTCTGACTTTTCATGACAAAGATACTGAGAGGTTTGCCATTTTACAGATGACAGAATTGAGGCAAATACGGTTAAGTGATTTGCCTGGGGTCACACAGCTGGTAAGTGTTTGAGACTGAATTTAAACTCAGGTTTTCCTGACTCCAAGCACTGTATCCATTGTACCACTAGGTTGCCATATAGAAAAATCTTTTGTTTTCTAAATTTTCTGTGGAAAAATAGAAAATCCTCTTTAGTATACCAAATGACACTATTGATATTGGCTACTACTTAAACTTGTACCTTCATGTATTGGCAGCCTGGTCACCCAACATTTTGGTTCTATTTCAAAGCCTCCCCACCACAAGGGCTACCTCCTTGTTAGATATATTGGGCTACTTCAAAGGGTCCATAGCCCTGAAATTCCTGCATAGAAGGAGGCACCAAGTCACAATGCCAGGCTTCTTCGAGGGCTTAGATCTTACTTGGCATTTTGAGAGTGGCAGTGTGGAGGGACAACCAGTTTTCCATGAGTTAAAAAAATCAGCTGCACATGTACAAGATAGGAAAGATATGGCTTGATGGGAAAGATTGGGAGTTCTTAGTGGACTGTGGACTTAATATCAGACAACAGCATGGCATGGGTATCAAACTGCTAATGTGATATTTTTAAAATCAGATCTATGATTTCATTGGTTTAGGAAGTATGGTGGTGAGGAAACTCCCTTTACCATTGCAGATCGATACTTTCTGTGTAACATAGCTTTTTTGTTTTGTTTTATTTGTGATTTGCCTGGGAGAACAAGGGAAGAAAACAAATATTATTAAACACTATATGCTAAGTACTTTACAGTTAATATCTCATTTGATACAACAACCCTGCCAGGTAGGTACTGCTATTAATCCTATTATATAGCATTAGATTAGATGATTTAGCCACTGTCACACATCCATTAGAATGGATACTCCTCAAGGGCAGAGACTGTTTTACCTCTATAGCCCAGTGCCTGGCACATATTAAAAAGGGTTCTTAATAGCTTTTTGCATGTCTAAATCCCCTTAGTGAAGTCTATGGATCCTAGTTAGAATATTTTTAATGCATAAAATAAAATATGTAGGATTGCTAAGGAAACCATTATGTTGAAGGTCAAGGTCAAGAGAAATTGAGGAAGGTCATTGGCAAGTTGGATGGATACCTGTTGAGGATTCACAGGAAAGCATGGCTTCAAGTGGCAAAGGATAGAGAGGCATAAAATGGTTGCTAGCTGTACTGTTGGAGGGATTGTTCGCCTTGATGAGATTAGAGTTCCATCCAAAAGCTGAGATTATTGATAAACAGAAGCAACTTCAGAAGCAGGTGACCTTAATAGTGAGGGACTTAGGAACAATTCTATCCTCAGGTATGAATTAGACTAAAATAGTATTGAGAGCTCACAATTCTGAGATTCTACAGGACACAGAAAAAATAAAAATAGCTAGAATTTATATGACTTTAAGATTTGTAAATCACTTTCCATACCAATTTGTTCATTCATTTCAGTTGTGTCCACTTCTTCATGATCCCATTTGGGGTTTTCTTGGCAAAGATACAGGAGTGTTTTGACATTTCCTTCTCCAGCTAATTTGACAAATGAGGAAACTGAGACAAGCAGGGTGATGTGACTTGCCTGAATTTATACAACTAGTAGATGTCTGAGGTCAGATTTGAACTCAGAAAGATATCTTCCTGACTCCAGACATGGCTCTCTGTGCACTATGGTGCCACCTAGCTACCCTTTGCATACATATATTATTTCATTTTATTCTCGCAAGTCTGAAAAATAGGAATTATTTTTGAAAGCATTTTACAAATGAGTAAACTGAGGCAGACAGTGGTTAAGTGATTTGCCTCGAGTCACACAACTAGTGAGTATCTGAAGCTTGATTTGAACTCTGTTCTAGCTGCCTCAGAAATAGTCACAGTCAACACACATGTATACACACATACACAACACATGTGTATACATACATGTATATGTGCACATATATATACATGCATGTATATATTTTTATACATACTTAATTTTTTCCAAGGAAGGCAGCTATGTAAGCAGGACAATGAATTGTATCAATTGACAGTGTGGATTAAATTCTCTTACAGAAGAATGAGAAAGCAAAACAAAAAAAAAATAGGCAGTTTTCTGAGTAGTTGAGAATGAAACGGTTGGGTTTGGGGAAATAAGATCCCTGAATTCTGTTGTCATTGACACATTTATTTTTGCTTGTTTAGTCATGTCTTCTCTTTCTCAACTCCTCAGTTTACCCACCTATTAATAATGCCACTAGAATCTCTAACATTATTGCCAAGTCCATGAAGTGGCAAGCACATGGACATGAGGCACATGTCTGGCATAGTAGAAAGAATACTGGATTGGAAATTAAGAGACCTAAGGGATACTTGTAGCTTTGCCACTCACCATGGGACCCCTCTTTGTGCCTCAGCTCCTGCAGCTGTAGCAGGATGGGGCTGGACTAGCTGCCCTCTTAACATTTTTTAAATTCTATGAATCCTTAGTGTCTGATTAACTTAATTTCAATTTGTTAATAACAGCAGAATCAATTGATGACATGCATCAAATTATTGATTCATTTGTGATCTGTGATTCAGTCAAGGAATTAGATATGTGATAGAAAAGGGAAAAAAAGAAAGATCTGAAACCAGTTCCATTTTTAGGGGCAAATGACCTGGACTAGTGTTTTCCCTGGTACATGAAGGCTTTAAAAGGTCCCCTGCCTTTCTCTTAGAAAATTACCATTCAATGACTGGTTGATTTTAGCATATATTTGTTGATATAGTGCCTGGAATATGGTAAACACTTTTAAGAAATGTTTTATTGACTGACTTATTTCATCAACAGTTTCTTCTGTGTCCCTCTGGGCACCTAGCCTAGGGTTTTTCACACAGCAGGTGCCCACTAACAACTGTATGTTGAAAGAGTGTGTCATTTTCATAATCTGACAGGAATAAGACCAGAAGGAGAGATTTGGGGGAGTTTCCAATATTCTTCAGGTATACATGGGAGGAGGGGTCTTGGATAAAAGGAACTAGAGGAGGTCAGCCTCCAGGACTCCAAGAAAGCCTTGCCCATGTCCTAAGGGAGGCGTACACTCAGCTCACACACAGAGCAGTGGCTCCAAGGGCTCAGGGAACCCAGCTGTCAGAGGCGGGTTCTATCTCTAAGAGATTGCAAGGAAGAGAAGCTAGAAGCAAGTGGAATGGGGGCAATAACTTTTTAAATGAGGAGAAAAGTTTGAGAGAGGGAGAGAGAGAGAGAAGGAGAGGAGGAAAGGAGAAGGAAAGAGGGAGGGGGAAGAGAGAGAAGGG
>JAJPUD010001542.1:412069-422786 GCA_023553655.1 Myrmecobius fasciatus | reverse complement strand
GGTAGTGACTTAACTACCCTCAGCTTCAATTTTCTCACCTGCAAAATGAAGGGCTTGAATGAGATCTAGGGTCCTTTACTCAACCTTATACTCAACCCTGCCTCCCTGCCACCCACTTGCCTTAATCTGTCTTTAACCATTTTGTATATAACTATATATGGGCATATTATCTCAGCTTACTACACTGCAAATTCCTTTAGGACAGGAACTTTTGCCTTTGTATGTCCAACACCTAGCACAGTCTGGCACATAGTAGGTACTTCATGAATATTTATTGAGAGACTGATTATCACTCTCTACTGTTTGATTCATTCTACTCTCTCAGCTTCTATGATACATTATTCACACTTCTCTAAGGATTATTTCTCTCACTTCTCAACTTCTTCCAATCCCTTAAATGATACTTATCCCCCAAGTCCTATTCTCTCTTAATGATTATATACATATATTCAGTTTTTACCTTTAGGTAGATTATGTAGATGACTCTCATCCTTATCTTCTCCAATTCTATTTCTATCTGACTTCTGTTAGTGCCTCAAATGAAACAACTTCATCTTCCTTCCCTCTTCTTTATTTCTTTGGATGGCATCACCACCTTCCTCCTACCTTCCACATCCAATTAATTTTCAAGTCCCATAAATGTGACCAACATAGTATTTTCTATTGTTCCCCTCTTTTCTCCATTCCAATTGGAGCCACTTTATTTAGGTGCTCATTTCTTCTTCCCTCATTTCCTAACCTTGCCTTCCTGCTTTCAGTCTATACAAAACAGATAATGGGATTTCAAACTGGAAGGCTCTCCCATTTTACATATGAAAGGTCTGAGGCTGGAAAAGGACTATAACTATCCAAGATTCCCTTTTCAATTCATTCAATGTCAGGCTCAAATCATCTCTTTGGTCCTCTTCTCTGATCATACAACTCCTCTACTCAAAAACCTTCAACCCTACTGCTATCAAATAAATGATAAATCCCTTGGCTTTGTTGTGTCCTGTGCCACCTGGGTGCCTTTGCTTCCCCCAACAATTATGCCTAGAATGAACTTTTCTATTTGAAGAATTCTTGGTCTACTGGAATTCTTCCCATCTTTCAAGGGTTAACTCAATTGTCACTTACTCCATGAAACTTTCCCTGACAGCCTTCCTTTGTTTTTGTCCAAATACAAGATAAAAGGGATCTATATCTTTCTCCCTGAATTCTTGGTAGCATCTTTCTTTAGATCTCTCCCCTACACTTATAGTAATAAGAGGGAGTACCCTCTTGTATTATTTGTGTCTATGTATCTCTTTGCCCTCCCCTTACATTAAGACTAAATCCTTAAGTGCAAGATCTTTATCATAACTGTCTTTGAAGTTTCAGCATTTGGCACAATTCCCTATATCTATTTCTATAACCCAAGAATCTATAGTTTTGTCTGTGTGGACATCGATCAAAACATTGAAACCCTTCCTTAGTAGATGGTCTCTGAATTACTGTGACTAAAAAATCTAGTACCCTGTGGCCCCTCTTTGATAAGACATTAGTCTTGGACAACAAGTTGACTCATTGCTAGGCCTAAAATAGAGAATTTTCAGCTTAGTTTACCAGAATTTGTGCTATGTTGGCATAGTTTTTGACATCAGAGTAATTGGACTTGTGGACACAAATCAAGAGTATATTTATTTCAGTGGTGGCAGATAAACTTTTTGGAATAAACTCTGCCCAAGCTAACCTCTAACTTAAGATTTTATTATTATTAGGGGCAGCTAGGTGGTGCAGTGGATAGAGCATCAGCCCTGAAGTCAGAAGGACCTGAATTCAAATCTAGTCTCATACACTTAACACTTCCTAGCTGTATGACTCTGGGCAAGTCACTTAACCCCAATTGCCTCAATAACAACAACAACAACAACAACAAAAAGGCTTTATTAATATTGTTCCAGTTCTCTTTCAATGCCGCTTATGGAGAGCTTTTCAATAAGAATTTTTGGTTTACTTTTATTGAGTGGTTCAGAGGAACAATTAATGTCATAAAGATTACCTTTGAAAGATAAAAGAAGGGGCCACTTTCATTATCATACAAGATTTTCCCCACATGGAACATCAGCAGACCATAATCAAAGAGGGGTCCTGGAACTTGCTTTCCATTCACCTACCAAAAAATGCAAGAATCCCACTTCTGAGAAGAGGCAAGTCATAAGTGGTCCCATTACCTATCCTTTAATGATTTACAGGGAACAGGTCCAAGATTTCAAAGGTATTTCAACGGAATAAATAAAAATTCCTCATTTGCCAAATATAAAACACAACATTACAATTATACAGCAAAAGCATTACTACCATCATATTGTGTTCTACCATGTTCCAGGCTCTTGGTCTAAGCATTAGAACAGGGGCTTTGGATATGGGTGGAGCACCTAGAATGATAGAAAGTAATCCAAAGTAAAATAAAATTTCACAGATATATCCTGAAATATATATAGCATGTAGTACAAAACCAGAAATCTCCAATAAAATTCCCAATTTTAATGCTTTAGTTTGTCACTTTAAGACTCATGTAAATTTAATCTCAATATATTTTCCTGACCTGGATAAGTTTTAGCCAAGATGGGTCTACTTACTGACCTCCTGAACCTGTGATTGTTTCTATCACCACTCCTTAATTTCACTTCATTCTCCCTATTCAAAGTGTCTATCCCATCTCCACTCTCCTTAATCAAATTCTACTTTTATAGTCTTCGTGGCTCAGCTCAAGTGCCACTTCAGCAGAGATTTTCTTGACCACTCCAACAACCCACAGTAGTGACATTTCAAGCCTATAAATAAACCCGGCACTTACTCCTTGTCCCATGCATTTGGCATTCAATCATGTAGTGCTTATGCCAATTCATTGGTTAAAACTTAACTCTTGAATGATTTAACTTTTCAGATATATAAATCTGATATCTAGCTTGATCAGAAGCTCTTTAAGGACAAAGATCATGTACTCTGGTTTTTTTTGCCCTTCCCACAATCTTTTGCTCAGTGTTTTATCTCACCTTGAAATTTATGGTGAACAGCTTGGACAACATTATAGATACCCTTAATTTGATTAAAGAAAGTTGGACAATTGCCATCATCGAAATCAACCTGATGGTAGAAATAAACAAAATATTATTTTCTCATGATTTATAGAAGGCAGTCAGGTAATGCTGTGGATTGAGTTTTGAGCCTGGAATGAAGAAGACTGGACTTTGAATCCAGCCTCAGATACTAGCTGTGGGACCCTGGGCAAGTTAATAAAAATTGTAAAGCACTTAGAAAAGTGCCTGGTATATAGTAAGCACTGTTTAAATGTTTATTTTTATTAATTATTTATGCTTGCTGATTCCATTTAGGCCTTGAAATATATGGCTGCATGTAGGTGGGATAATCACCAATTCAGGGATCCCATCAGCTTTGCAAGTTCAGGACCTGGAAATTATCAGTTCACCCAGGACTTTTGAGAATCTGGAAAACTGATTCATTCTAAACAACTCATAAGACATGGATTTATGTCAATTTACTAACTTCTCATGGGAAACTGAATTGACAGCACATGTGGCATATTCACTGATGCTCCCTTCCTGGTGAATCAGTTCATTCAGAGGACCACATCATTTCAAACATTAAAAACCTGACTACCTTAGCTAGAGTAATCCTGTAACAAGCTGAAAAACCTCCATGTATCAATAATGAGGATTTGAATATAAAATGTAACAGACTGATAGCTATTTAAAAAAAAAAAACAAAAAATCCCCCTACCTTTAGTTTTAAAAAAATTAACAATGAAAATGTTACATAGTTTATATCCTTGTAGGAAACAAAGTTAGCAGTGAGAAGTAAAGCTGCTCTAGACTTTTTAATGTATTCAATTAAATGATTTAAAAAGATAAACTTAACCATTATGTAACATCACCATGATTCCCATCAACAATTTCATGTTGAATAGACAACAGTGATAACACATAATAAGTAACATAAACTTTAAAATCTATCTATCTATATATATAATACTATGCTACAATGTACTGGAAGACTCCACATAATCCCACTATACCTGAATGCCTTGCGCAGTGGAATTTAAGGCACTGAGGAATCGCTCAGTTTGGTAAGGTGCAGTATCACCAATATCCACCTGCCGATTTTGTAGTCTCTTAGGAACTGGCAACACTTTCCATGTTTTGTCTTTGCGAATATGGGACGTGTGAGCAGAGAAATCTGGAAGGCCATTGGTTAAATCCAACTGAACTTTCCGAGCAATTCGTTGTTGTAGGATCTGTTCAACATAAATATCTTTTTAGTAATTTCCAAATACATTTAAACATCATTAGTTATGCTAGTGTTTGGTTTTTAAAACCTAAAGAGCAAAGACAGAAAAAAGCCTCAAACATTCCCTTTATAAAGCTTCAACACAGTGACAAGTGAGGGTAGCTAATGATTCTCAAGCTTGTGGGTTTTATCCTGAAAATTCCATCTCAGTCTATTCTTCCCTGTGTCTCTTCCTTGTCCTTTCTCATTCCCTGAAAGTGAATATGCTAGGTGATAAAGCACCAGCCCTGAAGTCAGGAGGACCTGAGTTCAAATCTGGTCTCAGACATTTAGCACTTCCTAGCTGTGTGATCTTGAGCAAGTCACTTAACCCCAATTACTTCCAAAAAATGAATATGCTTATTAAATTTATCTGAAAAAAGTATCAAAAGAACTTTGTTAACTGAAAAAAAATCAAAATCAAAAATCAAAAGATAATAGGGTCATAGATTCAGAACTAGAAGATAAGTTAATGGAGTCCAATTTCCTTGTTTGATAGATGAAGAAGCTGAGGTTCAAAGGACATTGATATATTTTAATCGTCAAATTAAAAATTCCTTATTAGAGATCATTATAAAACAAATAGACCAAGATTTACACAAAGTAGAAAGTATATCTTTTTTTTTTTTTGCTGAGGCAGTTGGGATTAAGTGACTTGCCCAGGGTTACAAAGCTAGGAAGTGTTAAATGTTTGAGACAAGATTTGAACTCAGGTCCTTCTGACTATAGGGCTGGTGCTCTAAAAACTGCACCACCTAGCTGCCCCAAAAGGTATATCTTTTTAAAACTACTCATAAGTGTCTCATAAAAGACTGAAATTGAAAATGGGATCACTAAAGGCATAGTGTAATTCCCTTTTCTTTTTTTCTTTTTTTGGTAAAGCAGTTGGGGCTAAGTGACTTCCCCGGGGTCACCCAACTACTAATAATTAAGTATCTGAGGCAGGGTTTGAACTAGGTTTTCCCGACTCCAGGGCTGGTGCTCTATCCTCTGTACCATCTAGTTGCCCCCAAACTGTGTACTTTCCAAAATGAAATATGGCCCAATTCCTTCCAATCCTGGACCTACTTTCACTGCCCATTGGTAACACCAGTATAAAATATGTTAAATGGACCATTCGCAAGAGTACATTCTTTCTAGCTTTATATAGCATTGTCTGGACAATATACATTTCTCATGTGCTTCTCCCTTTGCTTCCCTCTTCCCTCTGTGGATTAAACCAAATTCTTTTACTTGCTAGATAGTTCACTAGGGAAGTATTATAAACTTCGGGGGTGGGGGCACAATGAAATTAACAAAATGTCATCTAGGAACAGCAACACTATTTGAATAACCTCACCATCAACAGAGAATCCAAATCATCTTTGGACTTTACACAAGATACTGACTTTGGCAAACATCTGCCTATTTAACAGTTTACCTGATATAAGTACTCTGTGAACTGTTGAATGTTTATTCCACTTGCTGCGTTTACCTTGAAATTTTATATGATTCTAATGTACATGTAAAAAAGGTCCCTTCTCTGAAAAAAAAAAAAGCTTTGAGGGCTACATTCTGCTCTGAGATAAATGCTTTCTTAAAATTCATATACAAGAAACACAATACTTCTCTACACTCCTGAGTCATTTTTTGGCTGTAGGCTGTGGAACTGATTCCTGTTTCATGGAATGTACAGCTGCTGCCAACCTTACCCCTAAAACATAGCTCATTTTTTTCTGCCAAGAGGATCAGAACACTGTTCAGACTCTACCAACTATATTTTCAAATCATAGTCAATCAAGCAAATTTAAATCAGTGTCAAACAACCTTATCCACGTCCAGTTCAAAAGTGGAGATCAATTCAGCTAGAAAGCGAACAGCATCTTGGGTTAAGAGAGTATTATATTCATGTTCCAAACCAGGAGGAGATAGGGCCAAGTCCACAGCTGCCACCTGAAACAAAAAGTACAAGCCAGTTTCACAGGATGAATTGAAGAGACAAATTCAGGACAAAAAGTGAATTACAGCAGTCATAGAAATGCTCCATAAGCAAATGAAAGTCAGATTCCTGATCTTTCCTCAGACTCCCCAAAAGCAGAACATGCTATGTTTTAATATATATATATTTTAAAATGGTTATGTGTCATATAATATTTCTTATTTGTCTCACCTATGTTGTCCCACAATGTTCAGATGTGATTTCATGGACAGAGACCATGCATTCTGCGATGCCTAGTATGTAATTCAGTGTGTTCACAAAATACTTAATGATTATAGAGATGGGATGGGGCACTGACACTATCAGAAAATAATTCTTTAATTTTAAAAATGTATACATATCTCCTGTACCCTGAAGATCATCATTTTTTGGACCAAACCAGACACATGATTTCATCAACTGCTTTTGCCAGTGAATATCTGTATATTTTCTAAGACTAAAAAAGAGGTTTTTAACCTTTTTGTTAAGAAAGGGGACACAGACCCCTTCTCAGAATAATATTTTTGAGTGTATGACATACAAGGGGTTAAAAAGGAAACCAATTATGGAATCAAAACTACCTAAAAAAACCAAACAAGTTCATGGCTAGTTTAGAGAGCTGTTGCCTAGAGGTGTTTGAGAATTGTCTTGCTCTTAGCTAGTATATGTCTGAGAGAGAACCTGAACCCAGATTTTCCTGCCTCTGGAGCTAACTCTCTATCCATTATATCTCCCTGCATCCATGATGATCATGCTGGTACAAATAAAGCAGAACTGGCAAACGAAGATAAAAAGGAAATGTAGAGGTGAAGTTAGGCCCTAAAAATTCAGCTAGACAACACTGCCATTTGAAGCTATTTTATATTGAGGTTAAACCACAGAAAAAGTCAACAAGTATTTATTAGGCCCTTATGGGCTAAGTACTGTGCTAAATAGTGCTGAGCCTCTTAAACAAAACATTTTAAGAATATGAAAGAAAAAAATTGGGTGCACAGCCTAAAAGCATGGCCATTTCTGTCAAGAGAACAAATATGAGCTAACAACATTCTAGAAACAAGTCACTCCTCTAGATAGTCGAGTAAAGTGGTCAAAGAAACAAAATTCTTTTCATGTGACAATCTCTGAAGTAGGACTCAAAAATGTCTGGGGCTTATTTTAGGAGATTCACCAAATCTCAGAATTAGAAGGTCCTTGGAAGCTTCTAATTCAACTCCTGAGTGAAGGAGAATCTCTTCTCTTCTACAATGTATCCAATGAATAGTTTTCCTCTTTAGTTGAAGCCTTGTAGTGGGATGGAATGAAGAGTTAGTTGAAATCCAGCCTGATCTCCCATAAATATTGCATCCCTCTTTTACCTTCATCTCAAAACCTACATCCTCTACAAAGCCTTCTTGAGGACATCTCAACGCAGTCCACTCCCCATCTCCTCTAACATATTATTCAATATTGTTCATATTACTCATTGGCACTGAAGAGATCTCATTTCAATTAAATAAGCACTTACGAAGTGCCTACCGTCTGCCAACCACTGTGTTAAATGCTAAGGACACCAAGATAGAAATAACAGTCCCTGATGTCAAGGAAGTTATGTTCTGCTTGGGGAAAACCACATTGTATCCTGATGATTAAATAAAGAGGAACAAGAGAGCTGTGAGAACTAGAATGTAAGCAGGTGGCCACCTGTGACTTTGTTCAGTGACCAAAAACACCATGTATACATGTGGTATACAGTAGACTATTCCCTAAGGAGACCAAAGACATGAAGGTCTATGGTTCAAAACTATGAGCTGTCCTGGGCACATGGGTTTCCCTATTTTGCTGCCTTCTTATTAGGTGTGTGCATGTGCCCCACTCTCCAACCCTCCATTCCATATTAAATGTATTCATGGGAGAATGTGGCTTGAGAATTGTGGCTGAACTGTTATGTTTTGATTATTCCTGATTTTGTCTTCCACTGAGTAAATGTTATAATTATCCCAGCTTTTGTCTCATAATAGCTAAGTGTTATGATTATTCCTATTTTCACCATATTGTTTTGTAAATGTTTCATGCAAATGTTAAGAATAACCATGTTTCATCAAAAAGAAGAAAAAGTAAAAGCAAATGTTGCAAAACTGTAAAGAATAAGTATGATTCAAAGAAGAGATGGGACAAGACCCTTCCATCCCATCCTTTTGCAGAGGTGGGAAGTCCACAAGTGTTGCCCATTGTACATATTTACAGACTTTTAAAAAAGTATTGGATCCCTACACTTATTTCCCCCATCATTCATACCAATTATCTCCTTACTTAATCTCCATATCCAATTCTGCATGTGCTTTCTTATGTCTCTTCTTGAGGCCAATCTTGACTTCTTGTCTTTTTCAAAATTGTCTCTACCCAATATTTCTGAATAAATTCACATGCAGAAGCCTGAATACCAAGTCCAGGTTCTTTTTAGGTGATAAAGCTATGCAAGTGATTAGAAGCTGTACCACTACATGGCACATTGTCATTCCTTAGCCATAAGTAACAACTTAGTATAGCAACCCATTTGCTTAACTGGGACACCTTCCATTGACCTGGACACAAATTCCTTGCTTGCTTGGATGCCATAGGTAAAGACTAATTTCCCCCCCCAGAGACTAAGGCTGCTCTTTAATCTAACTGGTGGTGACTGGCTGAGGAGGAGATGGGAGAGGGATGGACTCCAATTGGACAGAACTCTCCCTATTCAGAGGAAAATAAGAGTTATAGAAGCTGTCTTTCAACCTTTATACTCTGGGAACTGATTACTCTCTCCACTGGTCTTCCAAAAAGTGGTGAAGTGGGAAAAAATCTGGGAGAAGAAATTTCCTACAGTGCTAATAGTTACATACTTACTGTACAAGTATTCCTAGATAGATGCTCTATCTTCCAAATTAGATTTTAAGGTCCCTGAGAGAAGGGAACAGGTCCCATGTCTTTTGACTTTAATCCCTAGCAATTTCTGAATTGCCAGTTAAATTATGCTGATCACTGATTGAGTATGTTTTGTGGCACTTGGCATTGGTATTTTATATACACACACACACACACACACAGATATATACATATATACATATACACACACACTGTATTTAATATCAAAGTCTATTTAATGTAAAAGATGTTGTGGGATAATTATCCATGATTTAAGGATAATTGTTCCTATTATATTAAGGGTGAATGCTGTTATAGTGTAGATTTCAGTTGTTAAGTGTAATTCCAAATAATTTTCCCATCCTTTCTTCTAAGCAAAAATTGAAGAAATTAATGAAAGATTTTATTACTACTCTCCTTTCCCCTAAGCATATAGAAATTCTTTTGTATTATATAAAAATCAACACATATTTCCTTTTGTTTTATACAATGATATTATCTGCAGTTATTGACAGAGTTAGAATGAGAAGTAACTAGAAATTCTCATTTAGCTCAGCGAATTATTCTGCCTGTCTACTAGAGGAAACAGTTTAGAGTTAACAGTTTTAAAAAACATTTCTTGAATTTACTCAACTTAAAATATGTTCATATCAATCACAAAATATTTTTGATATGAGGCTCAAATCTTGGTTTTAGTACAATATTTATAGTTTTACTATCTGAATTCTAGATCATTAGCAAACAAGTATTAGTTCACATTTGCATAAACTAAATTCACACAAACTTTATTTTAATGCTTTATATTTCTTAAATCACTGTTGTTTCCAATAATCTTGTCCTTTTTTCTTTGTCCACAGAACCCTCCCTCTTATAACAAAAACAATTAGACTGACATCAGTTTGTTATGTCTGGCAGCATGAGCAACATTCTGCATCCATATCCTATATTTCTTTATTAAGAAGAGGCAAATGCAAATTTCATTGGTCTTCTATAATTGGTTGGTCATTACATTAATTTGATTTATGATAAAAATTCTGATTATAATTTAACTGATTTATGATTATTGAGATATCTATATTGCTTTCTTGGTGCTGCCTTTGCTGTTTAGTATCAGTCTATATAGAATCATAGATTCCCAAGATCCTATGAATTCCTTATATTTGATTCTTCCCTTTTATTTTACTGATGCTTTTTATCTGAATATCAAAATTATTACCAGAATTATTGCTTCTCTGCCATCCTCTATGTTTTAGAAGATAGCAGCTGTTAAAAATCCACATGGTATATGCAAAATTCTATACTTATATTCCTACTATTTCTACAGTGAAATGAGGGAGATGAATTTCTTCTGTATTCTTTCTGGCCAAAACTGGCCGTTACCTATATAAAGCATTTGGCATCATTTCAAGTGTTTTCATTTATACTACTTTAGTGATTATGTATAGAATTTTTCTCAGGTCCTGCTTATTTTACTCTAAATCAGTTCATACACATCTTCCCATTTTTCTCTGAATTCCTTTAATTCCTCATTTCTTTTTTTTTTTTTTTTTTTTTTTTTTTTTTTGTTTTTTG
>JAJPUD010001542.1:371593-411969 GCA_023553655.1 Myrmecobius fasciatus | reverse complement strand
ATTTGAACTCAGGTCCTCCTGACTTCAGGGCTGGTGCTCTAACCACTACGCCACCTAGCTGCCCCTAATTCCTCATTTCTTAAATTATGTTTACATATCACAATTTGCTCAGTGAGTTCCCAATCATTGAACACTTAATTTACAATTCCTTGCTACCATAAAAAATTGTTTTAAATACTTTGATATATATATTGTGCCTTGTTGTCTTATACTTCCTTGAGAAGTATGTTCTGTGGGGGTAATACTAAATCAAAGAGTACTGTCATTTTTCTTATAACTAATTATTTTTGAGAATGGCTAGATCAATTCATGACTCCACAACTCATTAACATCTGGTTTTTTTTCAGTCCTATCAGCATTTAGGACTTATTACTGTCTTTTGTCACCTTTGCCAATTTAATGGTTATAAAATGAAACTTGTTTCTTTTGATTTGTTTCTTTTATTATTACCCAGATGGTTGCTGATGATTTGCATTTTATGAAAACTTTTTGTTGCTAGGTATGGTGACACATCTGTAATTTCCACTTTTAAAGAGGCTGAGGTTAGTGGATATCTTGAAATGGGGAGTTCTAAGCTGCACTGAACTAAATTGATCAAGTGCTTATACTGAACCTGCCCCAATGATGGGTCAGCCCTGTAGTAGTAAAAGAAAAGAGAGGAGTCTGCTTGCCTCAGGAAGGGTGAATGGGCTCAGGATGGAAACAGAGCAGGTTCAAATTGCCTATGGTGATCAGCTATGGGAGTGGGCCTGTGAGTAACTATTATACTTCCAGCCTAAATAAGAGAAGGAAAAGAGAGAAAAGGGAAAAGGGGAAAGGAAAAAGGAAGGGAAGTAAAACTAAAATATTTGCTCATCATCTTGCCCTACTTCCCCATCCTCCGCCTTCACTGAACACCTTTCAAGAAATACCTCAAGTTCCATTCTCTATATGAAGTCTCTCCTGAGGTTCCCAATGACTAATGCTCTTCCCTGATTACCTTGAATTTATTTGTAATTATTGTCTTTACTTTGTATATACTCATAATTACTTTTTTGTCTTCCTCATTAGAATGAAAGCTCCTTAAAAGCAGCATTTTTTTTGTCAAGTTCTTCCAACATGCCCCTTTATGACAACTTAAATAAATTTACTGTAATAGTAAATTGTAAACAATAAATAAATTTACTGAACCAAATTGTGAGTGGGAAACCAACAAGAAATCACGGAGAATCATTTTTCTACCCCAGGGAAATGTAGAAAGATATTTGTGGACACTGGGGTAGAAGCTGACTGAGACCACAATATGGCAGAAGTAGCACCAATTTGGGGCTATAATGGTGGCCGAGGAATAATGCCCAGGAACAGTAAAGGAATTGAACACTTGGTCAAAAAGAGATCTCAGGGCATAGAATAGGGTATCATTTGGCAGTTCTGTCATCCATTACCCATAATTTTTAAAAGAGCAAAAGATGATATCCTTTTTTCTTAAATGCAGGAATCAAAATCAGATTAACTAATGCCATTATTCCTGGCATTGCCTGCTATTTATCAAAGGCATATTTTAGCTAAATTATGCCACTGATAATTTGTATTTTGTAATAGTAAGTATTGGAAAGCAGTCCTTCTACCACAATTAAATTTCAAAGTAATTTAATTACAGCAATGCATAAAGCTTTTATATATTTAAAATGATAAACATTAAGACATTAGCACAGATTAGCACATTAGCATAGAGACAAATTATGAAAAAAAGGAGAAAATTTTTTCTTAAAGATTTTTAAGCTTAAAAAATTATTAGTCAAATCAAATTGAAAAAATGAAATAAAGTTAAAGCAAACTAATTCTGTTTTAATTTCTCAGTAGAAGCAATTGTCCTACAAATCTTTAATTTCCTTATGGAAAGTAAATTCAGAAGTCATGTTTTACTCACAGTCATTTCCAAAAATATCCACAAAGTGTAACCTGAGCCACCACCACAGTGTTCTGAAAGGGAAGAGCTGAATATGAAAATTGTGCTAAATCACTAAAGTTTATCTTTCAATGTTTAACAGTGGTGCTGAGTCAAGACTTTGAACCTTCATTTTTTGGTAATTTTCCAAGCCCATTCCTTCACTTGTTTTTCTTTCCTTCTATAGTTTTCCTCTAATTCTAGTAATCTCTGTAGTGTTTCAGGATCAACAACAATAAATTATAAAAGGACACGGGTGCAGAATTCAGTGAATCATGATATTACTACTACTAACAACAAACCTTTAAAAGGTTTGTAAAGTACTTTACAAATATTTGATCCTCACAACTACAGAGGGATGTAGGTTTTACTATTATACTCATTTGACAGATGAGGAAACTAAGACTACGAAGGGTTTAAATGACTTGTCCAAACAGAATCACACAACTAGTAAACGTCTGGGGCCACATTTGAACATTTTATTCCAGGTCCAGTATTCTATCCATTGTACCATTCACCTGCCTAATATTGATAATAATGACAATCAGTGGTCATATTTCACTCTCTACCTTATTCACCTCTTTTATTTTTTTCTTTGTGCTCCCACAAATGACTCGCATTTCCTTTCTGGTATGTTTTATTCCCTGCTCAATAATGCACACTCCCTGAAGGCAGGCATCATTTTGTTTTTTGCTCCAGTATCAACAGCACTTAACACAGGGTCTGATGTAGAGTAAGCTCTTTAATAGATAGGTGTGGAACTGAATTTAATTTCTCATTTCATTATTTCACTTTTCCTGCTCTGGTCTTTTCCTATGCACTAAATTGGCAATCTTATTACTTGCATTCATAAGTATGATTTTTGAATCCTCAGTAATCTTTGGGGTTTAGAAGATTCCTAAACTCCATTTTCTCTTCTTCTCTGGAAGCAATTAAGAAAAAAATCCTAATTTCAACTCTATAATGCTGAATTTGATAAATAGATAACTGCTAACAGTTAATAACAAATTCTCATGGGGATCCATTGACATCCCTCCTCCAATTTTTAAAAGCAAAGCAAATAAACTCCAACACAACATAATGGGAATCAAAAGCAGCTTTTAATTAGACAACAAAACTGCATCTTTAATCATATCTGAAGAAGAGCATTTCAAGTTATTACTTTTATTTTTATTTCCTGTTTAACAAATTTTTTGTATGGATTTCCACCATGACAGCAAATGCATTTAATTTTATTGATATCTTTTGTTTTAATATAATCTTCATCTCAAAATATTGAGTTTCCTGCCCAAACTCCACAAGTCAACTCTTATAATAAGAAGTAAAAGAGAACAAAAAGACAATTCAACAAACCCAACTAATATATCAACCAAGTCTTATAATATTTGCAATATTTCATATCTAGACTATCCGAACTTGAAGGGTAAAGAGAAGTGAATTTTCTCAACTCTTCTCAAGTGACAGATTTAGGCATTAAAATTATTCTCGTCTGCAGTTATTTTTTCCATGAGTATTGATACAACAAATTCATTGTTATGAGAAACAACTTGTGCTATGGTAGAAGCTCATATTTTTTCCACTGTTAATTTAAAAAAAAATTATCTAATTCTTCCCCAGTTATATATAAAAACAATTTTCAACATTCATTTTAAAAACTGAGTTCAAAATTTGCCCTTCCCTTTTTTGCCCCCTCATTGAAAAGGCAAAAAATCTGATATAGGTCATATATGTGTAATCATGGAAAACATATTTCCATATTAGTCATGTTGTAAAAGAAGATACAGACCAACATAAAAACTCAAGAAAAATAAAGGTTTTTTTTTTTTTAAAGGGGTGTTTCAATCTGTAATCAGATTTTATCAGTTCTTTCTCTGAGAATGAGTAGCATTTTTTACATGTTAAGTAAGTATCTTAGAGTTGTTTTGGATCATTACATTTCTTAGAACAGGGCTTCTTGTAGTTTTTCCACTCACCTTTTTCAGCTGAGAAATTTTTACATAACCCTGGATATAAAAGTATATAAAATAGGTATGCAAATGAAACATTTACACATAATCACAATTTCACAACCTCCACATTTAGTTATGTGATTCCATATGGAGCTGGGACCCACAGTTTAAGAAGTTTTGGCTTAGAATAGCTAAGTATTCACAAATGATCATCTTACAATACTGCTGTTACTGTGTATAACATTCTTCTGGTTCTACTCATTTCATTATACTTCATCAAAATGTAAGTCTCTAAATTTTTCTGAGGGCATCTATCTTATTTCTTAATATAACTAAAGTATTCCATCACAATGATATCCATAAATTGTTCTGTCATTCCTTAACTGAGGGACATTCCCTCAATTTGCAATTCTTTGCCACCAGAAAAGAGCTGCTATAAATAGTTGTGCATAGTTTCAAACTGCTCTACATAATGGTTGAGTTGGTTCACAATTCTACCAACAGTGCATTAGTATCTCAATTTTCCTATATCTCCTCTAAAATGTATCATTCTTCTTTTCTGTCTTATTAGCCACTCTAACAGGTGTGAGGTATACTTTAGTATTGCTTTAATTTGCATTTATTCAATCAGTAATGATTTGGATTTTTTTTCATATTTCTGATTACTTCATCTGAAAACCGACTATTCTTTTTTTTTCAAATCATTTGTCAGTTGTAGAATACTTTTATTTTCATAAATATGATTCATTTCTCTATGAGAGATAAGGCCTTCTTTATCAGAGCTTCAAAAATTTTTTTCAAAAGTATTTTATTTCTGAGGCTTGCCACCCCCAACCCACTCTCCCTTTTATGAGCATCCCCTCCTTTATCCCTCCTACTTTCCTGTAGGATATCGACTTCATACCCTATTGTGTATGTTATTACCTCTCTGAACCAATTCTGATGAAAGGTTAAAGCATTTTATGCTACCTCCTCTATATTTCCCTTCACTGTAATAGTTCTTTCTTGCCTCTTTTATGTGAGAAAACTTACCTCATTCTACCTTTCCCTTTCTCCCAGGACATTCTTTGTTTTCACTCTTTTTTTATTTTTAAAGATGTCATCTCTATATATGCAACTCACATCTGTGCCCTACACACTCTTTCTAACTGTTCTAATAATAAGAAAGTTCTTATGAATTACAAGTATCATCTTCCATGCAGGAATGCAAACAGTTTAACCTTATTAAGTCCTTTATGCTTTCTTTTCCTGTTTACATTTCTATGCTTTTTTTTTTTTTTAAATCAGGAATGCTTGGAAGTCCTTTATTTTATTGAATGACCATTTTTTTCCCTTGAAGGATTATGCGTAGTTTTGTTGGGGAGGTGATTCTTAGTTGTAATCCTAGCTCCTCTGCCCTCCAAAATATCATATTCCAAACCCTCTATTCTTTTAATGTAAAAGCTGCTAAATCTTGTGTTACCCTGACTATGGCTTCATGATACTTGAATTGTTTCTGATTGCTTCCAGTATTTTCTTCTTAACCTGGGAGCTCTGGAATTTGGCTTTGATATTCCTGGGAGTTTTCATTTTGGGATCTCTTTCAGGAGATGATCAGTGGATTCTTTCCATTTCTATTTTTCCTTCTCATTCTAGAATATCAGGGCACTTTTCCCTAATTTCTTTCTTTTTCTTTTTCTTTTTTTTTGCTGAGGTTAAAGTTTTACCTCTTTTTGCTTGGGGTTAAGTGACTTGACTTGCACAGGGTCACACAGCTAAGAAGTGTTAAGTGACTGAGGCGAGATTTAAATTCAGGCCCTCCTGCTTTCAAGGGTGGTGCTCTATCCACTACACCAACTAGCTACCCCCTTAATTTCTTAAAGATGATATCTAAGTTCTTTTTTTTTTAAATAATGGTTTTCAGGAAGTCTAATAATGTTTAAATTATTTCTCTTAGATGTTTTCCAAGTCAGTTGTTTTTCTAACAAGCCATTTCACATTGTTTTCTTTTCCTTTTCATTCTTTGATTTTATTGTTTCTTGATGTTTCATTGAGTCATGACCTTCCACTTGCTTAATTCTAATTTTTAAGGAATTATTTCCTTCAGTGAGATTTCATATCTTCTTTTCCATTTGGTCAATTTTATTTTTTAATGAGTTCTTTTCTTGAGTGATTATTTGTGTTTCTTTTTCCATTTGACCAATTCTGCTTTTAAAGGCATTCTTCTTCTCATTGGATTTTTTTAAAATTTCTTTTATCATTTGGTCTATTCTATTTTTAAGGTATTATTTTCTTCAAATTTTTTTGTGTACTTTATTTTACTGAGTTGTTAACTTTTTTCATGCTTTTTCTGCATCACTCAGATTTCTCTTTCCATTTTCCCTCTACTTTTCTTGATTTTTTTTTAATTTGAGCTTTTCCATGGCCCAAGACCAATCAACATTTTTCTTGGAGGCTTTGGATAGAAAAAATTTGATTTTGCTGTCTCCTTCTGGGTGTGTTTTGAACTTTCTTGTCACCATAGTAACTTTCTATGGTTAGAATTGTGTTCTATTCATTTTCCTAGTCTATTTCTTGCTTTTTAACTCTTTGCTAAAGTGGGGCTCTCCTTCCAGGGTGAAGGGTGTATGTACTAACCCAAACTTTAGAGGTTTTGTGCAGCTGTTTTCAAAGATACTTCTAGAGAGCTTTTGGTTAAGGTGGAATGGCCTAATTAGAGGTGTGTTTACTACTCCTGGCATGTACTCTGACCCAAGCACTCTTTCCTGCCTGGAAACTATGATAAGGCTCTCTGATCCATTGCAACCACAAATTCTGATATGCCATCCAGGACTACAACCTGGATTTTTAGTTTGGACAAAGCAAAAGAGTCCCCAGTACCAACAGAGACCCCTATAATCTCCTTCTGACCAATTGTTTTACACCATCAACTCCTTACTACCTGTGGGCTGAGAGCTCTAGCAGCTCTTGAAGCTGCTGTTTCACTTCTGGGATCTGGCATGTGCTGGGTATAGCCTATGCTGGATTGTGCTCCACTCACAGCTCTTTCCTGATAAATTTATAAAGTTGCTTTGCACTAGAAAATTATTTCATCACCCAGAATTTGTTTTTGAAGATTATTTAAAGGTCTTTAGAGGAGTCTGGAGGACAACTCAGGCAAATTCCTGCCTTCTGTCATCTTGGCTTTTCCCCCTGGAAGGCCATTTTTAATCACAGCTCAGTCACTAACTAGTTGTGTGATCTTATATGTAGTTCATGCTTCAGTTTCTTCATTTATAAAATGGGGAGGTGGGAGAGTTATGTAGTTGGACTACATAACTCCAAGATCCCTTCCAATTCTATAAAAATTTATCAAAGCTTTGCTATCATTAGCAACATTTTGTTTTTAAACCAAACAGGTGAAAATGAAGTGACAGAAAAATAAACAAAAACACTAAATTATTTTTCCCTTTTCATCTACAGAATAAATTGAAATTAAAGTTATAGATACATCATTGTCCTGGTATCATAGATCCACTAAAACCATTCATACTTCTCTGAGTTAGGCGTGAGTACCTTCACTAAAAATATAATTAGACCAATAAGTAATGCTTCTTGTGGTCTGGTAGTTTCTGGGGTGTCTGACTCTCTGTGACTCCATCTTGATTTGTTGGCAAGAGATGTTGCAGGGGTCCGCATTTCCTTCTCCAGCTCATTTTCCAGATGAGAAAACTGAGGCAGACTGGTGAAGTGACTTGCCCTTGGTCACTGGAAGTATTTAAGGCTGGATTTGAAGTCAGGAAAATGAGTTTTCCTGAGGCCAGCACTATGGCACCACCTAGCTGTAGGTTCATCTAATGTCACATGGTTAAACAACATAAAAATTAACTTTAGTTATTTTGGAAGTTTCTGTTACATCACGGTGAAAAGCTCTAGGATCATTCACAACAGACCCTAATCCACAGAAGCATAGCATTGCTATTGAGAAAGTGATTATAGTTACTTAGTGCTACCTGACATAGGACCAATGCTATAAATAAGAGGAATGGCCAATGGGTTCGAGCATTAGAGGGAGAAAAAACTGCTGTACTGGTTCATTCCTGGTCTTCCATCAATGGAAAGTAGGCATCCTGTTCAACATGCAGAGAATGATATTTGTGAACTACTTCATTTGATTAACAAAGATTTTTTTAGACTATGTCTTGAAATTTTGAATTACAGTAAGTTAAGTAACTTCCATAACTAAAAAACACTAATATCTGAAACCAGATATGACACAAATCTAGATTCAACACTGGAAACATATTTCTGTATTTGTATTCAAAGATGTAATATCTTTGGAACTTAGAAATCAACAAGCAGGGCAGCTAGGTGGCACAGTGGATAGAGCACCAGCTCTGAAGTCAGGAGGACCTGAGTTCAAATCTGATTTCAGGCACTTAACAGTCCCTAGCTGTGTGACCCTGGGCAAGTCACTTAACCCCAATTGCCCCAGCAAAAAGCAAAAAAACAAAAACAAAAAAAAAAACAATAAGCAAAAAGGTAAAAACTTTAAAAAGATACTGAGATTACCAATGTGATTATTGGCAAGATCTTTCCAAATAGATTCCTTATATTAAGAGAGTCTGGTAGAAAAAGCATTGGATGTGGCCAAAAAGTACACAATCTTGGGCATCAGTTTCCTAAACTATAAAATGGGGAAAATAATATTTGCACTACCCACTTCACAGGATTGTTGGAAATGCAAAGTGATATATAAATATGAATTATCATGGCTATTTTATGAGGAAGTATACTTCTTTCTTATTATAAAAAAGTCCCGACTATATGTATTTGTAATTTACATAATGAAATTTTGAACAGAAAGGAAATTATGAATACAGTGACAAGCATATGTTGTAAAGAGACATTTAAAATTTTTTTCATTACTTTAAAATTTTTAACACCTTTATTAATTAGACTTCATAAGATTTTTAGAATGCCAACTATATGCCACTATATTTCTGATTTCCTTTTGGTTAAATGTTTCATTGTAAAAGATCACAAGCAAGTTTCTTTCTAAGAAAGGAGCATATTGATGCTAACATGCTAAAATAGTAATGGCCAATATCTTGTTATTGTTGTTATTTGTTCTTCATTCTCAAAGAGGATCGTGACATTAGGGAGGTGATGCCATGACATACAACATTCCTCAAAAAATTTTAAAAACACCATCCCTGAAGTCAGGAGGAGCTGAGTTCAAATCTGATCTCAGACACATAACACTTCCTAGCTGTGTGACCTCGGGCAAGTGACTTAACCCCAATTGCCTCAGCAAAAAACAAACAAAAAAAACCCCTTCATTTATTAAGATAATAAATAAGTTTTACTAAGGAAAAATTAAATCCTAAATTATATTTACAAAACATCCCCCAAAAGGATTAGTTTCACAACAGTTACAAACTTTTGAGTTTTAAAAGTTGGAAATTTGCAACATACTAGGTCAAACTGGCATTAGAAGTGCTTTAGGAAGGCAACATGGTGTCACATAAAGATGGCTATATATGGAATCAGGGGGACTGGATTTCAATAATGTCTGAAAACTTGCTTCTTGGCTAAGTCTTTGGACCGTAGTTTCCTCATCTCAACAGTGAAGGGAGTGGACTGAAGTGGCATCTCCCAAGTTGTTTTAATTTTGAAGTATCATATTGTTGGAGAATTTAAACAATTTTTAAATGATTATTTACATGACTTGTTTCTTCTTCTAAAAATTACTTGAATCACAAAATTACAGGTTATCCACTGACCTTGTCCACTTGGAAGACTCTTGTAAAATTGCTCTTCAAATTTTAATCAGTATGTTAAAACTTGTATATATTTACCACAAAGCTTTTTACTTTTTGTTTTGACCCACAGATCCCAAAACTCCATTATTTAAAAATTTATATTATTATTTGTAATAATTTTAAAAACAGAACTAAAGCATGCTTTCAATGATCCTAGAATAGATGAACAAGTTATAGCATGTGAATTTAATGGGATATCACTGTACTGAAAGGAAGCAGCATCTTTGCTAAGAAAACCCCAAATGGGGTCAAAGAGAATTGGACATGATTGAAACTACTGAACAACAACAGGTTTAACCACACTACTATCCAGCACAGAAAGATTCAGAGACTTTCAGCTCTAGTATTCAATACAAATGCCTCTGTTGGACACGTAAAGCACATCAAAATTACTGAGGTTTTAAAAAAATTTTTATCTTTGATAGTCATATATTTTCTCAAATTCTTAAATTTATCACAAAGATAATGCATGCATAATAATCTCTTAAAATTTAAAATTTTCTTTTTATTCATTTTAATTCCCCTCTCATTTTTGGTAATGTGAGATTTCTTTGTTTTTAAGCAAATGCAGTATTTATAATTTTAGTGGTATTTAAAAAACAATTCTTAATTTCATTTAAATTGTTCTTTATTTTCCACTTTGTTGATTCTGTGATTTCATAATTTCCCTTCTGCTTTTTTCTGACATATGTTGTTTGGGCTTCAAAAATTATCTCTAACTACATTCCATGGATTTTGATATTTGTATGATAATTAAATATAAAGTAACTTTTTAATGTTTTTGCTTTAGATTTCCATACTAACCTATGCCTTTTCATCAGATGATCACTATTTTTGTCTAGATTTATTAAAATTATTTTCTGGAAAGAAAAAATATATATAAAAATTCTGTCTAAATATTTATCTGGGATTACTTACTCTATGGCTAAATCACATAGAAACAAATAAATAATAAATTTCTAAAAAATAATAAAATTTTTGTTCCTTTTTAACTATTTTCAAGCAGATAACACTGAAATTGTTTTTTTTTAATTTTCAAGGGAACTTTAAAACATGGCTAGATGAGCCCCCCTCATTTATAGAAAAGGAAACTGAGACCCAGAGCAATGGAATTTTTTTTCAGATGGTTAATTCATTTGAATTTGGAAAAAAACATATATCTCTTGCTTCTTGTATTAAATTTTAATTATATATATGCAACAAATGAGAGGACCCTGAATTGATCATTCTTGCTCTGAAATCCCTTGAGACTTTTCCCAGATCAAATTTGACTGGGGAGATCAATTTTGCAAATAACAGTCAAAGCCCAATATAATATCCTCAAACCATCTAGTTCCTAATCCAACCACAAAAATATTTAATTAAATTGCAAAGGGCACGTAAATAACACAAAAGGGATAAAATAGTATAGTTGTCTTCTGGCCACCAAACACAAAAGGGTAATTCCATATATGCCACATTAGGAGCATCATCTATTTACTATACTACAAATTCCAACACACACACACAAATAGTACATATAGACATATATAGTTTAACAATGTTCAAATTTTTAACTTTTTTCTTTGATTTTTTGAAGTCTACTAATATTCATTTTATATGTATTTCTGAATTGTAATACTATAAACTTTCTTTGTATAAATGTAATTATTATATTATTTAGTGCTTATCTACATATGTACATATTCCTACTTATCTCTACAGATGCTTTTCATATTTGAAATCAGTTTTTGGGTCAGTGGGACAACACAGTAACATCAGAACACAGGACTCAAAGTGGTAAAAAGCTTAAGAATCAGGACCATCTGCACTGTGACCTTCTGTAGGAGTGTCTCAGCAAAGGCCAAGATTGGCTGACTTCTATGGCAGGTTGGATTCTGTGTAATCTCTTGCTTTGGTTCTAGGATCAGAATTCTTCTAGGATTCCATGACCAGACCATGTGTTCACCCTTCCATCTTCCTGCTACAAATGTAGACTGCAGCTGTGTCCCTCCATCACCGTTCATTCAAGCAGCAACTTTTCTTATTCCTATTTTTTCCCCATAAAGTATCCCTTTTTTCTTATAAGTGTATGCAGACCCATGTCTTGTACCCTCTGTTCAGGTACAAGTAAGAACCCATGTAAATCTAATATCCTCATGCTATATTTAATAAACAGCAGTTTTCTCATCACTGTGGGCTTAAGTTGTGCCAGGACTTCCATTAAGAAAAGAAGTACTCCCTGTTTATATTATGTATATGTGAATGCTTAATTTATCAATTTGTCTATAGGGTTAGTCAATCAGTAAACACATATTAAGTACCCACTATGTTCCAGGCACTATGCTAAGTGCTAAGAACACAAAGAAAGGTAAAATGGCAATTTTTGTTCTTAAGGAATTCATAATCTAATGAATATAGTGAGTGCCTGATATAGGAACCCTCTCCTCTTATGCAACCAATTTGTAACTTAGCAGATAAGTTCTAGGGAGCTGCCTAAGGTACAGAGAATTATAGTGGCATGGCCAGAGTCACACTGCTGGAAAATAGCAGGGGTGAGATTTGAACTTGTTTCTATTTCCACTTAAAATGGTGCGTTATTCATTATACTTCAAATTCACAAATATATACATATAAACAGTATATACAAACATACATGCTGCAAACACTATTCAAATTAACTTTTTTCCTTTGATATACCAATATTCATTTTATATGTATTTCTTGGTTGTATTATAAGTTTTCTTTTTGTAAATTTAATTACTACATTATTTGTAATATGTACACATGTGTACATAGGTTCATGTATATGCATATACATATTATTAAGCACAATAAAATATTCTTTTTGGGGCAGCTAGGTGGCTCAGTGGTTAGAGCACCAGCCCTGAAGTCAAGAGGACCTGAGTTCAAATCTGGTCTCAGACACTTCCTAGCTGTGTGACCCTGGGCAAGTCACTTAACCCCAATTGCCTCAGCAAAAGCAAAAATAAAAAAAATAAAAAAAATAAAATAAAATATTCCTGTTTATCTCCACAGATGTTTTCATATTTGAAATACATCTTATTATATACCATCAATACAACTCAATATTTTCCCAATCTTGCTATAATGTTTTTAATTTCAGCTTGGGCTTTCAATTTAAATGTGTAGCTCTTTTCGTATTAAATTCATTTACATATCCATAAAATATTTATTATGAACCTATATTAGATAAAAACACGTTAACCATTTCTTGAGTGAGAGGTGGTAGACTCAAGAGTACAAAGTAAGATATTTTTTGGAGATGGCCTATGTGGAAATTTATTTTGTTAACCACACATCTTTGTTAATAGATTTTGTTTTTCTTGTTTCTCAATGGAGAGAGGGAGATGAGAAAGTCAAAGGGAAAGAGGTAGATCTCTGTTTAAAAATAAAATTCAATTAAAAAAAATAACATTTTAGATTTATAACACTATTTTTTTTGTTGTAACCAAAATAATTCTAAATTCTATTTTGCAATCTGTTCTGTAATTCTTTTTCTTCTTGTGGGGGGAATTCATTCCATTTACATTTAATGATAAAATTGTTTGACTTTCTTATTCTCTATTCTTATTTGTTCAACTGTTATTTGTTTTTCTAAAAGGTTAAACAAATAATCTTAGCTTTCTATTTCTATAACTAAGCCAAATATAACAAAGTTAAAAAAAAAAACACAATTTCTACATTTTATGCTACAAAGTTAGCAAATATTTCTAAAACCTGACACCTATCCTCACCCATTCTGTCAACCAAATATCCACCTAGAAATTGCAACACATTCTCTCCTCACTCTTTCTAACATTTTCCCCCTGTTTATGTGAAACACCACTTTATTTCTTTAATACCTAAAGGAGCCACGATTTTCTTGTTGATATTCCATCTACAGATGTAGAATGAAACTTCCTGTGTGTCTTAGTAAATTGTCTTTATAAACTGCTGTATAAAAAAAATCACCCAAAAATTAATTTATCTTTTTTCCCCAGAAAAATCTGGCAAAATCTTGATTAAATTTTAAAAACTTAAAACTTTTCTACCTAACTACTTAAAAGATTTTTTTTGTTTAGAAATATAATTTGGAAGTTTCATGATGATTTCTGGGTGAATTGATCTTAAGTTTCTCCTTACTGATTCCTTTCTATTTGTGGGGCATCACTGTTTTTGATAAGTCTGGGAAATTTTCTTTAAAAATTCCTTAGTGATCAAATGTTCTCTCTCTTTTTATGATTTGTGGAGTGCAAATAATTCTGAAGTTTGCTCTTCTTGCCCTTGTGTTAAATTGTCACCTGAAATTGCAAATTTCACTTGCATTATTTCTCCATGTTTTTCTGTTATTTTCTAATCTTCTTTTGCCACTTTAACAGCATTATCATTATTTCCTGTATTCCATTAATTCTGCTTTGTGATATCCAGATTCGTCATACATATTTTCCATCATCATAGGCTTTCTCATTTTCTTTTCCTGGACTCTTCAGGCTGCATTTTGTTATTTCTTTTTTCTTGTTATTCTTGAAAACAAATTTTATTCCTCATTTTATTTCTCTTAATATGTCTGACATTCTTTTGAGTATCTATTTTTCAGGATTTCTTATGTCATTTCTGATGAAATTTTTAACACCTATTCAATATGTGCTTCTGGAGGCTTTTCCTGTGTTTCTGTTATATATATAAAAGCTTTTTGTTAGTTTACTCATTCTCTTTTTAGTTTTCCAGTCCTATTTTTGAAGCAATTTTGAAGAACCTTCCTAGACATTTCCAAGAAAATTTCAAGCGTGACACAGTAGTTACTGCCATCAAGATAGCTCCTCTGTTCCCCAAACATTCATTGTCTTCACACTATTTCCTGGCTATTTAAAGTCACTGGTTGAGTTTTTCCAGATTTAAAAATTATAACTAAATTCCTTTCCTCTAAAATTTGGTAGGCTTTAGGAAATCTGATAACCAGATTGAATTAAGTTAAAGGAAGTGTGTGTGTGGGGGGAAGGGGTTTATTTTTCTCAGAGGTTACTTTTTTTTTTTTAAGAGAAACCTGATTACTCAAATGTATCTGTAATTGGTAGAATATAAGAGTGGGGTCATGGGGCTATCTTTCATTTTCCCAGACTGTAAGTACGGAGGTTACTTATGACCCACTTCTATTATTGATCAGCATAGAAGCTTAAGACTTGTTCCACTTCTGACATGGAGTTGATTTGTCCTTCTCTTCAGGCAACCTGGTTGATTACATTACCAGAAGCTCACCATATTGATTTTGGAATTGGGATAGATTAGCCTGGGTAGTTCTGTAGCTCAATAGTTGGGATCTCATCAAGATCCATCACTCAGCCTTCCTAGTTGCTGGGATTACATGCCGCCACCATAAATGAATAACTGGATTTTCTACAAGGTGTTTTAATATAGGCTGTTTGAGTTCTAGGATGACTTAAGCATCAGAAAAATATATGAAATCAATTACTGAGCACCTATCAGACATGAGCACTGGGCTATCTACACAAAGGAAAATACATGAGAAGAATCTTACATCTCTAGAATTTACAAAAAGAAGAAATATTCATGACCTCTAGGTGGCAGATAAACACTACTATAGTTTAATAAGTTTTTAAATTCTGGAACAAAATATTAAAAGTTCAAATGTAGATATGTATTAATAAGACAAAAATCAAGCGATAGATCTAAAGGGGGAAAAAAGGAAAGCATTTATAAGAATGCCAGTAATTAAAGTACATAAACTCTAAAGGATACTACTAATCAGCTAATACATATTTCAAATGGAAAAAATTAGGTTTGCCGATGGAGCAAATTTTAGAGAATCTGAGTAATTAAAGGTAGGTAATTAAAACAATCAAGTTTGTTTTACTTTTTTGGATAAAACCAAATAGTTCATTATTATTTACTTAATATCTCTAATAAAATTAAAGATTATTTGGTAGTTAAGTTAGTAATCAAAATATTCGTGTAAAATTTTCTTTGAAATGTAAACATCAATGTAATTAGCATTCAAAATATAAGCATTAATTTTCAAATTGATGTCTTGCTATAACATTCTCTCTTAATGTTACTGTTTGTCTATATACATAAAAATAAAAATTTATTTGGAACCCAAAGAACTGTACTATTGACAGCCACTCTTCACGGTAGCCAGAAAGGAGAAGAGGCAGCTAGCCAAGACTCACTGAAAATCAGCCCATGTATCCTCTTCTGGCACAAATGACACCTCCCAAATTGTTGATTTCTACTCCACATAATAGATGTGATCCTGAAAAGGTATAGGTAAATCAAATTTTTGCAAATCCAGAATTGGACTAGGTTACCTAAGTACTCTTTCAACTCAAATTCAATTTCTATAGTATTTCAAGCACACCAGACAAATAGCTATTTAAAAGAACATTATACTAACTCTTTTTTTAATAAAGCAAGGAATATATTATAATACTTTTTTTTCTTTTATGAGTTTGAATTTTTGTAAACAGTACTGAATTTTCTTAAAATGAAAGTAAACTGGCTGGCTTAGGTTAGGGGGTGTTCTCTCTAAATGTTTTGCTGAATAGTCCACAAAAGGATCTCGACTAATAAACTCAAATATCAATGATAACCAGGATCTTTTTTCTCATCATTTTTAATATTTCCATTTAAAAAAGTAATTCTCAACTGTACCACACAATAATGAAAAAAAGAATGTCAGGTTTTGACTGACTGTTACTCCAAAGTTCTACTTCATTTTTGTTATTAACTTTCTATATCATATTCAATATAGCACTTCTACTTTCTACCCTATCTGTGGCCTAATTTACTCCATACCCCTCCAAAACATGATTTAACCTAGAGTTTTATGCTTCAGTGAGAAGACTGAGGCAGTCTGACACAAACTCTGTTGGTTCTCCTTCTTCCTCCACTCTTGATAGAACATCATCATAATCCAATCTCTACTCCTTCACTCTGATCACTGAAGAATGTCTCTCCCACTTGACAGCCCTTTGAATATGTGAAAAATATTATTACTTATATTTCCCATGAAATTTTCTCTTCTTCAGACTAAACATCCTCAATTCTTCCAGTTGATCCTTATATGGCATGATATTCAAGGTCCTACACTTCACTCATTTGCCTCTCTCCAACTTAAAATGTTTTTTTCTAAAATATAGCACCTAGAATTTTGAAGGGCAGAATATAGTAATATTATTACCTTTCTAGTCCTTTGTTTTTCTAAATAATGCCTAAAAAAGCATTAGCTTTCCTAGTCTGCCATATCATACAGCTCATTCTTATTCACCTTGCAGTCCATAAACAATCCCAGATTTATTTCAGAAAAATTAGCTCATCTTGCACTTATATAGTAAAGTATTTCAACATAAGTGTGAAATCATATTTACCTCTATACTGTTATACTGTCATGTGAATAAATCAAAGATCTTTTCTAACTAGGAGGAAGTGAAGATAAGAAAGAACTTTTGAAATAGGAGGCATCTCAGCTATGTCTTACTTCAACAAGTAAAAATGTGATGTTTACTAGATAAAGCAAACAATGAGCAAAGGTATAAAAATAGGAAGGTAGGGCATTGTTGAAGAAGGGTAATTAGTCCAGTTTAGCTACAATCTAAAATATGTGAAAGGGTAGAAAACCAAAAATGTAGTCTCTCAAAATTCAAAAAGTGAGAGTATAAGAAGTAATAATCAACAGTGTCAAATGTTACAGAGAACTAGGATCCAACTCAAATAGAAATAGGGGCCACTAATCCATAAGTAAGGATCCCTGCAGGCATTATTAAATGAGATAATATCTGTGTTTTGCTGTATTTTTATTTATTTTGCTAAACATTTCCCACCTCAGTGGCAGAGTAAATAGAGTGTCAGACCCAGAATCAGACAGACCTGAATTCAAATGCAGCCTCAGATACTTCCTAGCTGTGTTATCCTAGGCAAGTCACCCTGTTTGCTTCAGTTTCCTCATCAATAAAATGACCTGGAGAAGGAAATGGTAAACTACTCCAGTATCTCTGCCAAGAAAATCACAAATGGGGTCATGGAGAATTGGGTGCATCTGAACAGCAATATTATCATAGTTCAGGGCTTGAGTGAAGTGAAGGAAACCTCTGACTACATACATAAGATGGCAATGAACTAGGGGAAAAGGACACTAAAAATGCACAAGAAACGAAGTTTAAAAAACAAATGTTTAAAACTTTTAATATTTAACTAAGGGAAAATAAAATATTAAATAATTTATTTTAAATTCATGAGAAAAAGGATCAAATTTAGGGAACAGATTGAGGGAAAAAATTAGGCATAGTTTTTCTTCTGAGACAGAAGTTTTGAAGTATTCAAGCTGGGAATTCATGACCATCTCAATATTTTTAGTTCTACAGGGGCTTAGGTCATTTGTTATGAAGTGTAATGGTAAAACTAGAAGCTTGAGGGAATGAAAAAGTATGAAATATTTTCCCAGGGATGTATTTAATAAGAGTTGAATAAAACAACCGACTAGCAGCAATGAAAGCTCAGCTGAGATCATATAGCATACTAAATTAATGGCTAATAAAATCAGCAGTTATATCATTTTCTCCAATAATGCTCAGTTGTTCAGGGAATACAGAAATTGGATGGTGGAGGTTGCACAGAGTAGTGGTCCTGTTTAACAGGGGAGCAAAGTCCCTGAAGAGGACCAGGTCAGTTAGAGAAGTCAACAAAGAAGTCACCCCATTCTTCAGTAAATTGTTGTGCAAATTCCTTCTGAAGAAGGACATCAAGATTTACAGTACAGAATTGTGAATTGCCTCAGTCACTTACTTTCCCTATGCATTTGTTCTCTGCTATGGTTTTGTTTTGATCAGTGGCCATTCTTTCCTAATGGACAGCATCAGTGGAAGATTGCATTCCTGGTTCACTGGAAGATTGTTATTATTCTTGCTTTGCCTTTTCCTTAGTAAATGTTTTGGATTAAGACTTAATGGAAAAAGAAAAAGTATCCCAAAGTTGATTTTTTTTCCCCTAAGCAAAGCAAGTCCAGTAACCATTTGTATCTGGAAATGGAGGGTTGGGAGCTAGCAAGTTACTCCTCATTAATTTCTCCTATCACCACCAGAAAAAGTATCTCTATCTTTCCTTTTTTCCTTCATCTTTCACCTACCTACCTTCATTTACCTACCAGGCAGAACCAAATGGCTACATATATACCAGATACATATAGATTAAAAAGATGATGACTTTAGAGGGAAATACACTAGGAGCTGGAGGCACTGGGAAAAGTCCTTTATAAAAAGTGGTATTTGGACTGAGCCTTAAAGGAAATCAGGAATTTTAAGAGGCAGAGGTCAGTAGGGAGAAAATTCCAGACTCAATCAATACAAAAAACATGAAACTGGGAGATGAAATACCATGTGTAAGGAACAGCAAGTAGAACAGTTACGAATGGAATGTAGAAAGTATGAATGGGAGTAATGTATAAGAAGATTATGAAGATAGGGCAGGCAGGACCAGATTAAAGAGCTTTAAGTGTCAAACAGGATAAGTATCAAATAAATATAAACAGAAGTTTATACTTCATTCTACACTGGAATTTACTGAGTAGAAAGGTGATATGATTGAATCTATGATTTAGGAAATCATTCTGGCTACTGTTGTGGAGGATGCATTAGAGTAGGGAGATCAATCAAAAAATTACTACCGTAGTCCAGGTGAAAGGTAGGTCTAACTTTGTACAGCAGCACCCTGTTTAGAGAAGAATATTTACATGAAAGATATAGTCAAGAGAAAAATGACAAATATGGTCAACTATTAAGATAAATGGTATAGGGTAGCTAGGTAGTGAAGTGGATAGAGCACCAGCCCTGAAGTCAGGAGGACCTGAGTTCAAATTTGATCACAGACACTTAACACTTCCTGGCTGTGTGACTCTGGGCAAGTCACTTAACCCCAATTGCCTCAGCAAAAAAAAAAAAAAAAAAAAAGATAAACGGAATAAATGAGGATTTGAGGCTGACAATGAGATTGAGAATTTGCATGGCTAGGAGGATGGTTGTGCTGTCAATAGTAATAAAGAATTTTGGAAGAGGAGTGGGTTTTGGTTGTTTTGGATGGGACACAAGGTTTGAAATACCCCAAAAACATTTTTATAATATGAAATGGGATATATTATTTATATATGGGAAATATCAGCATAGCAATTTTATAAATGAACAAATATGTGGCAGGAGCAGTATTTCCCAAGGTGCTACCTCTCACAGGCTAAGCTAGTTTTTCCATCAAAATCACTGATACCATCCTGGAGACTTAATTGGTCCAGGAAAATAAGGGTTAAAACACTGATGTAGCTCCCTAGTGGCCTGAGTATAAGGAATCAAGAACTCATTCATTTGATAGGGAGATCGACACTAACAACATACAAGCTAAATCTATGCATTATTCTTTTATTTATTTATTTTTTTTATTAAAGCTTTTTATTTGTATAACATATGTATGGGTAGTTCCCCAGCATTGATCTTTACAAAGCTTTCCATTACAAATTTTACCCCCAGTCCCCTCCCCTCCCCTAGATGGCAGGAAGTCCACTACATGTTAATAATGTTGAAATGCTTGATAAGTAATGCAAGAAAAATCCTATCTACAGGAAAAAAAAAAAAAAAGAATCAGAGAAAGGCAACACAATGCAAGCAAATGTCAATAGAGATCATGAAAATGTTACGTTGTGGTCCATATTTCATATCCCTCTCTCTGGGTGTATATCGTTTTCTCCAGTGAACAACTGGAACTGGTTTGAGACAATTCTTTGTTGCAGAGAGCCATGTCCATCAGAATTGATCATCATGTAATATTGTTGTTGCTGTGTATGATGATCTCCTGGTTCTGCTCATTTCACTCAGCATCAGTCCATGCAAGTCCCTCCAGGCCTCTCTGAAATCGTCCTGCTGGTCGTTTCTTACAGATCTATGCATTATTCTTACTGAATATTCTTTCCATAGTATGTCTAAATAAACTTACTTTGGAGAACTGTTAGATGGCTTTCAAGTGTCCCATTTCAAAAGAATTTCAAGGGATGGCACAGTGGCTAGAGCAATGGCCCTGATGTCAGGAGGACCTGAGTTCAAATGCCACCTTAGCCATTTAATACTTCCTAGCTCTGTGACCTGGAGCAAGTCACTTAGCCTCAATTGCTTCAGGGGAAAAACACATACACGCACAAAAATTCCAAACCTGAAACATTAAGTCAGTCTAAATCAGAACCAACCTATAGTACCATAAGAGCTAAAGAGATCATCACCATGTGAGATGAGGTAGCATACAAAAAAAAAAAAAAAGAGTGTGGGTGTGTGTGTGTGGGTGTGTGTGTGTGTGTGTGTGTGTGTGAGAGAGAGAGAGAGAGAGAGAGAGAGAGAGAGAAAGAGAGATACATATATGGGCTTAGGAAAGAGCCTTTGAATCACTCATAACATATATGAATAAAGATCAAGATAAGGAAACTAAAACATAGAGTGGGAAGAAAAAAAAGACAGTATTTAGCAGGAGAAAGTGATAAACAATATCAAAAGCTGCAGAATGATATGCATAAAAAGAAAGAAGATACATGAGATTTGGAAATTAGATTAATTATTTTAAAGGAAGCTATTTCAGTTGAATGATGAAGTCAGTAGTAATTTGTTTGGTTGGAGCATAAGTATTGATTACTGTCTTTTGAAAGTTCTTAGGTTTGAATGAACTGAACTTTATTGGTCTAACTAGAATATCAGAAATATTTTCCAAAAAACAATTGTAACTGTTGCAGTAAGTGTTACTGTAGTAC
This sequence comes from Myrmecobius fasciatus, assembly GCA_023553655.1. Lineage (NCBI taxonomy): Eukaryota > Metazoa > Chordata > Mammalia > Dasyuromorphia > Myrmecobiidae > Myrmecobius > Myrmecobius fasciatus. The sequence continues at coordinate 390,540 of JAJPUD010001542.1, read as the reverse complement.
TTTCAGGTAGTCATTGTTTCAGTGATATTATCTTATTTCTTCTGGACCCTCTCCATTTTTCTATTTTAGATATGCTAGAAAGAGCAGTAATCTCAGGACAAACTTTAATGAATTCATAGTTCCATTAGTAGCTTTATAATTCTGGGCAAGCTATTTAACCTTATTATCAATATACCTAGTCACTGTTCAATAGAATCTATTTCCTTAACCATAAAATAAAGATAACAATATTGACAATATCTCCTTTGAGTAAGGGAAGTACAGGAGACTGAATAACAAGATTCACATAAACATCTGTTTTGTTTTTTGTTTTGTTTTTCAAACAATGTATTAATTAGTGACTTTAATTTGCCATACTTGAATCATGAATTCTTAATAATTGGAAGGGACCTCAGGGTCCTCAATTCCAACTTGTACTTCTATAACAACCTCCTCTACACATACCTGACAACTAATCATCTAGCCTTTTTTTTTTTTAATAGATCTTCAGTGCTTATATTAGCCTACCTCCAACAGAAACCACAAAATTTGACATCTTTAGGGATTCTAGAAATTTTGTAAAGGGGGGTGGGGGGTTATGAAGAAGAGTTCTCCCATTAATGTGCAATTAGATTTTAAGTACACTGTATCAGACAGCACAGAAACAAAACAAATTTTGTCATCTTCTCTTAACTTCTTCAATCATATACTTCCTCTTGTAGATCACTTGCCTACTGTTCACCATTTTCTTTTTTCTCAATTAGTCTTGCTGTTAGTGAACATTTATTAGGCAAGTAATGTGCTAAATGCTAGGGATACAAAGAAAAGCAAACAATCCCTGACCTCACAAAGTTTACACTCTAATAGGGCACACTGCACGTTACAGTTATAGATAAAATACAAAGGATTGATTAAAATGGAAGATAATCTAAGATGAAAAGATATAGCTGCTAGGGAAAAGGAAAGGGACTCAAAAGACAGAATTCAAGCTGAGTCTTAAAGGAAGGCAGAGAAAATAAGAAGCAGAGGTGATATTTGGGGGTTGGGGAGAGATCATTCCAGGTATAGGAAAAAGTGGTTGGAAGCACAGAGATAGAAAGTGGAGTGTCATGCTCAAGGGCAGTACAAGTGCATGGAAGGAAGTAATGTTTAAGAAGACTGGAAAGGTGGGAAAGGGCAATGTTATGAAGTGCTTTAAAGGCCAAATAGAAGAGTTCATATTTGATACTAAAAATATGTTATCCACTGGAGCTCAGTGAGGAGGGACAAAGGGGAGATGATATTGTCAGACCCATACTTGAGAAAAACTACCTTGGCAGTTGAATGGCCAGTGAATTGGATTGGGTAGACATTTGAGGCAAGGAGACCAGTTTGAAGATTATTATAATAGTCTAGAGAGGTGATGAAGGTCTGAACTAGGTTAATAGCTGTAAGATAAGGGGATCAATACAAAAGATTATTGAGAAAGTAGAAACAGGATTTGGCAGAGGACTGGTTATGTAGAGTAAAAATGAGGAATCAAGTATGATACAACAAAGTTGTAGGTTTCAGTGACCAGGAAGACTGTAATATCCTCAACAAGAGGGAAGCATGAATGAGAAGATTTTAGAGAAAATATGAATTCTATTTTTAAAATATTAAATCTGAGATGTCTACTGGATATTCAGTTTAGACTAGAGTCCAGAAACAAGAATAGAGTTTGATATATGAATTTGGCGATCATCTACGTAGATATGAAAACTGAACATCTGATAGCTGATAAGATTACCAAGAAGGCAGTATAGAGTAGGGAAAAAAAACCCAACAAATACACTGACTTGGGGAACATCCACAGATAGAAGGAAACATGGATGAAGAACTAGCAGAGAAGAATGAGGAGCACATAAAAGAATGCAGACAGAATAATGTCATAAAACCCTTAGAGGAAAGAATATCAAGGAGATGAATATCAACAGTATCAAAGGCTGTAGAGAGGTCAAGAAGAGCTGAAAAGAGACCATTAGAATTGAAAATTAAGAAATTATTGGTAATTTTGGAGAGGACTGTTTCAGTTGGATAGAGTCAGACGCCAGATTGCAAAAGGTTCATGAGAGAATGAGAGAAAAGTAAGTGAAAATATCTAGTGTAAATAGTTTTCTCCAGGAGTTGGCATAGGTAGGAGATATATAGGATGATAGCCAGTGTACAATAAAGGATTTAGCAAGGATTTTCTAAGAATGGGAGAGAGATAAATGTGTGTTAAAGCAGAAGGGATGGAGCTATTAGGCAGGGAGAAATTTGAAGACTGAAGAATGGGGGATAAATGTGGGGGCAATCTGTTGGAGGAGATACTAAGATATGGCATCAGTGGTACATGGAGAGAGGTTAGCCTTGACAAAAGAGCCACCTCATAATGAGAGCCTGGAATGAATACTGGTGAAGAAATTTGTTTGCATGATATAAGATGGGGGCGAAAGTGTCCACAGGGGAAGCTTTTAGTGGATGGTGCTAATTTTTTTCAATGAAGTATGAGACCAAGTCCTCAATGAGATGATGAAAGAAAGGGGCCCAATGGGAGATTTGAGGAGACAAGAAAATCTGGAACAATCACTGGGGAAAGTTGGATACGAAATTGATTAGGGAAAAACAGAATTGAACAAAAATGTAATTGTAATTTCTTTCCTTCCTATAATTTGTTAAAATTTTTTCATGTGCACTTTTTTTTAAAACAATGTTTTCAACAAGTGTTTCTTTTGAGTATTTTAAGGTATGAACCGAACATGTCATTTTGCAGTTCTCTTTAGCACTGTGCTAAAAAATGAGTACTTTTAGGACACATTGAGTTTGAAGTAAATAAAGGGCTAATCAAATTGGAATTTCTCCCATTTCATCCAGGGCCATCTCCAGTAGTCTTGATCTATATCTTGCCACTGGACCCTGATGACTCTGGAGGGGAAAGTGAGACAGGCAACCTTGCACAGCCCTCTCTCATGTAAATCCAATTCACTTGCATGTCAAGGCATCACCTCCCTGATGTCATTGTCCTCTTCCAGCAGGAAGGATAAACAACAAGAAAGCTTCGTCTTTGCTCTCATGGGATTCACAGGCTAATGGAGGAGATAACTTGAAAAGATTGTGTACATATGCTATATTCACTTTTTTTCCCCCTCCCGCAGTTTTTCCCTTTTGTTCTGATTTTTCTCTCCACATGATTAATAAAACAATGTGTATTTAAAAAAAATAAAAGATTGTGCATAAAGATGCTATGTACAAGACTCATTGCAGATAATCATAGAGAGAAAGAACTAGCATCAAGGGGTCAGAGGGTGTGGAAATGCTTCTCTTAGAAGACAGAATTTCAGTTGTAATTTAAAGGAAACCAGGAAGTTTCAAGTCTTTAAGAATAATTAGTAAAAATGTCCAGGGTGGGCAAATGGAATGGGCAAAGAACTACAAAGGAAGTCAAATTCCTTGTACCACAAGGCAGAGACGAGGAAGTAAGGTATAAGAAGATGGAAAATAGGGAAAATAGGTACATGATCAATGCATTGTTGATGGAGCTATGAATTGTAAAGTCTGTAAATAGGATGGAATCCCGTTGTGCTTTTAAAAATTAACGAAGGAGGTGATTTCAGAGAAAAGTTGTAAGAACTAATGCAGATCGAAGTGAGCGGCACCACCGGCAGAACAATTTATACAGTGTTAATAATATCGTAAAGACAAACAGCTCTGAAAGACTTGGGGACTGTCATTAATAAGTAACCGGACACAACTGCAGAGGACTCAGGACGAAACATGCTACCTACCTCCCATAGAGGTGACGGACTCAGAGGCACCTTTTTTCCCCCTAGGACAGGACTTTTGTGGAAGTTTGTTTTCCTTTTTTAAACACATTTGTTACGTGTTTTGTTTTTCAAGCTTTCTTTAAGACAGAGGAAGAGAGAGAATTCAAGTTGAAAATAAAATTAAGCTGAGGGAGGAAAGGGTCCAGCGAGGTGAGGCTAGGCCCAGGGAATCCCTTCCGGCCGGAGCTCCACCGCCCCTCGTAGCCAGGGCAGGGGCAGCAGAGTGTGGGACGCCCGCGAGCGCCTAAATCTAATTACCACAATCCCCTAGACAACCAGAAAGACGCGGGTGGGAGCACTCCATCTAGAATCACCCGCACCTTCCCCGCCCACCCAATTTTCCAGACCCTGAGGCGTCCCACACCCACGGCTCTCTAGGTCCCCGCCCCTTCACTACGACCGGAAGTGCCTTCTCCGGTTCCCCAGCAGCCGCGCAACAGCGTCTCTCCGACGCCGGAAACGCAGCCTTACCTTCCGCTGCCGGGCTCGCGCCTAGTTCCATGCCACGGAGTAGAGAACGCTTCGGAGATGTTCTCGCGAGATCTCGCGGTGCGCGGCTACAGCCCACCCCCCTGCGCTTCTGCACCGCCTCCGCAGGGGCGGGAACATCCGACGAAGCTGGTGCTAGCTGACAGCTCTCTCAGCTGTTGCCGACGCTTCCGTTTGAAGTCGTCTAGGAGCCCAGGTTGCCGCCGTTAGAAACCTAGCTTGTGTGGAAGGGGAGCGCGGGCGCGAGACTCGGCTTCTTCGGGGAGAGCGGGGGTGGGGCCGCGGCGGATGTAACGGTGGCGCAAGGTGGTAGCTTCGCTGGCCCCACGTCGGAGGGCGGCGCGAGGCGCGGGGTCTGGGAGAAGCGAGCGCTAGGAGCGCGTGCGCGTCCCCGAACGGCGGCCGCGGTTGGGAGGGGACGTTGCGCAATCGGGCCGCTGTCCGGTCCAGTCCGCGATGGAGCTGGAGTCGTCGCTGGAGGCGAGCTTCACGGCCAGCGGCAGTAGCGCGGGGCTGCCCCCGGCCCGCTCCCGCATCTTCAAGATCATTGTGATCGGCGATTCCAACGTGGGCAAGACGTGCCTGACGTACCGCTTCTGCGCCGGCCGCTTCCCCGACCGTACCGAGGCCACCATCGGCGTGGACTTCCGCGAGCGTGCCGTGGAAATCGACGGCGAGCGCATCAAGGTGAGCCCTTCGAGGGCCGCGCCCGCCGGCTTCTGCAGCCGCCGAAGTTGCTAAGGGTGCCGACCCCCCGATGGACGTTTGTCACTCCCCTGCGAAGTAGGGATGATGGTTATCTCCGATTTACGGAGAAGAATGGGTGGAAAGGGGACAAGTGATGCCCTTGGGGATGCTCAGTTAGAGGAGATAGAGCTGGCAGAGGTAATAGCTCACCCCGTAATTGGACAGATCGGGGGAACTGAGGCTAGAGAAAAGTGACCCACTAACATCACAGCAGATTTTACTAAGGGATCTTAGACAGTCAATAGTGTATCCCCTAATTGTATAGATTGGGAGACTGAGACCCAGAGAAAAGTGACCTACTAATATCACAGCAGATGTTACCAAAGGTCTTAGAGAGGCAGTTAATAGTGCACTTCTAATTGGATAAATCGAGGAACTGAGGCCCAGAGAAATGAAGTGACCCAATGTCACAGTAGGTATTACCAAGGGATCTTAAGAGGAGCAGTTAATAGTGCATCCCCTAATTGGACAGATTGGGGAACTGAAGCCCAGAAAAATTAAGTGGCTTAATGTCGCAGCAGGTGTTACTAAGGGATCTGAGAGGGCAGTCAGTAGTGCACTCCCTATTGGACAGGTGGAGAACTGAGACCCAAAGAAAAGGGATCCACTGACGCAATAGCAATGTTGCTAAGAGAAACAGTATTACACTCCATAATTGGATAAATTGGAGAACTGTGGCCCAGAGAAATGAAGTGACCTAATGTCACAAGGTGTTACTAAGAAATCTTAGAGGGGCAGTTAGCAGTGTACCCTTTAATTGGACAGGTGGGGAACTGAGGCTCAAAGAAATGAAGTGACCTAACATCACAGCAGATGTTACTAAGAGATCTTAAAGGCATTAATAGTGTACTCCCTAATTGGACAGGTGGGGAACTGAGGCCCTGGGAAATGAAGTGCCCTGTTAAGTTCACATCAGAAGTTTACTTAGGACCTTAGAGGTCTGTTAATAGTGCAGCTCCCTAATTTTATAGATTTGGTAACTTGAATCTTAGAAGTGACTGGCCAAGATCCCAACAGTCATTACTAATTACTAAGGCATATGGAAGGATGGATGGAGATGAGTTTAGACTTTGATTCAGGTCTTGGCTCTCTCTCCCTTTTACTTTGATATCTTGGGAGAAGTTTATCTCACAGTACATCTCAGTCGGTTCTTTTAAACCTATGAAATGCAGGTTGTGTTTGCGCTAGAAAAAGGGAATTTTCCTGACCAGTATTACCTGTGATAATGAAATCACATTGCCCACCCACAGAAGGTATTACAAAATGCAGAGGTTGGATGTGAAAGCAGAACTAAAGTACTTTCTGCTACATTGTGGAAGTATCATTTGGATGCTGGGCATGAGACAAAGCTTTATATGTATAGAGCAAGACAATAGAGTGCTTGCTGAGGATCATGATAAAATATGGTCAGTGTCAACTGAGGACACATGGGGGGAGGAGGAGGAGTTAATGGGATATCTCTTCTCTGCCTAGCCTCAGACTTGGAAGAATTAATCTGTTAATAATTTTTAAAATATGCATTTTGCATATAGTAAGCACTAAAAAATGCTTTTTCATTCTTTGGCTCTCCAGGACACTATCTAGGTATAATAGGGAAAGTTATAGAAGGGGGAAAAAGACAATTAAAAAATAATAGCTCACATTAATAGCTCTAAGACTTTCAAAGCCTATTTCTTATATAAAACCTTCTGTGAGCATGTTATATTACACCCATTTTTTCTTTCTGGAAGGTAGAGGATAAATCTGTGTTCTTCCTCTTCTTCAGTGGTATAATAGAGGTGCAAATGGTTTAAGTTAGTCAGAATAAGCTGCTGGTCACAAAAAAGGAAGCAATGACCAATTTTTAGCAGCATTTATGAATGTTGAGTAGTAATGCTTTAGACATAGATATGTACTGTCTGAAACGAATGAAATAATTCCAAGCATTATAGAAGCTAAGATATTCATGGATATGCAATATTGTAACTTAATAAGCGTAATACAAGTCAACCAAACTGTCTTATTTTGTTCTCTCTAGGGGATTTCATTTATATTATCTTCATTTTCAAATGTATCTGGTGCACTTTTCTTAAAAGCATCTTTGATGAAAGAGAGAAACAATACATTCAATATTATATTTGTAATCTGAAAAACTGCCATTTTCAGTAAGCCTCTTTAAGAAAATGGCTTATTGTTAGCAGGGCTATCTTAAAAGCCATTGCTAAGTCCCTACTGAGAGCCTATTTTGTGCAAGAATCTGGGGATGTTCAAAAAAGTAAAAATGCAGTCTAGTTTGGGAAACAAGACATTAAAAGAAAACAAACAGCAAAGTTATTTATTGTAAATTCAAAACTAATTAGGTTATTAGTTTGCCACTATCTTTGACCTTAGTGAAGTGCTCCACACCCTTCTAGATCAGTAACCTGGATCTGTAATCTCTATCTGAAACCTGAGTTTGACTAATGTTCTTTTGAGCCCTATGAAAGGACAATTCATAGTTAATGCTAATTCAGGAATTAGTATTCCACTCAAAAATTAAACTGAATAAAGCCTGTTAAGTTTTCTTTCTCTGATTGAATAAGTATTTATGTAGAGAGGCAAAATTCATATATTTGATCAGAAGTTTTTAAGAATCAGTTTTTGTACCATTCTTCAGAACAAAAGCTTTGTGTTTATTTGTTAATAATCCCTCAAACTTTATATACATGCAACATTTGGAGAAGGTTAGAATCTGTTTTGGGAAATTTAATATAATTAAATAATTTTTTGAATGAAGATGCCTCTGATTTTTTTTTTATTGACAATCTTAAGTATACCCTCCATTCAGATGTTTTTACCGTCTCTGTCCCATTTGAAGATTCCAACTGAAGAGAAAAATCTAGCTGTGCAGAGGGAGAAAGAGAAACAAAATTGAAACTTGAAGAGTAAAAGGTCAGGGCCTATTTAGTCTATATTCTAGTGAATAACAGGTTTGATAATGCAATTTTTTAAAAGTACAATTTTCTCCTTATTTTGTGTTTTTCTTCAGTTTGTTTTCCATGTGTTAATAGTGTGAAGTGATATATGATTTTTTATCAAGATTCTGTTTGTATCAGAGACAAGAGAGTAGGGATAAATCTTTGTTTCTTCTGTTCTGCAGAGATGTAACAGAGGTGATGATGAGTGGTTGAAAGTAGTCAAAATTAGCAACTGGTCACAGTAGAAAGAGAAGTGGGGGGGGCAGTCCTTTCTGGAAGCTCTCTATCATATTAGAACAGATTCTTAATCCTTTTTGTGGACTTCTTTGGCAGTCTAAAGACTATGTATCCTTTTAAAAGAATGTTTTTAAATGAATAAAGCAAAACAACTAAAATTATAAAGGAAACCAGTTACACACACATATTACAAAGGAAACCAAACATGCATAAAAATGTAACTTTTTTCCCATCCAAGTTTATCAATGGGGGATGATGGGTTTGGGAGAGAGGTTTGTCTCTGGACTCAAGGTTAAGAGGGATTTGAGAGGAAGGAGAATGGAAAAAAACAAAATACTATATACCCTTCTGAAGTTTCTACCACATGTTTCTGAAGCTGCCACATATACCACAGTTTGGATTAGAATTGGGTCCTCTCTCTCTCTCTCTCTCTCTCTCTCTCTCTCTCTCTCTCTCTCTCTCTCTCTCTCTGTATGTGTGTATATATATATATATGTTTACAGGTTGGAAGAAGGACAGGGACTGGTTCTGTGTTTATTGATACAGGGAACTCTCAGGTGAGGAAATTATCTTCTATAGATGTAATTCAGAACTTTGTCTGCAACTTAATAGCTAGCATATATATATCTGAGCTGGGGATTGAACCTTCATGGCTTTGTAGCTGACGCTCCATATACTACTTCCTGTTTACCCCCTGTTCCTTCAAGTCCAAGTTGGAATGCTAAATTCATTTCCCAAGAGAAGCAGTATTATAAATGGTGATTAGGTTACATAATACTTAAGATACATTGTTAGCTAGACATTTACAAAGCTTGTCTGGGAACATAACTAACCAAGATCTAAAACCTCATTTCAACAAGAAAGGTAAGAAAGATTTTAGTCAAGAAAAAAATGTGGAACCATAATTAGATAACTGCATCTTACCCTTCATGTTAGAAGGTAGTATAGGCTATTAAAGTGAATGAGATTCCAAGTGTGTACAGAGCAAAGGGATTATAAAGCATTATATAATGTACTTAACTGCCAAATATAATTTATTTTGGAAAATCTGATATTTTAGAGTAGCTATATCCTTTCCTCTGTGTGCAATTTGATCTATAGAGATTTTGTTTTATATAAGTCAAAAAAAGTGTTGAACAACTTTTTCATTCTTTTTCCTATATGGAATTGAAATTGCTTCATATTTCTTCAAAAAGAAAATCCATGATTTCATTGGATGTGGCTCTGTACTCCCCCAATACAAATTAATAGCGTTTAGTAAAAGGTGTTTATGTGTTGTTTTGACAGAAAAAATCATTGTGGCACTCTTTGTGGTAGCAGAGAACTAGAAAACAAAGTGAGTACACACTGGTTGGGATTGACTCTAAAATCTAGTGTGAGAATATAATGGGACAGTTAGAGAAGCATGGGAAGATTTTATACAGTGAAATTGAATGAGTTAAGCTGAGCTAAGCTAGTAATGTACAGAATGTGAATGAAAAGATCACTAAAAGAAAGGCAAACTCAAAATTAATGGGAAAAAAATGAAGGTACCCAAGTATAGATGGTGAAACACTTATCCCTCTCTGCACCCTCCCACATTCCTCAAGCAGATTGGAAATAGACTATTTGAGACAAAATACTTTATATATACTGTCAGATTATGTTCACTAACATCTGGTGCTGAATCCCTCCAAACTTAATCTTGATAAGACTTACAGAACTCATTCTCCTGAAAGGAATACAAGTGAGAGAAACAGAGAAAGACTTCAGAAGGATGCAAAGTTATTCCTTCTAAATGCCATTTTGGGGGCAGCTAGATGACACAGTGGATAGAACACCTCCCTGAAGTCAGGAGGACTTGAGTTCAAATCTGGCCTCATATCAGACACTTAATACTTCCCAGCTATGTGACCCTGACCAGGCAAGTCATTTAACCCCAATTGCCTCAGCAAAAAAACAAAAACAAACCAAAGTACAAATAAAATCTAAGTGCCATTTTGATTCAGGTTGCAGTTGTATTTTATCCTCAAAAGAGTGTTGGGCAGGATTGGACAGACTGTGTTGATTTATGATTGGATTGGGGTGAGAACTTAGGAGATATTTGTTTCAGAATCACATTGGGGTATTGTAATGTTCTGGATTGGTTCTAATAATCATTTGATTTCCAGAAAATTTGTTTATTAGCTACTTTTGTTGGGAAAGTGAGAAGAAGGAATTAGTTACCTGGCCAGTTCTCCCATGGCTTTTCCTGCATGCAATCCAAACATCATAGCTATTTTGTATGGTTGACCTGGAGGTAAGATTGTAGAATTTAGAGCTAGGAGAATCACTAGACATCATCTAGTTCAGAGGTTGGGGTGTTTGGTTTTATATCTTTTATTTATTTATTTATTTTTTATTTTTGCTGAGGCAATTGGTTAAGTGACTTGCCCAGAGTCAGACATCTAGGAAGTATTGGGATCTGAGGTTGGATTTGAACTCAGGTCCTCTTGACTTCAGGGCTGGTGCTCTATCCATTGCTCTACCTAGCTTCCCCATTTTATATCTTTTAAAAATATTTTGATAACTATTTCATTATAATGGTTTCCTTTTTAATCCTTATTTAAAAACATTCTGAGAATGGATCTATAGACTTTACCAGATTGCTTAAAGGAATAGAAAAGATTAAGAAATCCTGATGTAGTCCAACTAACCAACTCTCTTTTTTTAACTTTATTTTCATAAACATCCATTTTCTTTCTTCTTGCTACCTTTCCACTTGCCTTCACAGAGAGCCAAAACAACAAACCTTTTGCTACAATCTTGTGTAGATAAACAAAAAAGTTTCATTCTGTTCTTCACCTCTGTCAGAAAGTGGATCCCCATGCACCTTCTAGAATTGTGATTGGTCATTGTATTGATCAGAGTTCCTAATTCCTTAAAGTTGTTTAATAATTTTTTTAAGTAGCATTTATGTAGCACCTACTGTGTGCTCAGCACTTTATAATTTCATTTTATCCTTATGGATTTTTATCCCTGGGAGATAGGTGTTATTATTATACCCATTTTATAGTTGAGGCAAACAGGTTAAGTGATTTGCCCAAGGTTACACAACTGGTATGTGCCTGTGCCTAGATTTGAATCCCAGGCACAGTGCTCTGTCCACCATACCATCTAGCTGCCTATTCATCTTTACAATATTTGTAATTTTATAAATTGAGTCCCTTAATTCTGCTCACTTGACTCTACGTGGATTTATGAAACTCCAGGTTTCTCTGAAACCATCCTATTTATAATTTCTTATAGCATAATGGTATTCTATCCCATTCATATACCATAACCTATTTAGCCCCATTTGATGGATGCCCCTTTAATTTCCAATTCTTTACCACCACAAAAAATTGTTATAAATATTTTTGTACATTTGCCAATTTCATTTTACAAATGGAGGGCACAGATTTAGATCTATAGATCTAAATGGATCTGTGATTTAGATGTGGGAAAGACCTTGGTGGTAATTAAAAATTTTTTTAAAAATACATTTTGTTGATGCCTTTTGCCTTTACATCATAATCATTTCAAAGCTGCTATCCAGTCCCCTGTTTTCTCCAAGTTGAATCCTCCTTTGTGAAAAAGAAAAACAACCAAACAAAACCTTCTCTGCTCCAGTTACTACATATTTAATAGCATGTACAATATTTTATCTCAATATTCTCCTACGTCTGTGCACTAAGACTTTTGGTACAATACAAAATAGTCATCTTGGTCAACTTCACTCTGCATCAGTTCATTTAAGTCTCCCAGGTTTCTCTGAAACTTTTCTCTTTATCATTTCTCATGCCACAATAGTTTCCAGCACATTTACATATTATGACTTGTTCAGCCATTCTCCTATTTGTGAGTATCCCCTCAGATTTTCATTCTTTGCCAGCTCAAAAAAAACTACAAATATTTTTGTACATCTTTAGAAATTGCTTAGAACTAAATCCTAATAATTTCCCTTCATTCTGTTTTCCTAATGCTTCTTCTCTTTCCCTCTTATTTTTATGTTGAGTGAAATCTACTTCTGTACCCAGCTCTGTGTATTTATTCTTCCAAATTTGACTAGTTCCAAAGAGAATCAGGCTCAATGTCAGCTGCTTCTCCCAACCCCATTCTTGTCCTTGTTTGTATAGATTTCTACTTGTAGTACCCTTATTATGTACAATAATCTTCCCAATTTCCTTTTCCATCCCCTCATTGTATTCTTACCCTTCTGGTTTCATTCTTTTAATATAGTAAATACATAACAAAACCACTTCCAGACCTTCTGTCTAATTAGAAAAAAATCTGTGACCATTAAGGATAAATAGGGCTTAGAGGAACACGTTCTGTGTGAATTGTTTATCATTGTTTTTTCATATATACTTGTCTTTTGCCTTTCTTTGTTATTTCCGCTACTTAGCATAGTCATAGTTCTAAATAATGTAGTCATATAAGTTTTTCTCATTCTTCCTTTTTCCTCATTTTATATAAATCTTCAAGTGCTTCTCTAAATTCAGCCTTTTGATTTTTTCTTGCAGTACAATAATTTATTAAATTATACATATGCTGTAATTTAGTTGAGCATTTCCCATTTGACAAGTACCCTATGTTTATAGTTCTTTTATGTAACACAAAATACTATGCCTATTTTTGTTTGTAAATCTTTTTTTCCCTTATTCCTTTTGTATCCATGCCTATGTATTTCTGGTCAGAGGGTAGAATTTAGTGACTTTTGTACATAGTTGCAGGTTTTTTTTTTTTTTTTCAAAATGACTGAACCAATTAACAGCTCTCCTTGGCTGCTCAAATTCCGTCCAACAGTTGTCATTTTCCTATTTTTGGTCATCTTTGTCCATCTTTGTTTTAATGTGCATTTCTCTTATGATTATTGACATGACATTTTTTTCTTGTGGTTGCTGGTGTCTGTCTTCATTTTTTAGAACAATCTGTTCGTATTCTTTGACCATCATTTCTTAGGAAATAACTCTTGTTCTTATATAATTGAATGAGTTCAGATCTTTATTAGAAAAGATTGCTGCACAACTTTTTTCTTCCATTTAAATGTTTCTTTTTAAATTTTAATGCCATTGATTTCTTTGGTGCAAAAGCTTGAAATGTTATAAATTATAAGATTGCCTTAATGAGAGCTACATTCATTTAAAAGTTAAATTAAAAATTTACAGAAAAAATTAGAAAATGTGATGGATTTTTAAAAAGTCTCTTGTCCAGTGCAGTTTTTCTTCTTCTTCATCTTTTTTTTTTTTTTTTTTTTTTAAAGCTGTGAGCATTATATAGGGAAGTCTTTGCAAATAGATAGTAATTAAATTGGACCCCGAGTTTAATAGGAAGAAGAATGGCTAGACATTTGGAAAATTTTAGTACACCTTCAATTCCTAGTTATTTTTACACACACAATGCACACACATACACACAATCCTTTTAAAAACAGCATCTTTAGTAAAAGGACCTATGTGTGCAGAAATATTTGTGGCCAGAAACTGGAAGCTAAATGGATGCCTATCAGTTGGAGAATGGCTGAATAAATTATGGCATATGAATGTTATGAAATATTATTCTTCTGTAAGAAACGACCAACAGGATGATTTCAGAGAGGCCTGGACTTGTGATGCTAAGGGAAGTGAGTAGAACCCAGAGAACATTGTACACAGCAACAACAAAATTTTGCAATGATTAACTATGACACACGTGGCTCTTTTTCTTTTTTTTTTTTTTTTTTTAAAGATTTTTAAAGGGGCAATTGGGGTTAAGTGACTTGCCCAGAGTCACACAGCTAGGGAATGTTAAGTGTCTGAGACCAGATTTGAACTCAGGTCTTCCTGATTTCAGGGCTGGTGCTCTAACCACTGCGCCACCTAGCTGCCCCTAGGAGTTTTCTTTAGATAATTTTTGTTTTTCCTTTTTCATACCCTCTTGCAAAGATTTCCTTTCCCCATTTTACTTTTAGCTCTCTTTTAAGATCCTTTTTGAATTATTCCAAGAATGCCTTATGAAATGGGGACCAGATTATATCATCTTTTGGGGCTTCATTTGGATTTGATTTGCCTTTAGTAACCTCAGGGTTTGAGGTCTGTTCTTCTCTCTCCCCATAAAAGTTTTCTATGGGCAGAATTCTTTTTGTTTTTTTGCTCTTTTTTCCCCTTTTTTAAGGGTTGAGGTCTGCTCTTTAAGGCAAAGGGGTGACAGTCGCTTTAATTTGCCCTGGGGCAGTTCTGCTGACTGACTTTTGGTGCTGTGAAATCACTATCAGGTCCTGTCGTCTTCCTTCTGGGGCTCAGCAGCTTACAATTTGCCTTTTGCATTTGCTTTGGGTGTTTTACAGCAAATCTGCTAAACCATTCATTTGCAACCAGGACAGAGTAGCCTTAGATCCTCACAATAAATTCCTTGGTGCTGGGACCGGCAAAGCTCTGGCTTTCCGCCCCAGCTCCTTACCCTGGGTTCCCTACGCTTCAGCCTGTATATAGGTTTCAGTCAGTTATAATGTATAACATTTCAAATTTTTGCACCAAAGAAATCAATGACATTAAAATTTTAAAAGAAACAGTTAAATGGAAGAAAAAAATGTGCAAATATTTTTTTAATTAAAACTTTTTATTTACAAAACATATGCATGGGTAATTTTTCAACATTGACCCTTGAAAAACTTTGTTTCAAATTTTACCCTCCTTCCCCACCCCTCTCCCCTAGATGGCAGGTAGTTCAGTACATATTAAATATTTTAAAATATATGATAAATACAATATATGTATACATATTTATGTAGGCATCTAGCTGCACAAGAAAAATCAGATCTAGAAAGAAAAAAAACCTGAGAAGGAAAACAAAATGCAAGCAAACATCAACAGAAAATGTGAAAATGCTGTGTTGTGGCCCACACTCAGATTCCACAGGCCTCTCTCTGGGTGTAGATGGCTTTCTTCATCACTGAACAATTGGAACTGGTTTGAATCATTTCATTGTTGAAGAGAGCCATGTCCATCCGCATTGATCATCATATCGTCTTGTTGCCATGTATGAAGATCTCCTGATTCTGCTCATTTCACTTAGCATCAGTGCATGTAAGTCTCTCCAGGCCTCTCTGAAATCATCCTGCTGGTTATTTCTTACAGAAAAATAATATTTCATAACATTCATATACCATAATTTATTCAGCCATTCTCCAATTGATGGGCATCCATTCAGTTTCCAGTTTCTAGCCACTACCAAAAAGGGCTGCCACAAACATTTTTGCACATGTGGGTCCCTTTCCCTCCTTTAAGATCTCTTTGGGTGAAGAAAGCCATATACATCCAGAGAGAGGAATGTGAAGTGTGGACCATGGGATAGCATTTTCATGTTCTCTATTGATGTTTGCTTGCATTGTGTTTCCTTTCTCATATTTTTTTCTTGTAGACACGATTTTTCTTGCACAATGATAAGTGTGGAAATATGTATACATATATTTGACTTGTCAAGTATTTTAACATAATTAACATGTAGTGGATATCCTGCCATCTAGGGGAAGGGTGGGGAGTAGGGGGGAAAAATTTGTAACAGAAAGCTTTGTAAGGGTTAATGTTGAAGAAGTACCCATACAAAAGTTTTGCAAATAAAAAGTTTTAATTAAAAAAATAGATAGATAGATAGATCGATCGATCGATCTTTGGAATATAAGCCCAGTAGAAACACTTCCGGGTCAAAAGGTATACACAGTTTGATAATTTTTTGAGCATAGTTCCAAAGCAGTAATCTTTTCTAATAAAGATTGTACCCCTGCTTGATTGAAACAGACCTGTTTTGAAGTTCTTCCAAAGTATTTTCTTCAGGAAATATGTTGTACTCCAAATATTTGTGGATTTTGTCATTCTGAAGCCAATGGGGCTTAATCTGCTGTTTGAGAGAAGTCAGAGGAGGTCACAGAAAGTCATGTCTGCTCTCTTCTATCTTGGCTCCACCCCCACACCCCCTCTAGGCACGGGGGTCTTTTCAACAATGAGGTGATTCAGGCCAGCTCCAATGGTCTTGTGATAAAGCCATCTACATCCAGAGAGAGAGGACTATGGGGACTGAGTGTGGATTACAGCATAGTATTTTCCCTTTTTTATTGTTGTTTGCTTGCTTTTTGTTTTCTTTCTCATTTTTTTCTCTTTTTGATTTAATTTTTCTTGTGTAGCATGATAATTGGGGAAATATGTATAGAAGAATTGCACATGTTTAACTATTGGATTACTTGCCATGTAGGGGAGGGAATGGGAGAGAGGGAGGGAAAAATTTTTGGAACACAAGGTTTTGCAAGGGTGAATCTTGAAAATTATCTGTGCATATGTTTTGAAAATAAAAACTTTAGCAATTTAATTAATTTTAAAAACAGCATCTTTATATTGCATCTTTCTTCAAGGATGAGTCACTGAGTCATAAACTAACCCAAACCCTAAACTGAAATGAAATTATTGAAGGAACCTTAGGTAGCCAACTAAGCCCATCCACACTTAAACAGGAATCTCTTCAATAAGAGTACCCAGCAAGTCTTTTCTTGATGGCATAGTGAATAAAGGCGTGAACTCAGGAAGATCTATTATTATTATTATTGTCACCTACTGAGACATATCATTTCACTTTTGGATAACAAATTTTTGGAAAATTTTTCTTTATTGCAACATTTCTATGGGTCTATGATCTCATTGATGTAAGTTTTAGCTCCATTGATATAGATCTTAACCTGCTGTGTATATTTTGTCCTAGAAATTCAGCACAGATGATTAGCAGATACACTGAGGACCTTCCTTGAATTCTTCTAATACAGCAGGGATACTAATGGAATGTGTCAGATTATCCTTTCATGTTGTCTCCTCTCTCATAATATCCACTTCTACATAATATTCACTTCTGCATATATCCGTTATCTTTACTACATAGTAGTAAGACTGTTGACCACACTTATTTTTTATGTTAATTAAAATTTTTTTCAATAGTATTTTATTTTTTCAAATACATTTAAAGATAATTTTCAGCATTCATTTTTGTAAGACTTTATGTTCAGAGTTTTTCTCTTTATTCCCCAAGACAGCAGGTAAACTGATATAGATTAAATGTGTATTTACACTCCTTCTGCACAGTATTTCCTTCATAACGTGTTGCAACCTACTAGCAGCCAGTTGCCTCTATTGTCCTTTGGTTGATCTTCAACTTGAATTTTCTTCTTTCTCCTCCTCCTCCTCCTCCTCCTCCTCCTCCTCCTCCTCCTTTTCTTCTTCCTCCTTTTTCCTTCTTCCTCCTCTCTTCTTCCTCTTACTGTATAGGCTCTGAATATAGACACTAAATTAAATTGGACCCACAGTTTAATAGGAAGAATAGTGGTGAGATATTTGGGAAATTTTAGCACACCTTCAACAATTCTGGGCAAGAATACTGGAGTGCTTTCCCATTACCTTCTCCAGCTCGTTTTACAGATGAGGAAACTAAGGCAAACTGGAGTAAGTGGTTTGCCTGCTCATTTAACATTATTGGAAGATTATTATGTCTTTAAAAAAAATAGCCTTTATTTTAGGGGAAAGGCTTGGGATTATTTAAAGAGTTCTATAGTTTCCCAAAGGAAATTCAGCCTTCTTTTCCTCCTCTTCATTTCTGGACCCAGATTATTACACATTTGCAGTGTCTGACCTAGATATTTATACACATATCCATCAGCTCTATGGTTTGTTCTGTCATTTTCCTATCCAGTTATATTTTGTGGTCTATACAAACTCATTTTTCATCTGCTTGGTTTTTTCCTGTGTGAGAAGCTGTGAAACTTCTTTAAGAAGCTTTGCAGTGTTCAGAAATTCTATGTAATCAGCACAGTTTTATCTGACAAAAGGAGACATCTGGTGAATTTTATATAAAGGTTTTCTTTTTGACTTGGTTCTGTTTTGGACCCTCCTTCATGACAAGTTGAACACTTAATCATGTATCTCCATTTTGTGTGGTGTCTTGATATTATTTATTAGGAGATCATCAGAGTTATAACATATCTTTCAAGATGTCTTGTCTGATTGTGATCTATGAATAGAAGATAATACATATCTAATTTGCCTCTTTTTTATATACAATATATACTATTTATACAATGTAATTATTGCAGTAGTTTCTGGTTCTTGCCTTTGGGACCAAGTAGAAAGAGCCTAAACCTTCTTCTGTCCTCCAAATGGTTCAAATTTCTTCAAATTTTCTCAGAGTACTTATTCTTTCCCTTGTTCCCCTATCGTTTATTGTACTCATAATTGCTTAAGTGTTTTAGTCTCCTCTTCCCCCTAACATTGCAGAGATGGGAAACTATGATATGGAACTGTGGTATTAAAATCAAGTGAGCCACATATTGATTTATCAGAAAACCATAGATTAACAGTGTTTCAAATATCTGAAGTCAACGTGCCTTATAGCTCTCCTAAGTCTGGCTTCTTCCAACTAAACATCCATTGTTTATTTTTTGACATAATTGAAAGTCCCTTCATTATCTAAGTAACCATTCTGTGCATATTCATTTTGTCAATATTCTTCCTAAAATGTGGCCTGTAGAACTGAGTACAATATTTCAGATGTATTCTGACCAGGATGGAGTATTGGGAAGATGATCACATTGTCTAATGCCAGATGTTGAACTGCTATTAATATAGAGTCATCTAAGTTGCATTAGATTGCTCTATTTGTTTTTTGGTTTGTTTTAGCTCTTTTTCTTTTTTTTTTTTTTTTTTTTTTTTTTTTTTTTTTTTTT
>JAJPUD010001542.1:352981-371493 GCA_023553655.1 Myrmecobius fasciatus | reverse complement strand
TTTTTTATTTTTTTTTTTTTTTTTTTTTTTTTTTTTTTTGCTGAGGCAATTGAGGTTAAGTGATTTGCCCAGGGTCACACAGCTAGGGAATGTAAAGTGTCTGAGGCCACATTTGAACTCAGGTCCTCCTGACTTCAGGGCTGGTGTTCTATCCACTGTTCTACCTAGCTGCCCCTGTTTTAGCTTTTTTATGCTGTTGTCTAAATTTGAAATCTATCAAATTTCCCAGATGATTGCTCACATCTTTCTCACCTTGTACTTGTGAATAGGCACAAATTGTTAAATCTTTCCTCAGTATAGCTATGCAATTATATTGTTATTAGAATCAAACTGTGCCTAAGTATTTTATGATAATAAAAAATTATTCAATGATAGTAATTGTAAAAAATAATAGCCAGAAAGTTGGACCCCAAAAGGTAAGCTTTTGAGAGGTAATGGTAACTCCTGAAGACCACATACTAAGAAGACTTAGTATTTTAGATCTGTATCCCCCATACAAATGACATCATGGTTTCTTGAAATATGAAAGTACTTTGAAAAAAATAAAGCACCATATAATTACAATGATTTGTGTGTGGGGAGGTGGGCAGGAGGGGGTGAGAAAAAAAGTATTTTAACTTGGAAATTATTCTGTTGTAATTTTTTTTCTTTTTATTTGCAGATACAGTTATGGGACACAGCAGGGCAAGAACGGTTCAGAAAGAGCATGGTGCAGCACTACTATAGGAATGTACATGCTGTTGTCTTTGTGTATGATATGACCAATATAGTTAGTTTTCACAGCCTGCCATTATGGATAGAAGAGTGCAAACAACATTTGCTTGCTAATGATATACCAAGGATTCTGGTTGGAAATAAATGTGACTTGAGAAGTGCCATTCAAGTTCCTACAGATTTGGCCCAGAAATTTGCTGACACACACTCTATGCCACTGTTTGAAACCTCTGCTAAAAATCCCAATGATAATGACCATGTGGAAGCTATATTCATGACCTTAGCTCATAAGCTCAAGAGCCACAAACCTCTAATGCTTAGTCAACCACCTGATAATGGAATTGTTTTGAAGCCTGAACCAAAACCTACAATGACCTGTTGGTGTTAAATAACAGTGTTTTAAAAGTTAATCTTTTGACTTGTTGAAAAAAATGCTTTTTAAGTGTACAATAAGTCCCAAGTTTTAGTCATAAGTATACTAGCTCATCTTAGCACTTTAATGTTTATCTTGTAAATGGAAGTCAAGTCATTCATTCATTTCTTTGCACCTTGTATGCAACTTTTTGGGAGATGTGGAAGGGGAGGCAATCAGGATTAAGTGACTTGCCCTGTGGTCACACAGCTAGTAAATGTCAAGTGTCTGAAGCTGGAGTTGAACTCGGGTCCTTCTGATTCTGTCCATTTTTCCACTTAGCTGGTGGTCCTTGTATACAACTTAATGAAGTTTTTTTTTTTTGTCACTTTGGCTGCACAGAGAAGAAGAAACAAAGAAACTCAAGCAAAGTTTTAAGATGGAACAAGTATTTTTAATCAATTCTTTTGAGCTCATTTTTCATTTGAATCATTGTGAATTGTGTTTTCATTATAGAGTTGAAATGAAGCAAAACCAGAAGGAATAAAATATCCCTTCTGAGCCAAGAAAGGTTAGGGGTGCCTCATATAGAAGGAAATGAAGGAATTTTAAGAATCTTCAATAAATTATTTTAAACAAATCATTGCCTAGCAGCCAAAGGTTTTATGTCATGAAAATATCTAAGGGAATTAGAGTAACTTTTACTGGAATATAATTTGAATGTGATGTTCTCTCAGCTTATAAAAGGGTAAAGTCCCAATTTTCATTTGTTTCTTCAACGTTAGAGAATTTTAAAAAATCTTGTTTTAAACATTATGTCAAGTATCTGTGATTTTTGTCAGTGAGGTAACTCCTTCCACTGACATAGATTACAACTTGTCTGTAATTTTTCCTAAATCCTTATGCCTTGAAATAACTTTATTATTAAGTTACAGTAATTCCATGATTTGTAATATTACATGATAGAGCCAAGGGTTTGGTAGCAAAAATCTGGGAAGGAGAGGAATATGCCTAGGATTCTAATCCAGGCTTGATGTCATAAAGGATATGAATCTTTCAATATTACTTGACCACTTGGTGCCTCAACCATTGTAGATCAATTTTATCAACAAAAGTTTTTAAATATAAGCATTATTTTAATTTCGGTCCTAGGTAAATTATTTTAAATAGATATTGTGAAAGGCCAGCTTTAGACTTCACTACATGATGGTTTTGGTTTGTTTTGGTTGGGCTTTTTTCTCATTTGACCAGTTTAAAAAAGAAAATCTACTTGAAAGTTTTTGCAGCATGTTTCAGGAGCTACATGTAATTGAAGAAAAAAGACTAAATCTGAAGTCTAGCTACCACAGGAAGACTATGCCTTAGCTATTGTGATTTTCAAGTTTGTTTTTTGGAATGTTATCTCCTGCCAAAAATTTCCAATTTAATCACTGAAGGCTTCTATGTGAACACTAATGAAGTCATCAGTTGTCAATTAAACTATAGTTCTGTGTACCCTTTAGCTCAAATTGTGATTCTAAGTGTACTTATAGTACTTTGCTGAAGGTATAGTATTTTAAAAGGAAAAACACTGTCTTTAAAAATTCTGCCATAACACCTCTATTTCAGTCTAATTAATAAATGGATATTTAGGAGGGGAAATTGCATCTCTCAGTAGGGGACAAAGTATTACAAATCTTTTCCTTAAGTTTGCACACACAACTATTATGAAAAGGGGAATTAAGCCATGGGATTTGAGTACACGAGTTCAATAGTTTTTATATAATACCACCCTTGTTGATAAATTTCAAGAACAAATTAAATAAATGGATAAATAGTGCTTTTATTATGTCCTGGACACATGAAAAAGAAATTAAACATTTAGCCAGTTTAGGGCTTTTAACAAATTTGTTATCCTGATGATTTTATGAGGATTATTTAATTATAAAATCGAGATAATCTATTAACTGAAGTATTGTAAATAGAGACAGGAAATAATTCCATTTTAAATTACTGTGGCTTAAGGGAAAATAAATTGGTTTTATTCTTGTTTGGGAAGAAGAATCAGTTTTCCTTAATCATAGTAGATTAAAGATTGATAATTTCCTCCTAAATTGAAATATGTAGTTATTTTCATAATTAGGCACCGGAATTGCAATTATTTAGGTAAAATTTTTTAAAGAAGGGAACTGTATTTTGGCTTTCCCTAGCCCCCTTCCCCCCCCTTTTTTAAATAAAGGGGCAATGAAGAGTTGGAGGAATTGGTTTACAAACTTTCTAGGGGCATTCTACATTTTCCCAACATTGTTATTGATGGTTTAAAAAGTAATTTAACTAGTTCCTTGAATTAAAAAGTTGCAAATATACTTTAATTCTATTAAAGGATTTATTTTTGACAGCATATTAATTTCAAAATAATCTTGTTTATATCTGTTTTTAATTTTTTATGTTTTTTATATTTAAAAAAATGTTACTTATCAGTTGAATTGGGGTAAAGCTTTCCAGCATCAGCCAAAATAACTATATGAAAACATTTCTTTTAATGTTGGGAAATGACTTCTCATGAATCATTAATTATGATGTATTAAGACTTGTAAGCACAGATCCTACATCTTGAGAATTTACAGTTTATAGTTTTAACTATATTCTTCAATTTTTAATTTCAGATGTTTTCAAATAGTTATTATTTAAGGAAGTTCCAGCATGGGACATTAATCCAGAATCTAATAAAGTTGGGTCAGTAGCAATGTTTTACTTAAAAATGTTCTGTATATCTTTGTCCCAAAAAAACAAAATTAAAGTCAAATAATTTTGTTATACAATAATATCACTGCCATTTCCATTTCCTCTCCCTACTCCCTCTATCCCCCAAGCCTAATAAACAAGCTTTGCCACAAATAAAAATAGGGTGTTCTGTTGTGTTTACTATGTAGTCTATTCAGAATTGCAGTTTTACATATAGTCTGAAGTTCAAGTGGTATTTAATAAATTATGAATGCCAATCTGTTTAGGACTTAATTCCTTCTCTTGGGGTGACAAGTGGCTTCTTTCTATTTTCATATTACCATTGTGTTCTAATATGTCTGGGCAATTTTTCCCCCCCGAGTTTAAATTTATTTTAATACACATTGCTTTTTAAATCTTGTTGGGGGAGAAAAGTAAGAACAAAAAGGAAAAACTGTGGATGAGAAAAAACAAAAAAAAGTGAACATAAATTGACATTCAATCTCCATAGTTCTTTTTCTGGATGCAGATGGCATTTTCTGTCCAAAGTCTGTTAGAATTGCTTCAGATCACTAAACCACCAAGAAGAACCAAATCTTTTATAGTTGATGATCACACATTCTTGATTATTGCATACAGTGTATTCCTGGTTTTGCATGGTTTGCTCAGCATCAGTTCATGTAAATCTTTCCAGGTCTTTCTAAAATCGGCTTGTTCATTTTTTATAGAACAGTAACACATTTCTATTACCTTCATATACCACATCTTGTTTAGCCATTCCCCAATTGATGGGCTTTTACTCTTTTTCTAATTCTTTGTTACTACAAAAAGAGCTGCTACAAACATTTTTGTACATGTAAGTCCTTTTCCCTCTTATGATTTTCTTGGGATATAGACCCAGTAATGGCATTGATGGGTCAAATGATATGCACGGTTTTATAGCTCTTTGGGCATCATTCCATATTGCTCTCCAGAATGATTGGATCATTTCACAACTCCACCAACAATGCATTAGTGTCCCAGTTGTCCCACACCCTCTTCAACATTTATCATCTTGTCCTGTCATCTTAGCCAATCTGAGTTGTTTTAATTTGCATTTCTCTAATCAGTGATTTAGAGCATTTTTCCATATGACTATAGATGGCTTTAATTTCACTTATGAAAATTGTTCATATACTTTGACCATTTATCAATTAGGGAATCACATGTATTCTTATAAATTTGACAGTTCTTTATATATTTTAGAAATGAGACCTTTATCAGAAACACTGGCTGAAAAGATTTTTTCTTAGCGTTCTCCTTCACTTTTAATCTTGTTTCTGTTGGTTTTGTTCGTGCAAAACCTTTTTAATTTATTGTAATCAAAGTTGTCCATTTTGCTGGGCAGTTTTCTTTAATGATTTCTTGAAATCAGATATTCAGTTTTTTGGTTATAAATTTTAGGTAATCCCATGATGCTAGATTAATAGCAAAGTAAGATGGGAGCTAATCTGATTAATACAGACTCATAAATTTTTTTTAAATTTTATTTTATTTGCAAAACATATGTATGGGTAATTTTTCAACATTAACCCTTACATAGCTTTCTGTTACCGATTTTTCCCCCCAACTCCCCACCCCTCCCCTAGATGGCAGGATATCCACTATGCATTAATTATGTTAAAATATTTGGCAAATCAAATATATGTATACATATTTCCAAACTTATTGTTGTGCAAGAAAAATCGTATCTACATGAAAGACATATCAGATAAAGGAAACACAATGTAAGCAAACATCAGTCAGTAGTATGAGAATGTTATGTTGTGGTCCACATTTCGCATCCCTCTCTCTGGGTGTGTATGGCTTTCTTCAGTGAACAATTGGAAGTGGTTTGAAACATTTCATTGTTGAAGAGAGCCATGTCCATCAGAATTGATCGTCATATAGTAGTATTGTTGCCGTGTATAATGATCTCCTGGTTCTGCTCATTTCACTCTGCATCAGTTCATGCAAGTCTCTCCATGCCTCTCTGAAATCGTCCTGCTGGTACTTTCTTACAGAACAATAATATTCCATAATATTCATATACCATAATTTGTTCAGCCATTCTCCAATTGAAGGGCATCTGTTCAATTTCCAGTTTCTAGCCACTACAAAAAGGGCTGCCACAAACATTCTTGCACATGTGGGGCCCTTTCCTTCCTTTATGATTTCTTTGGTATATAAGCCCAATAGAAATGCTGCTGGTCAAAGGGTATGCACAGTTTGATAACTTTTTGAGCATAGCTCCAAATTGCTCTCCAGAATGGCTGTATCCGTTCACAGCTCCACCAACAATGCATCAGTGTCCCAGCCTTCCCACATCCCCTCCAACATTCATCATTAACTTTTCCTGTCATTTTAGCTAATCTGACAGGTGAGTAGTGCAGACTCATAATTTATCTTGAATTGTCACATTTTTCAACATCTATTTCTCTTCTAATATTTATTTCATGGAAGTAATTTTCATCTTCATTACTGACTTTTTAGAAAAAATTACTGATATACTAATCATTTAAATATAATGCATGCTTACAGATCTGTACAGTGCATCACAACTTTTAGTAAGCACCTACTAATATGTCTTGGCATGTATTAGACTCTAGGAATACCAAGACAAAAGTCATGTGTATACTGATAAAAAGAGTGAAAATTTAAAAATTATTTTTAAAATGATGTAGGCAGCTAGCTGGTGTAATGCATAGAGTGTTGGGCTAGAAATCAGGAAGACTTATTTTTTTGAGTTCAAATCTGGCCTCAGACACTTACAAACTGTGTGACCCTGGGAAAGTCACTTAATCATGTTTGCTTTAGTTCCTAAAATGAGCTAAAGAAGGAAATGGTGAACCTTTCTAATTTCTTTGCCAAGAGAACCCCAAATGGGGTCACAAAGAGTTGACAGCTGAGCAACAACAAAAAAGTCGATGCACTAAAAGATTAAGAATAAACAAGAACATTAAAAGATAGCAAAGTTCAGCTCTTATGTTGGTTTTTATATGATATGGAATTTTGACTTTCATATTAGATAATGGGACTGTTACTAAAAGCTCCCTGCTTGGAAGCAGAGTATAGAGTTATTCATTCTGTTCACTCTGTTGGTTTTGTGCAGTTTCCCAAATTTTATAACCAATATGTTATTAAATAAAATTGGGGACCAACTCCTGCCCTGCTAGTTTGGCAAAATTCAGAAGCTTTAAATCTTAGAACTAATGTACAAGTTAAGCTCTCCTAAGCAAAATCTTATCAAAGAATTCTGCCTTATAATCTTCCTTTTGATTCTCCTAGAAATGTGGTTATCAAACATGTTAGAATTTCTCTATTACCCTATCTTGTCCAAGCACTTTTCAAGTGGCACACTGAAGGAACACTGGCAAAACCAGTGGTTAACCTACAGGGTAAAGTAGAAGGAAACAGTTTAGCTCTATATCACCCCTAAAAAGCCCAATTACCAAACACCTCACTCCATAGAAAAACAGTAAATATGATTTGTGTCTCCTGTGGGTAAAAGTGGGAAAGGCTTAGGGCAAAGTAAATAATTTTAAAGTTAAAAAATCCTGAGAGACTAATATAAAACAGCAAGGTGCTAAGGCTAAAAAACAAAAACAAAAACAAACAAAAAAAAACTTTAAAAAAATCCATTGGGGTGGAAGTAGGAGGAGTCAGTGGAGCTATAAACAAAGCTTCTTTAAACTGGGTGGTGACTCCATATGAGGCTGAGTAACTGAATGTGGGGAGTTGAGAAATTGTGATTTATTAACAGTAAATATTTGATTTGTATACTTGGAGTTGTAAAAATTTCTCAGACAAACCAAACTAACAAAAATTATATGATTATTTCAATAGATGCAGAAAAAGCATTTGATAAAATCCAACACCCATTCCTATTAAAAACACTGGAGAATATGGGAATAAATGGGCTTTTCCTTAAAATGATCAGTAGCATCTACTTAAAACCATCAGCAAGCATCATATGTAATGGGGACAAACTAGAACCATTCCCAATAAAATCAGGAGTGAAACAAGGCTGCCCACTGTCACCATTACTATTCAATATTGTATTAGAAATGCTAGCTTTGGCAGTAAGAGAAGAAAAAGAGATTAAAGGAATTAGAGTAGGTAATGAGGAAACCAAATTATCACTCTTTGCAGATGACATGATGGTATACTTAGAGAACCCTAGAGACTCAACTAAAAAACTACTAGAAACAATTCACAATTTAGCAAAGTTGCAGGATACAAAATCAGCAGCATTTTTATATATTACCAACAAAGTTCAGCAGCAAGATATACAAAAAGAAATTCCATTCAAAATAACTGTTGATAGTATAAAATATTTGGGAATCTATCTGCCAAGAAAAAGTCAGGAACTATACGAACTAAACTACAAAACACTTTCCACATAAAAGTCTGACCTAATCAATTGGAAAAACATCAAGTGCTCATGGGTAGGCCTAGCGAATATAATAAAAATGACAATACTACCCAAACTAATTTATTTATTTAGTGCCATACCAAACTCCCAAGAAATTATTTTACAGATCTAGAAAAAAAATAGTAGCAAAGGTCATTTGGAAGAACAAAAGGTAAAGAATTTTAAGGGAATTAATGAAAAAAAAAAGGCTGATGAAGATGGCCTTGCTGTACCAGATCTAAAACTATATTATAAAGCAGCGGTCATCAAAACCATTTGGTACTGGCTAAGAAATAGAGTAATCGAGGGGCAGCTAGGTGGCGCAGTAGATAGAGCACCAGCCTTGAAGTCAGGAGGACCTGAGTTCAAATTTGGTCTCAGACACTTCCTAGCTGTGTGACCCTGGGCAAGTCACTTAACCCCAACTGCCTCAACAAAAAGGAAAAAAAAAAAAAAGAAATAGAGTAATCGATCAGTTGAATAGGATAGGATCACAGGACAAACTAGGCAATAACTATAGCAATCTAGTGTTTGATAAACCCAAAGACCCCAGCTCTTGGGATAAGTACTCACTATTTGACAAAAAATGCTGGGAAAATTGGAAAATAGTATGGAAGAAATTAGGGCTTGACCCACACCTAACAACACATACCAAGATAAGATCTAAATGGATTCATGATTTAGATATAGAGTGATATTATATGCAAATTAGACAAATATAGGATAGTTTACCTCTCAGACCTGTGGAGAAGGAATAAATTTATGTCCAAAGAAGAACTGGAACTCTTTTTTTTTTAGATATATATTATATATATTTTTTAATTTTTATTTTTTTATTTGCATAACATATGTGTGGGTAATTCTTCAACAATAACCCTTACATAGCTTTCCGTTACAAATTTTCCCCCAACTCCCCACCCCTCCCCTAGATGGCAGGATATCCACTACATGTTAATTATGTTAAAATATTGGCAAATCGAATATATGTATACATATTTCCAAACTTGTCATTGTTGTGCAAGAAAAATCTTGTCTACACAAATGATATATCAGATAAAGGAAACACAATGTAAGCAAACATCAATCAAGGAGTATGAGAATGTTATGTTGTGGTCCACATTTCACATCCCTCTCTCTGGGTGTATATGGCTTTCTTCAGTGAACAATTGGAGGTGGTTTAAAACATTTCATTGTTGAAGAGAGCCATGTCCATCAAAATTGATCGTCATGTAGTACTGTTGTTGCCGTGTATAATGATCTCCTGGTTCTGCTCATTTCACTCAGCATCAGTTCATGTAAGTCTCTCCAGGTCTCTCTGAAATCATCTTGCTGGTCATTTCTTACAGAACAATAATATTCCATAATATTCATATACCATAATTTATTCAGCCATTCTCCAATTGAAGGGCATCTATTCAATTTCCAGTTTCTAGCCACTACAAAAAGGGCTGCCACAAACATTCTTGCACATGTGGGGCCTTTTCCTTCCTTTATGATTTCTTTGGGATATAAGCCCAATAGAAATGCTGCTGGGTCAAGGGGTATGCACAGTTTGATAACTTTTTGAGCATAGCTCCAAATTGTTCTCCAGAATGGCTGTATCCGTTCACAGCTCCACCAACAATGCATCAGTGTCCCAGCCCTCCCACAACCCCTCCAACATTCATCATTAACTTTTCCTGTCATTTTAGCCAATCTGACAGGTGTGAAGTGGTATCTCAGGGTTGTCTTGATTTGCATTTCTCTGATCAACAGTGATTTGGAGCACCTTTTCATATGACTATAAATAGTTTTAATTTCATCCTCTGAAAATTGTCTGTTCATATCCTTTGACCATTTATTGATTGGAGAATGGCTTGAATTTTTATAAATATGAGACAATTCTCTATATATTTTAGAGATGAGACCTTTATCAGAACCCTTAAATGTAAAGATGATTTCCCAATTTATTGCTTCCCTCCTAATCTTGTCTGCATTGATTTTGTTTGTACAAAAACTTTTTAACTTAATATAGTCAAAGTTATCTATCTGGTTTTCAATTAAGAGTTCTAGTTCTTCTTTGGACATAAATTTATTCTATCTCCATAGGTCTGAGAGGTAAAGTATATTACATTCCTCTAATTTACTTATAGTATCACTCTTTATATCCAGATCATGAACCCATTTAGATCTTATCTTGGTATGTGGTGTTAGATGTGGGTCAAGCCCTAATTTCTTCCACACTAGTTTCCAAGAACTGGAACTCTTAACTGAACACCAGATAGATAATTTTGAATATATTAAGTTAAAAAGTTTTTGTACAAGCAAAACTAATGCAGACAAGATTAGGAGGGAAGCAATAAATTGGAAAATCATCTTTACATTTTAGGGTTCTGATAAAGGCCTCATTTCTAAAGTATATAGAGAATTGTCTCATATAAGAATTCAAGCCACTTTCCAATCGATAAATGGTCAAAGGATACGAACAATTTTCAGAGGATGAAATTAAAACTATTTCTAGTCATATGAAAAGATGCTCCAAATCACTATTGATCAGAAAAATGCAAATTAAGACAACTTTGAGTTACCACTACACACCTGTCAAATTGGCTAAAATGATAGGAAAAAATAATGACAAATGTTGGAGGGAATGTGGGAAAAACTGGGATACTGATACATTGTTGGTGGAACTGTGAATGGATCCAACCATTCTGGAGAGCAATTTGGAACTATGCTCAAAAAGTGATCAAACTGTGCATACCCTTTGACCCAGCAGTGTTTCTATTGGACCTGTTTCCCAAAGAGATCTTAAAGGAAGGAAAGGGCCCCACATGTGCAAGAATGTTTGTGGCAACCCTTTTTGTAGTGGCTAAAAACTGGAAACTGAATGGATGCCCATCAGTTGGAGAATGGCTGAATAAATTATGGTATATGAACGCTATGGAATATTATTGTTCTGTGAGAAATGACCAGCAGGATGATTTCAGAGAGGCCTAGAGAGACTTGCATGAACTGATGCTGAGTGAAACAAGCAGAACCAGGAGATCATTATACACAGCAACAAGAAGACTATATGATCATCAATTCTGATGGACATAGTTCTCTTCAACAATGAAATGTTTGAAACTAGTTCCACTTGTTCAGTGAAGAAAGCCATATACACCCAGAGAGAGGGATATGAAATGTGGACCACAACATAACATTTTCATCCTCTCTATTGATGTTTGCTTGCATTATGTTTCCCTTCTCAGATTTTTTTTCTTGTAGATCCGACTTGCACAGCAAGATAACTGTAAAAATATGCATACACATATTCAATTTGTCAAGTATTTTAACATAATTAAAATGTAGTAGACTTCTTTCCATCTAGGGAAGGGGTGGGGACTAGGCGGGGATATTTGTAATGGAAAGCTTTGTAAGACTCAATGTTGAAAAATTATCCATACATATTTTTTTTGCCAATAAAAAGCTTCAATAAAAAAAAATTTCTCAGACAAAAAGGGGTCACAAGTAGAACAAATTTAAGAAGCCTTGTAAAAAATGTCTTCATGCAGGCTTCCCATTACTTTTAAAGGGGAAAAAAAGTGGGAGAAAGATAAGTCTTAGTTGTGATAGTGAAATAAAAATCCCTCAGGAAAAGGCCTCAGTTAGGTCTTCCATCAGAGTATGTTAACTCAATTTAACTGAGGATTATTGAAAAGGCCTCTCCATCTCTTGCCTTATCTGAAGGAAAAGATTTCAACTAAGGCCAATTACAGGAGAAAATTTTGGCATTCATGATTCCTTAAAGTTTCAGGTCAAAACTCAAAGGAAAGAAAAGTCTAGCCTAAATAAAGAACATGGGCAAAAAAATGGTCTCTTAATTTGTTCCTCAGATTACAATTGAACTTCTGAGTTCAAAATAAAAGATGAAAAGATTCCAGGGATGACCAGGACACAAACCCAGAAGAAAAGGATAATTTAAAACTTATCTGCAAGCAGAACCTCCAAGGGGAAAAAATAGCTTATCCACAAGTTCAATTAGAATTCTTCACAGAAATGATACAAGAGAAAAAGAAAATGAGAGTGAGGGAGAAAAATTCGAAAACAACATAGGCAGAAGGCATACAAAACCTTTCTCTTCTCTCTACGAACTCCCTAAAAATAGGAATGGACCAAATAAAAATTAATTACTCCAGGAAATAATGAGGATTTTTTAAAAGTTTAAAACTGAGGAAGAATAGAAAATGTAGACTATATAATATTGAGGACAACTAGATAATAGATCAAGAAGAAATAACTTAAGAAACATGATGCAGTCACCTTGTGAAAGAAACTCCAAAGTAATAACTTATAGGAATGTCATTGCTAAAGTCCAGAGATTCCAAACTTAAATAAATAAGTGATACTATAAGTAGCCAGAATAAAATTATGAGGAACACTTATCAGGTTCACACATGGGTTGGTAGCTATCACCATAAGGAAATGAATATCATGGAATGAAATATTTCCAAAAGGCAACAGATGGAAGTATGCACACAATAACTTACTTGACAAAACTGAGCATAGTCCAGAAAGAAAAAAGGTTGGATAATAAGAGAATTGTTAAGTATTCTTTTATGGGAAAACAAAACCAAACCTAGATGGGTAAAGGAATTTTGAAACACAAATATGGGAGTCAAGAGAAAAGTAAAAAATGCAAATAAATACAATTGAACAACTAGATGAGGCTTTATAAAAAATTATAAACATTCTAGTAAAGGAAAAGGTATTAAAAGGGGCTTTTTTAGAATCTTAATAGCAAAAGGCATAATAGAGGTGGTCAATTGGACAGAAGATCATTAGTTTTGTTAGAGTTTGAAAATGCTTTTGGGGGGGGCGGCAGACACAATCAGGAAAATTGGTAGGAAGATGGGAGAACTTATTACTACACAAAATTAGGTTCACACAAGTAAAACTACATATAAACTTGGAAAGAATGAAAAGAGAAAAAAATTTAAGAAGAAAAAAAGGGCAAGTGGGCATCAATTGAATTTCATGTTCATTGAAACGTTACAAGTTAGAAAACACAAAATGTAGTGTAGGAGAACCTTCAACTCAACATGGATCCACATATGAACAAGAAGAAGGAAAAGGGATTAGTTATAAGAACAACAAACCCTACTTTTGGAGAAAGAATAGTAAAGAAAAAGTTAAAAGGAAAAAAAAGACAAGGAAGGCAACAACTTGACATTAACAGGGAGTGTGAGAGAAGATGAAGCATAAGACAAAAAGATGAGAGGAAATTATTAACTACAAATGTAAATGGGATGAACTCACTCACAAAATGGAAAAGTTACTAGAATGATTGTGAAGCAAACTCCAACAATATGTTGTTAATAAGCTCATTTGAAAGATACACATTTCAAATAAAAGGAATAAAGCTAATGCATTATGGCCTTAGCTCAACAACAACAACAACAAAAAGCAGATGTAGCAATTATTTTAAAGTAATAGCCTAAAAATATATAGATAAGAGATAAGGAGAGAACCCATGTTGTTTTGAAAAGTAACATAGAGTAGATGCAGACAAACTGGGGCCTGCAGGGCAAATCTGACCCACTGTCCCTTTTTCTACACATTTATGAACTACTAATGATTTTATATTTTAAAATACAATGAAACTATTTTAAAATGTGAACACAATTCTTAGCCCACAAATTGTACAAAAACAGATGGTAAACTGAATTTGGCTTTTAGGCTGTAGTTTTCCAAACCTTGTCATAGACAATGTGTTGGTTTCAGTAGGTAATATATAAAAATCAGTATAACAGATAAAAAACAGATAAAATAAAAACAGATAAAAATCAGTAACATAGCTTCTAAATATTTAAAAGAATTAAAAGATGACTATCTCAGCTCTAGGCAAATTTACCAAAAATAAGAAGTTAAGGTCCTGAATAGAATTTTAGAGAAATTATATTTGAAAGATCTCTGGTTATTAAATGGAAAAAAGAATATGAATCAACACTTTTATGAAAATTGATTAATGTCTGGACATAAAAACCTTACCAATAAATGCATGAAAGAATGTATTATAAACATTCTTTACTGATCACAATGAAACAAAAAAATGATCTACAACCACAAACCATTTTACAGAAATAAAGATAAACTTAAATAATCAGGAAAATATCAATTGATCATGGGTTGGATTAGTCAATATAATGACAAATATAATTCTATCTAAATTAACTTAGGAAGGAAGAGTGTACAACTGCTCATGAGTCAGAAGACGTGAGTTCAAATCCTGTCTCACAGTTACTACATGTGTTACCTAGGCAAAGTCATTTAATCCAATTGGTCTTTGGTTTCCTCAACTATAAAATAAACTACATGGTCTCTGAGGTTTATTCTGGCTCTAGATCCTATGAACCTATGATCTCTTTAAAAGTACTTCCAAATTTGAGCTTAAAACCAAAATTTAATGAAAGGAAATAAAGATTTTTATGGGTGAAAGGTTGAAATTTATAAATAAAGTCAGTTTTAAGAAAGGAGTCATTTGAGGCTGCTAGGTGGCACAGTGGATAGAGCACCAGCCCTATCTGGCCTCAGACACTTAAGGCTTCCTAGCTGTGTGACCCTGGGCGAGTCACTTAACCCCAATTGCCTTAGCAAAAAAACAAAACAAAACAAAACAAAAAAACAAAAACAAAAACAAAACCATCAAAAAGACATTAAGTGATATTTTTGCTAGCTCTTTGCAGTAATTTGAGACAACTCTCATAGATTTTCATTTGAGGAGATGAAGTTTAGGAATAAATTGTCAGGATTTGAGTGACATTTCATGGCCAGTTTTTACTGTGGCTCTTTGTACATACCAGCTGTTCCTCTAAACAGGAGCCAGTAGAATTAGAAATAAATCTACAGAGGCTTCCCCTAAATTTAAACAAAGCAACCCATTATTTAACATCATTGATACATCCTGTTACCATCCTCTCTTTTCCAATTTC
Organism: Myrmecobius fasciatus; assembly: GCA_023553655.1. NCBI lineage: Eukaryota > Metazoa > Chordata > Mammalia > Dasyuromorphia > Myrmecobiidae > Myrmecobius > Myrmecobius fasciatus. The sequence goes on along the minus strand of JAJPUD010001542.1, from coordinate 356,342 downwards.
CTTACAATTTACACATCCCAAAATACTCTGAGATTGAATGACACTACCCTGCTTGATATTCAAGTAAAACTTACTCCATCTCCTGATTCTAGGCAATTTCATCAGCTGTCTCTTATGACTGGAATGCTCGCTCTCTTTTCTGCCTTCTGCTTTCCCTGGTTTTTTTTTCAAGTTTCAGCTAAAATCTCACCTTCTATAAGAAGTATTTTCCTAATACCCTTAAAACTAGTGCCTTCCCTCCATGTTTACCTCCAATTTGTCCTCAGTTTCTTGTGGGTACATAATTGTTTATATGTCATTTCTTCCATTAGACTGTGAGCTTCTTGAGAGCAGGTATTGTCTTTTCCTTTTCTTTATATTTTAGTCTTAGCATAGTTGCTGGTATGTAGTAAGTAGATATTTAATATATACTTCTTGATCTAGAGAAATGGTTTAAGAGTGAAAACCATAATTATATTGCAAGATCTTTTGCTTCTGTGAAGTTGTAACTCATATAGAAAAAGTGTCCTTTTCTCTATTTGGAAAGTATTAAATATAGATGTACACATTCCTTTGATTACTCTGGGAGAATAAGTGAAAAGAGTGATCAAGGAAAGATTTGAGTAATGATTATTATTCTAGTCCCCAATTTTGTTTTTAATATATTATGACATTTTCCATGTTCAGAATTCCTATAAATGTTACTTCAAATAATCTTGAAAGAAAGACAATGTCTGAGTGTATGGCAAGGGGATGAAGGGAAGAGAAACTATTCTACCTTTGTTTATTTCTCTCAAATAGATATGCTTGGATTTAAAATAATATTAATGAAATGAAATTGTTTCTGACAGACTAGGCCTAAAATATAGAATTCAATATTAATATATTTCTTTGACATAAAGATGAAATAGTCATTAAGATAGCTTAGTAAAGCTATAGATAATGTAAAATTCAAAATCCAATGTATATGTGCTTCTATCATCTTTGGGGGGGGCTTTAACTTTCTATATTTTACTGCACCACATAGAAAATATTTCTCATGCCATTCCCTTTAATATCTTTCAAGTAAGTAGGGGACCTTGGTCCACAGATAGCATCTAGGCACTGAGAAACCTGAAATTCAGGAAGTCTGTTGTCTAGCTACCATGAAGAAGAAATTGAAAACTTAAAGAAAGAAAAAAAATGATGTCTTATTTTTATATCAATTCTGTTCTTCAGGAGCCTTTAAAAGCAGTTCTGGAAAAATTGCCAGAATTTATATTTCTTCTGTGGGTAATTGAATCACAGATGTAGAAATAACAAGAGAGACAGAGGCTATATAGCTCAAATCTCATTTTACAGTTGAAGAAATAAGAAATAAGTTGGATGTAAAGTGACTTATATGATGTCACATAGGTATTAAGTAATAGAGCTGAGATTCAGATTCTCATTCAAGAACCAAAGACTCCAATCAAGTTCAGAGAACAAAGATATTTCCATAATGCAACCTCTCACAATGGGTCAATTGACTTCCTTCCAAATTGTATCAGACCTAGCCCCTGAGTGGAAAAATGGAAAAAAAACAAAAAAAATTGGAACTATTGCCTTGTGGAATGACTGGACACCATGAATCGTTGCTTCTTTCTCTTATTCCTTCCTTTATTTGTTATTTCCAAGGATGGATAAGTAATTGTGTTTGATTTTTGTTTAAAGTAGCCTTGAAATTTGTGAAATCTCTGTATATGCAACCTGTAATCCTCCTGCCCACCTTATCACCTATTTTCTTTAGTGAATTATTTGCAAATTGCGAATTACCTTAAACTCTTGAGTCTATTATGCATGATTCTTTTAAGACATGGCCTCAAAGGCCTGTGAAAGAAAAAAGAACCAGATGGCACATGTGAGTCATACTTCCTGCAAATCAGCTATTTGCTTTCAGTAAAAAAAAAAAATATTGCATTAAGAAGAGCATGATCAAGCCTCTAAAACTTTTGATATGGGAAAGCCAAAATTAAAGCATTGAGTTTTCTTTTAAGTTCCTTTCTCAGATGAATAAGATGAAATGGCATTCTTAATTGAAAGTACTTCAGTGGATTTATGATCTTATTGTTGTGGCTCATTTTCAGTTCAAAAAATATTTATCAAGCTCTTACTATGAGAAAGACACTGGGAACACAAGTCAAAATAATAAATATTTGTTAAACACAACTACTTGCTAGGCACCATTTCAATCATGGGGATCCAAAGAAAGGCAAAAAATCCCAAACAAAACATGACCAAAACCCCCCAATTCTTACTTTCAAACATCTTACAGTCTAATGGGAGAGACAATATACAAATAACTATATACAAGTAAGATATGCACAGGATAAATTGAACATAATCTCAGAAGGAAAGCACTAGCTTTAAGGGATGATGAGTTTATCATTCTAGTAAAGGAGGATATGACACATCAAATACAAGAAGAGAGATTCAGAGAAAGTGCTTTAGGAATATTTGAGGAAAGAACAGTTTTAACTTGCAAAGCTTCCAGCAGGAATTGTAAAAGGCAGGAGATGACAAGCTCAGAAAGGGAGAAATAGAATGTCAAGTTCAAAGAAGAAGTAACAGTCCAGGTTAGCTGGAATATATATATTATACACACACACACACACACACACACACACACACACACACACACACACATATATATATATATATATATATATATTATATATATATATATATATATATACTGTGAAGTCTATGTAGAGAGCTAGTTTGGAAATAGATCCTAGCAGTTCTTTAAATACCAGAAGGAATTTACAGACAATAGGGAACCACTGAAGGTTTGAGAGTAGGACAGTAGTGTGGTCAAGCTTTTGCATTAAGAATACCAATCAGTTGATGACCCAGCTGATGGGTAGGTCATAAGAAGGGCCCAGCAGCTGGATTAGTCAGAAGTACCTGAGAGCTTGACAACAGGAGCAATAGGTACATTCTGGCCCTTTGTTAATATTTTGATGGGGTTCCTTCACTTTTACAGAAGGGATTGAGGGATGAGACTTTTTTGTACTGTGAACCTAAATCTGGGAACTTGGAGTGGTTAGGGATAAAGGAACAGGCTGTTACGGACTAGTTCACTAGGGGAACAGGATGACTTGAATTAACCCTACACTCCTCCACAGCCAACTGGGTCTCTGTAGGCCAAAACACTATTGAACAGCCAGGGGGGAGGGCAGTTTGAATTAACTTTAGCCATGGGGGGGATTAATTTGACATTTATCTACCCTTTTGGCAAGGAGCACAGAGAACTCTAGGACTCTGGTGGGAAGCTTCCTGGCAACTGCATATGTGGCTTTTATCTTTTTTTGTAGACTGCTTTTACCTGGGGGCTATTGAATAGTTGTTTTTTTTTTTTTTT
>JAJPUD010001542.1:284822-352581 GCA_023553655.1 Myrmecobius fasciatus | reverse complement strand
TATATATATATATATATATATTATATATATATATATATATATATACTGTGAAGTCTATGTAGAGAGCTAGTTTGGAAATAGATCCTAGCAGTTCTTTAAATACCAGAAGGAATTTACAGACAATAGGGAACCACTGAAGGTTTGAGAGTAGGATAGTAGTGTGGTCAAGCTTTTGCATTAAGAATACCAATCAGTTGATGACCCAGCTGATGGGTAGGTCATAAGAAGGGCCCAGCAGCTGGATTAGTCAGAAGTACCTAAGAGCTTGACAACAGGAGCAATAGGTACATTCTGGCCCTTTGTTAATATTTTGATGGGGTTCCTTCACTTTTACAGAAGGGATTGAGGGATGGGACTTTTTTGTACTGTGAACCTAAATTTGGGAACTTGGAGTGGTTAGGGATAAAGGAACAGGCTGTTACGGACTAGTTCACTAGGGGAACAGGATGACTTGAATTAACCCTACACTCCTCCACAGCCAACTGGGTCTCTGTAGGCCAAAACACTATTGAACAGCCAGGGGGGAGGGCAGTTTGAATTAACTTTAGCCATGGGGGGGATTAATTTGACATTTATCTACCCTTTTGGCAAGGAGCACAGAGAACTCTAGGACTCTGGTGGGAAGCTTCCTGGCAACTGCATATGTGGCTTTTATCTTTTTTGTAGACTGCTTTTACCTGGGGGCTATTGAATAGTTGTTTTTTTTTTTTTTTAAATTAAAGATATTGCTTATCTTAATCCTCAAGGCTCTGATGGGGAATCATTTCTGGGACCCTATTTAGTGGCTCTTTGAGAGGCAGCATAGTATAGTAGGTAGAGTGCTGGGCTTGCAGTAAGATCAGTTATGTCTGATTCTTCATGACCACATTTGGGTTTTTTTTTGGCAAAGATATTGGAGTGATTGACTATTTCCTTCTCCAGCTTATTTTCTAGATGAGGAAACTGAGGCAGAGAGGGTGAGGTGACTTATCAAGGATCACACAGCTAGGAAGTGACTGAAGCCATGTCTTCTTAGACTCAGCACCCTATTTACTATGGTACCTAGCTATCCCAGAGTCATTTTGATCTGAGGCCAAATTTTACCTATGACATTAACTAGATGATCTTTAACTTAAGTCTCATTTCCTCATCCATAAAATTATTTATGGCACAAAGATCTCTGTGTTCATTTCTGTCTCGTAGGTTAACATATGTGGGGGAAACAAAGGACTTTATCCTTTAAAATTGCATTACATTCTAAGTCAAATGCTTTTTAAAAAATCAACAAAAAGCAGTAGGATCTGCTATTCTCTCCATCTTTTGGTTTTGTGTGACTGAAATCATGGCTAAGCTTTGCGAAGTCATCCACAAAAGCCCCAAAGTTATCTTTTCCCTGAGGGTAACCATGGCAAAAATGGTAGAGATGGGGAAGTTGACAGATGGGCCAGAAGATGCTGATAGTTTCTTGATCACTTTTAGGCACCTTTGTGTTGTTGATTCCTCAGGCACTGTCTCTGTCTTCCCTCCTTCATTCATGTCCTTGGCTCTAAGTACCTTGGTACCTTTGCCCTCCCTGCCCCCCCCTTTTTTATTAAAGCTTTTTATTTGTGTAACAAATGTATGGGTAGTTCCTCAACATTGATCTTTACAAAGCTTTCTGTTACAAATCTATACTATACTATAGTATATACTATACTATGCTGTCTCTCAAATAAAATACTTGACAAGTTGTTGTGCAAGAAAAATCCTATCTACAAGAAAAAAAATCAGAGAAAGGAAACACAATGCAAGCAAACATCAATAGAGAGCATGAAAATGTTATGTTATGGTCCACATTTCATATCCCTCTCTCTGGGTGTATATGGCTTTCTTCACTGAACAATTGGAACTGGTTTGAGTCAATTCTTTGTTGCAGAGAGGCATGTCCATCAGAGTTGATCATCATGTAATATTGTTGTTGCTGTGTATAATGATCTCCTGGTTCTGCTCGTTTCCCTCAGCATCAGTTCATGCAAGTCTCTCCAGGCCTCTCTGAAATCGTCCTGCTGGTCGTTTCTTACAGAACAATAATATTCCATAACATTCATATACCATAATTTATTCAGCCACTCTCCAATTGATGGGCATCCATTCAGTTTCCAGTTTCTAGCCATTACAAAAAGGGCTGCCACAAACATTCTTGCACATGTGGGGCCCTTTCCTTCCTTTTTGATTTCTTTGGGATATAAGCCCAATAGAAATGCTGCTGGGTCAAAGGGTATGCACAGTTTGATAACTTTTTGAGCATAGCTCCAAATTGCTCTCCAGAATGGTTGGATCTGCTCACAATTCCACCAACAATGTATTAGTGTCCCAGCTTTCCCACATCCCCTCCAGCATTCATCGTTACCTTTTCCTGTCATTTCAGCCAATCTGACAGGTGTGTAGTGGTACCTCAGAATTGTCTTAATTTGCATTTCTCTGATCAATAGTGATTTGGAGCAACTTTTCATATGACTAGAAATAGTTTTAATTTCATCATCTGAAAATTGTCTGTTCTTTTCCCTTGACCATTTATCTATAGAAGAGTGGCTTGAATTCTTATAAATATACTACGTTCCTCTAATTTGCTTACAATATCACTCTTTATATCTAGATCACGAACCCATTTAGATCTTATCTTGGTATGGAGTGTTAGGTGTGGGTCAAGCCCTAATTTCTTCCACACTAGTTTCCTATATGTGTCACTATGCTTTAGATGTGTTTCTTGTAGACAACATATTGTGGGATTCTGGTTTTTAATCCAGTCTGGTATCCGCTTCTGCTTTATGGGAGAGTTCATCCCATTCACATTCACAGTTAGAATAACTAATTATTTATTTCCTGCCATCTTATTTACCCAAGTTATGTTTTTCCCTTTCCTTTCCCCTTTCTCCCTTCCCCCCTCCTTAGTATTTTGCTTTTGATGACACCCTCCCCCAAATAATCCTCCACCCTTTACATCCCCTCCCCCTTTTTTTACTCCTTTCCCCTGATTCTTCTATTTTCCCTTCTATTAGTTTATTCCTTTCTTTTCCTCCTTTCCCTCCCACTTCCCTACAGCGATGGACAAGTTTCTCTGTGAAATCAAAAGTGTCTGATATACACTTTTAGAGCCCAAACTGATGAGAGTAAGATTTACACAATGCTCATCTCCCTCCCTTCTTTCTCTCAATTATATTAGGTTTTCTTTGCCTCTTCATGAGATTTTACCTTATTTTTAACCTCCTTTTAAAAAAAATATTATTTTACCACCTTTTCCCTCTTTTTCCCAGTATGATAACCTTTCCCCCTCTAGTTTTCTTTTTCATATTATTGAAGTAATATCTAGTTAGCTATACCCCCAAACTTCAAGTATCCCCATAGTAGAAATAAAGTTCTTAAGAGTCTTTTCCTTTTTACCTTTTTATGCTTCTCTTGAGTTCTGTGTTTGGAGATTGAATGTTTTGTTCAGATCTGGTCTTTTCATTAGAAATAGGTGAAATTCACCTATATCATTGAATGACCATCTTCTTCCCTGGAGGATAATGCTCATTCTAGCTGGATAGGTTATTCTTGGCTGTAATCCAAGTTCCTTTGCCCTTCAGAATATCTGGTTCCAGGCCCTTCGATCCTTCAATGTGGAGGCTGACAGATTGTGTGTGTGATTCTAATTATTGATCCTCGGTATTTGAATTGTTTCTTTCTAGCTGCTAGCAGAATCTTTTCCTTGGTGCGATAGTCCTGAAATTTAGCCATGATATTCCTTGAGGTTTTAATTCTGGGGTCTCTTTCAGAAGGTGATTGGTGAATTCTCTCAATGGTGATTTTGCCTTCTGATTCTACAACCTCAGGGCAGTTTTTTTTCAGGATTTCCTGGAAGATAGTGTTTAGATTCTTTTTTTCATCATGGCTTTCAGGAAGTTCAATAATCCTTAGATTGTCTCTCCTAGATCTATTTTCCAACTCAGTTGTTTTTCCTAGGAGATATTTCATATTTTCTTCTATTTTTTCATTTTTTTTTGTTTTTGTTTGGCTGATTCTTCAAGTCTTATTGAGTCATTCACTTGCATTTGTTCAATTCTTATTTTTAAAGTGTTGTTTTCTTCAGTTACTTTTTTAAGTTCCTTTTGTAACTAGCCAATTTGTTCATTGCACTCTTTTTCCACTTCACTAATTTTATTTTTCAGTGCATTATTGTCTATTTCCAATTCATCAATTTTGTTTTTCAATAAATTGGTGTCTTTTTCATATCTCTTTTGCAGGGCATTATATCCTTCTTGCAAGACATTATATCCTTCTTGCATTGATCTCAGTTTATTTTCCCATTCATCCTCTAGCTCTCTTTTGAGATTCTTTATGCAATCTTCCAGAAAGGCCTTTTGAAAAGGGGACCAGTGATGGTCCTTGATGGCTTCCTCTGGAGGTGTTTTGTCTATAGGAACCTTAGGATCTGGGGTCTGCCCTTCTTTCTCTTGATAGAAGCTGTCTATGGTGAGAGCTCTCTTCTGCTTCTTTATTTTTTTAGACAGTGTGGGGGTCTGTTTAAGGCTAGTGAAGTGGTGGATGCAGTAGTTTGCCCTGGGGCAATTCCGCTAATTAACTTAAGGTGCTGGGCTAGGACTTTGCCTGATGGGGCTATGATTTTGCCCGGTTTACTTTTTAAAAAAGGCAAATCTGCCAGAATATCTGTCCCCAATCAAGGCAGAGTGTCCCAAGTGCCTCAGATACACCCCAGGTGTTTGGAGTTTGGAGTTTCTGCCACACTGAGCTGAGTCCCACCCTCAGTTCCGGACTGCACCGAGCAAACTGTTTACCCCTCTGCCCAAGTTAAACAGACCTGATATGAAGTTCTTCAGAGGTAACTGCAAGCAGTGTCCAGATATTTCTGGATTCGTTGACTTGAAGATCAGTTCAGAGGCTTATTTTGTTGTTGATTTGAGAGGAGGTCAGAGGAGGACACAGAGAGTCACGTTTTCACTCTGCCATCTTGGCTCCGCCTCCCCCAGGCCCCTTTTGACTCTCTGTTTTTCACACCAAGTTACACAGAGGTCAGAAATTTTCCTGTCAGACCAATCAGATTCATCATAGCCCTCAGTATCAGTGTCTGAACACAGGCCAACCCCTACATTTCCTGGATGTGACCGGAGACCATGCGGCCAAGTAAATGAGTAGTTTGGTGATATATTGTATATACACTAAGAAGTGATGCCCTAAATTAAATCTTGACTCATGAAGGAGAACCTCTATCTTTGAACAAAATTTTTAATTGCCATTTCAAGAAAAACAACTCATGAGCTTCTGATATCCTGATAATGAATCTGCACACATAGAAATAAATATAATTTATACCTATGTAACACATGCTTCTAATATCTTTGTAGCAATATATACATATGTCATATATAAATGGTAATGGTAATACTTGATAATATTTGAAGGATCTGAAATTTTCTTGGGCAAGGGAATTTATTCTGCCAACAAAGGTCATAGGTTCTCTCTGGTTGAGATGATAAATCCCAGAGAGCTGCTTGAAGCACCTTGTAGTTTTTCCTATGAGAAGCAAGATTTTAATTAAGTCTTCCAGCTACAAGCTCAGCTTTTCTTCTATTTTGGCCAGGCTACTTTTCTGTCCAGGACATTATTTGGGGAAAAATGAAACCAGGAGAAACAAAACTTTTGACACACGTACAAGGGGGTATTTTCTTTCCTTGTGTGCTGTAAAATTCATTTGATTCTATGCGATTTTCTTCTTTTTATGTTTATTTGATCACTTCCTTTTTGTTGTTTTGTTTTGTTTTAGTTTACACTAAAATGTTTAACTGAATTTTAATTGTGTTAACTTAATAAAGGAACAAAAAAAATCTAAAATGATGGAAAGAAGACTGAATTTTGAGTCAGAAGAGCTTTGTTTTAATATCGGGTCTGCTACTAATGGGTGACTTTTGACAAAGCATCTAAACTCTCTGAGCCAAAGTTTGCTCATCTTTAAAATGGGATTAGATTAGATGATCTATAAAACTTCATCTGGCTGAACCTCACATTTCCCTTTTCTCCTCCATCTGCCCCTTTATTGACCAAACTAATTAAGCACTGGAAGCAGGTGCAGAGGAGAGGGAGCCATAGTACCATAGATTTAGAGTTGTAAAGGACCTCGGGAGCCAATCTTATTTTACAGATTAGTAAATAAAGGAGAGGTTTGCCCAAGGTCTCACAGCCAGTAAGTGTCTGAAGTAGGATTTGAACTCAAGCCTTCCTGATTTTAAGGCCAATGCTCTAATCCCAGCACCAGCTAGTTGCCTCTAAAAAGGAAACGAATTTTATGTCTACCATTATGCCGTCCCTCCCAAAGCTGTCACATGAAAGAGGGAGCTGTATTCTGCTTGGCCTGGACAGAAGTACTAGAAGCAGTAGGTAAAAATGGCAAAGCTATGGGTTTCAGCTCAATCAAAGGAAAAGCTTCTTAAGAACAAAACTGTCCAGGAGTGGAATAGGTGGCCCCTGGACATGCTAAGTTCCTTAGCACTGGAGAGCTTCAGAATCTGTCAGACTTTTTGTCCCTGAACAAATTCAATTAGAGAACCATTGAGGTCCCTTTCACCTCAGTGACTGAATGCTACCCCATATATACTCAGGCATACCCTCATAATGGCATTAATTGGTTAGCCAAAACATGAGAGTAGATGAAAGAACAGGAGGAGCTCAGATGCAATAAGCTTTCTGGTCCTTTTTATCCTTAAGTCTACATTCCTAGTCTCATGAGTGGAATGGCCAATGAGGGTCTGGTTCTTAGAGCATGGATGGACTTACCCTTCTCAGTGAGTCACATAGAGAGTGTGTAATCCTGTCTGCCTGGTTTTGTTCCATTGTACATAAGGTTGGAAGTCTATTTCCAGGCACAAGCAACTGAGGGATAGAACTGTGGTGGTGAAGAGGCTTCTCACTGGCTGAAGAGCCAGAACCAAGGGTACATACAAAAGGTTGCAGCGGGTGATCACTTGCTCTCTTCTCTGATGACTTTTAAGTGAGGGTACTTGCACTGAGGCACCAAGTGGAGAGGAAGGGTAATGGTGGCCAAACTACTGCCACGTATCTCTGAGGGCATTCTGTCCACCCCTTTTGTGTTTATTCCTGTCTAGTCTGAGGTGAGTGAGAATCTGGAAATGAAAAACCAAGTTATGACCTTATGAGCTTCAAATGACCACTAGAGCCATGAGAAGGATCTTTAGTGACCAGAATTCCTAGAAGAGAGCCACGGAGGTAGTATCAGCAATAAGTGATTCTAGCCCTGAGGAACAGCCTACTTGACCCAGTCCAGTAGTGGATTGACCATCAGCTGAGAGGCTGCAGACTCTCCACAGAGACCTTGATATATACCTAATAGGAAAATAAACAATGAATTGGAGGATTTTTAAAAAATAATTTTGTCCATGCTATCCCTTCTCAGTAAATGTTTCTTTGTAAAAGCTAATTGATATCTACTAATTATGAAATATTGGGAAGAGAATACCATGTGGGAGCTCAGATGGGTATTTGTGATCACCACCCCTCAGAATCCTAAAGGGAGAAAAAGTCAGCTCCCCTCTGGGGACCCAACTTGTCAGAGCAAGTCAGGTGTGGAGCTGAATGACTGCAGAGGGGGTGCTATCCTGGAAAGTTGGAATCAGAGTCACAAAAAAAGATAGACATGAATGGTACCCGAGAGATGATCTTGCCAATTCTCTCATTTCTCAGAGAAAGACAAACTAGTTCTTATTTATATAGTCTTTCAAGTTCTGCAAAGTGCTTTTAATATGTCATCTCACATGATCTTCACAGCAACTCTGCGAAGTAGAAACACCAAGATTCTGTGATATTATACATGTTTTCCCCTTTATACAGATGAAGAAATTGAAGCTGAAATGGTTAAGAGCATGGTGTTGAAGGCAAGAAAACTTGTACCTTCCACTCCTGGCAAGCCAATCTATTTGAAATCCCTTGAAAAATTGCTTCCTAATTCTCAACTTGATGCTAATTTGTTCACTTGAAATATTACTCTATACTTTTCACCCCTACCGATTCATGTCAATCTATCCATTACTAAGCATTGTGTCTACTATGTGCCATCCAGTATCTTTTTCAAGATAAGCACCTCCTCCACTGTATTCCTTGGAGTCAAAAATTATCTCCATTCTGATAATTCTCAAATATACTTAATGCAACCCAAATCTCTCTCTTAATCTCTAGACTCACATCTCTAACTTCACATCTCAAAGTAGATTTCTCAAAAACACCTTAAACTCAAAAGTGTGTAAAACTGAATTCATCATTCTAAGCCCCTCTCTTCTTTCTATCTTTCCTGGTTATGTGGAAGACACCACCATCCTCCCAATCACTCAGGTTCATAACCTACGTATTATCTTTACTCTTTTAATACCAACACATGGAGGCTGATGAGTCTATTTCCAATCACGAGCAAGTGAGGGTTAGTACTATAGTGGTGCCCCATATCTAAACCATTACTTTTGGGTTTTTTTCCCCTCAATAACATTTATTTTCCCCAATACACATAGTTTCCAAAATTCATTTTTTGTAAGATTTTGTGTTCAAAATTTTTCTCCTTCTTTCCCTTTCCTCCCACCTTCCCAAGATAGCAAGCAATCTGACATATGTTACACATGTACAATTCTTTTAAACATATTTCCTAAACCATTACCTTTGTAACATCTCTACTATGTTCTTCCTCTCCTCTCACAATAACACCTACTTTGGTGCAGTTATTCATTATCATACACCTGGAATATTGTCTGCTGGATGATCTCCCTACTTCAGATATTTCTCAGCTCCAGCCCATCTTTTAACTCTGATGATCTCCTTAAAGTACAACTCTGACATCACCCTTCATTTAATAAATTCCATCAGCTCCATTGCCTCCAATATCAAATATAAAGTCCTCTTTTTGGCAATCAGAGCCTTTAACCTGGCCCTTTCTTCCCTTCTGAGTTTTCTTACAACTTCCTTCCCTTCCCTGCCCACATATTCTGCAATCCAGGGACCCCAGATCATATATATAATATACATAATATTATATATTATTGTATATATAAATTATACATATAATAATTATGTGATTATAATACATATTATATATAACATAATATATAATATTACATATTATATATATAAACTATATATAAACAATATAGTTATATATATATATATATATATATATATATATATATTGTCTCCCTTATCAGACTGTGAGCTCCTTTAGGGCAAGGATCTTTTGCCTTCCTTTGTATCCCTAATGCTTAGTACAGTGTCTGGCACACATTAGGCACTTAATGTTTGTTTGTTGAGTCCAGGAATAATATTTTTTCCTCATTATCTTTTTGTGTGTGCATGTGTGTGTGTGTATTCCATCTGTTCTTTTGTGTGTATGAATTTTTTGGGGGAGGGTGGTTTGGCAGGGTGGGAAATAGTAGTGGTGATCTTCCTCATATTGTTTTTAAAATGTAATTTCATACATATGTTATTTTTCTGAATAAATAGACTTTAATAACAAAGATGAGGATCATAAATTGGAGGTGATTAGTGATTATGTAGCACATTTTATGGCAGTGGTTAAAAAAAAAAAAGTGTCCATAGTCATGCAGTTAGTTAATTGCAGAAACAGGATTTAGACACTTATTCTCCAACCTGGCCTATCCATTGCTCCATCCCTGCCTTTTCCGAGATCTTATATTTCAGATGGTCTACAGGGCACCCATTCTAACATTTATATACAAAGCAAAGGAATCGTGTATTTCACAAAGACTTAATTCAAAATGAATTGTTGAATAATATTAAGCCTTCCACTGGAAAAGGACTTTGCAAAGTACCTATAAAGGAAGAAAAAAGAGAAATATGACAAGACAGGATTGTAATTTTTTGTTTGTTTAATACTTGCATTGCTTCTATAGCGCAATTATAGCAATATTTAAAATTCACTTCTCATTACAAATATATGTCAAGTTTTATTTCAGAAACATTTTTCCTACTTCCTTATACATGCACCCAGACACACTATAAAAACTCATTCAAAACTCAGTAAGGGCAAACATCATTCATGTAAACATCTTTCATTAGTTTCCCATAGTTTTAAAAATCACAACTCTACAGATGTTGGATAAGGCTTATCAATTTTGTTCAAATGCTGTAAGAGACCAATCGAGAATGTTTGCATGGTACAGTGGGGTGGGGTTTCTGTTTTGCTGTGGCGTCTTCTGCAAACTCACCCCAATCTTTCAACCCTTAAACATACCTCACAATCCACTAAGTGACAGTTTAGGATTAAATTAAAAAGTAGAGGGAAATCGTTAAATAATTTGTCCAAGTATAGGGCCATAACTAGATATTTTTGTGCCAGTGGCAAGCTGCATAAAACATTCCCTCAAATCAGTTTTTTTTTTCAGTTATACTCAGTTGAGGGGAATAACAAGGCAGACATCTCAAGACATAATGGGAAGACAGCTTTCCCCTCCCTAAGACACTGAAAGCCTCAGCCACTCTACTCTAGTTATGGCTCTGTGCTTAGGAGTTTTCTTATATTAGATCAAAATTATAGTAGCAAAAAATTGAACCACCTAAATCCACATTAGGATGTGTGCACATACATTGAAAATTAATCATAACAAAATTCACTTTATTTTATCTAAGAGGCACCATTAAGAAAACTCAAGTCTGGATAATCCATGGTAACAAAATTTTACTGTCTCATTTTTGAGGGATAGCTGAGAGGTATGTCCTAGATATGCGATTGGTCTTAATATTAAAATGACTTCAAACAACTGTGAGTGCATAATGTTCCATACAGAAGGGGCGAGATTCTCCTCCTGTCTGAAAAGGTGTCTCTCCTCTAGTAGTAAGGTAGGAGTTCAGGAAAATGTGTTCTCTCCAGAACTGAGATTAGGTAATTCGCCACTCTGTAAAATGCTGGTTGATGCTCCCTGCTCTTTCTTCAAGTCCCTCCTTTTGGAGGGTGAAGATCTGTATGCAGGAGCTATCGACAGAACTTTGGGGATCTCCCCACCCTGAGAATGAGGCTTAACCTGATCTTCATTAAGAGCAACCTAGCGGGGTCTGTGCCTGTCAGTAGGGCTGAAGGTTAATAGCAGCTGGAAAATGCATCTCCAGGCTTCCAACACCCACTTGTGGATTCCAGTGAGGCTGCTTTAAGAAGATGCTGCCACACTGGATAATCACACCATTTACACTAATGGCTCTGATTGAGTTTTAGGACCCTTTAGTGGCTGAAGAGTGACTGTAACTCCGTCAGCCCCTAATTTACTACCCAGAGGGGACTCAGGCACTGGGGAAAATAGAGCCTATTAACTTCTTCAATAGCAGATGTAACAACTGAGGAGAAGTAGCTGCTACTTAGAATATTTTTTAGGCTCCTGATGTTTATAAAATTATTCTGTATTCTTTGCTAATGCACTCAGAAGATCCTCACAAAACTTTGTCTTTTTTTTTTAAATAGCACTGGAATAAATCAATTTCATTTAAATATATTCATTCTACCATGAAAATATCTCATACAAACATCTATTTACATACAAATGCATTAAAATTTGTGGAAAGTGTTTCCCCACACCTGTGGATGTATGGCTTGAATATTTTAATTGCTTTTAATGTGTATCCTTACGCTAGGCAAAATAAAATGTGCATTAAAATTTTTAAAGTTTTCTAAAAATAAAACAAAAAAAACAAAACAGGAAATTCAAAATTATAACGGGGAGAAGCAAGAAAATCTTACTGGGAAGCTTCAAATAGAAATCTTTTAAAAAGTGCACACCTTTGATCTGTGGAAGGTAAATATACAATTAATAGATCCTGCAACACCAGCTTTCTGTTGGTTGATTAGCTGGATTATCTATTTTTGAATTATTTACTGTAGAAAAAGAAATACCTTGGTTTGAAGTCATCCCTACTTTTCAGATTGAATCTTGGGTGAATTTCTGGCTTTCTAAAAACAGATATTTACCCTTTCTACCTGAATATTTTCAATATATTTCTCCCAGGGGAGTTTTAAATCTTTTCTTGGTATGGTTCATCAGGATAAAATACACCCAGTGTGCTAATTTCCTCCACCCATACAGATAGATCAACAACTCAAGGAGTTGCCTGAGGTTCAGAGAGGTAAAAGACTTGGTAAGGTCAATCAGCATAGCTTTGTAGGTTGAGATATGATCTTGGAGTCAGGAACACTGGGCAGGATTTGAACCCAGGTTTTCCTGACTGCACAGCTGTATCTCTATCCACTAGGCTATACAATCTTTCTTTTAAAAAATATTACATATATATAGATGCGAAGATACAGATTTCTATATATGAAATTTTACTGTTACCTTAAGCAACAACCTGAACAATTATAATGAAATTAGCCTTGGAGGTATTTTCAGGTTGTTAACATTACAAAGATAAGAGTTTTTCCACATTTCAGGCATTTCAGAATATATTTCTGGTCCTAAAATGATTCCTAGAGGGGCTTTTAAAAATTGATTTTCTTCTTAAGTTTCTTAGGTAGACCAGGGTAAAGCAAGTCAGGGAGCAAGCAAACAAACATACAAACCCCATCCCCAAACAAAACAAAACAAAACAAAAAACTTCAGGTCTTAATCTGTTCCTTTCATTTGGGATCTTTCTATGAATATAGCTCTTCCTTCTCAAAGTAGATGCCATTCAGGGATATGTTTCTATGGATTAATTCTGATTGAATGCTAACTGAAGCTACTGCTTCACCAAGGTTTGAGAAGATGCTGAGAAAAGAGAGAAGCATGCAAAAGAAACAGGCTGAGACCCATGGTGATAAAAGCTCCTTGAGGCTAGTCCAGAACTGATACATACAAGATCTCAAGTTGTTTTTTGTCAATGAGACGAAGATGTCCCTTTGGGTCCTCTATCTTTAAGCTTTGAAATCTTTGCATTGATGACACTGAGGAAGGAGCCTGATCTAGCCTCCTTCCTTATCCAATCTCTTCCATGTCACTCTTCACACATTCCAAGGTTCTTCCCTTTATTATACCTCTGACACAAACAAACGCCGAGTTCTTCCCTTGCTCTCCTCCACAAACCCCATCACATCCATGCGAATGTGCCCAGTTTCAGTGAGGGTATACATGGAGATGAGTTAACTAAAGGAAGAATCTAGACCTAGAACATTCATTCTTTCCTGGGAACCTCTACTCCCTCAACTTCTTCCTCTACATACAGAAAGCATGAAATCCAATCCAGATTTTGGGCAAAAATCTATATGTTTGCAGATGCCTAGTCTCCAAGTCTAATAATGACTTTAAGAGTCCAAGTTTCTTGGGCTAAAGAGCCCCAAAAGAATATTAAAAATTAGATTAAAAGACAGGGAACCAGGGCAAGGACTTGTCTGCAGAATTTCTTGCCTCCAAAGAAGACTTAACAAAAACCATCAAAAACCATTGCTTAAAATGTAAAACTATATGCTTACTACTCATCTGTTGTGAAAAATTGAGTTCCAGCCTCTAAATTGAATTCCATAGAAAAGGCAGGGTGCTGGAGTAGAAGGAACAGATCAGAAAAATGAAGCAAGAAGCTCCATCTATTGCAACACTAAAGGCAATAACAGGGTGAAGAGTTGGTATAGAGAAACTAATCTTTAGGTAGCCATTCCACATTTGCCAGCAATCAGCACCAAATGCCTTTAGCAGCAAAATGAGCAAAGCTATTGAGAAGTCTCAATGACATAGTCTGGCCAACACAAAGGTCAGGAACCCATTATTTTCTATATGGCACCATCAAAACTTTGCTCCCAAGAGCTGTCAGAAATAAGACTCATAATCTTCCAGCATACTCTAGGAAGGGGCTTGCTCGGTAGTAAATAGTGATTTAGATGGATACATTTCACATAAACCTAGGTGAGGGCTGGGGGTATCTGCCCCCCTCTCTCTCCTCACCCATAAAGGGTCACAAAAAACTCTTCCACATGCAGCTTATCCAAAGCAACAAAAAGCATCGATTGACTCATCTGCCTTAACCTGGAAAAACAAGGAATATAAAAGAGTAACCAGTAAGAGCAGTTTAGTGGAAGAGGCAATAAGGGAGAGAGAAAAAGGGAAGGAAACACGCAGAAGAAACAGAGGGAAACTGATGGACACATATTACATGCACACACACAGCAATGGGACTAGGGTAGGCAAGTTAGGTGGTCACTCAGGATGTAGACATATAAAGGTTGCAATTAGGGATTTGGGGGAGATCATGTTTTACAGATGCACAGGCTTTTAATGCCTTAAAGTTCTACTCTCCACAGCATGTAGATTTTTATTTTTTTGGAAAATCAAGTTGTATGTGTTTCAGTGAAGGAAGTTTTTCCTTCCCTTTGCTAGACCAGAAAACCCAGGAGGAACACTGAATTTCCAAACCCCACCAAGAGCACCTAGGTACCTGTACATGTATACACATGTGATATAATACAAAAAAGAGAGAGGATAAAGAAGGAGGAAAGAGAGAAAGGAAGAGAGTGTGGGCAAGAGGGGCTGTGCATATAGTACAAAGTACATGAAGCAGAATGCCAAAGTTCAAAATCCTTGTCTCTGGCACCTTGAGCTCTGTGACTTTCAATAAGTCACTTTTTATCTTGGTTCTCATCTATAATGAGGTCCCTTCCAAACCTACAACTCTATCTCTCTTAAATTCTCCTGGAAGACAGAGACAGAGGTAGGGAGAAAGAGGTAGAGAGAAGGAGATAGGGCCAGGGAGATAATTAGTTTTTAGGTGAGCATCAGATCACAATTGATTCAGAACATTAACTTTGGAGTGATGTCACCTATCAGATGTAGAGATGGAAGGGACCCTAGAGAGATCAATTAATTCAATCCTTTCATTTAATAGATGAGGAAACTGAGGCTCAGAAAAATAAAATACCTTCCTGAGGTCATGCAAATAGTAAATAGCAAGATCAGGATTTGAACCCATGTCCTCTGACTCAAGATCCAGCGCCCTTTCTACTATACTACACATTTTTTTTTTTTAATACAGATCAATCACTTATTCTAATCCTTTATGCTTTTGAGGCTCCATTCTGAATGGCTTAACCAGAGCAATCCACTGGAAGAAAAATTATCACTTGCAGTAGCAATGACCAAGGCAATGTCATCCTGAGGAATGCAATCATCAGATCAATAGTTAGAGCTACCCTCCCTGGCTATGGCTTCCTTTGCCCTGACCTAGATTGTTCATAATTCTGTGATTCAAATGACTGGGATAACTAAGTCCATTTTTCTTTTGCTAACTGCCCAGAAAAAAAAGATCACTCACCTTCAAAAACATTCACTTGTATAAAAACCTAAGCACCATGAGGACAACCAGTGTGTAAGTCCAAGAAACACTGTTCCCTCTATCACAGTTTATGGAATGGGGTCTTTCCCCAGAGTGGTGGTCCTTCTCACCCTCCTCCTGGATGTTTGTTGATCAGAAAGATAGGCAGCTTACTCAATTCTTGATCTTCCTGGCTGATCTATGGCAGTGCAGAGGAGGATTCATTTGCCATTGCCAACTCTCCCCAATGCATAAGCATCAGATTCACTCTCTCAATGAGAACTGGTTTGTGGAACGCTCACCATCTATGAGCAAAGTAGAACCACCTGGATCGGACTGAGCTCTGGAACCACAGGGTCTTGTGTTAACAGCCCTGGCTCAGAAGGAGCACCCTGGGGAGCCTGGTGGCTTAGATGGTGGGGAGGGGAGAGGCTGCCTCTGCACCAGCCTTGATGGCAGGACTTGAACAAAACAAGCTCTGTGGCCGGAAGAGAGCGGAGCCAAAGTTCCCAAGGCCGTCAACTCCCATAAGATGTAGTAGTGTCTACAGTGATGAGTAACCTAAGATTTTGATTTGAAAGAGCAAACGCTGATTTCATCTTTTTATTCATCACATATCCCTGCCATCTTCCAATCAACAAATATCTCCCTCTCTGATACAACTCAGAAATCTTTATCTATCTAAACGAGAGGTTTACGTGGACTAGTTGGGTGTCAGTTTCCACCAGTGACATTTTGCAAATTAGAAGCACCGCTGCCCTAGAGACCTATGTCAAATGAAATGCTGGCAAGGCCCAAGCAGTCTGAAGCAGATATTGCTATGCTTTAGCTGTGTTTAAGCAGCTGAAAAACAAACCAAAATCCCCCAAACCTATAAATCCATTCAGAGCAATCCAAGTCATAGTATAGACCTAAATAGCTACCTTACACAGAGGTTTTTTTTTTGTTTGTTTCTGCAATTTTTTTTGAGTATATATGGCTTGCAGAGTGGCTGAAATGCTACTTGCTTTGACTATAATGTATTATTTTTGATTCACAACTTGTACGATGCATTGAAACAGGTAAGTAATTTGCAAACACAATGGTGAAGAGCTTTTGCCTTAAGATTCCAATCTGATTCTAGAGATCAATGTTTGTGCCATAATTATTTTCATTAAAGAGCAAGTCCCTAATCCTTTTTGCATTTCACATGGGGACTTAGGGTTGCTTTTTGAACATGGCATTCAATATACTATGCCCCAAACAAGACTGCTATATAAATGTCCCATGTTATGTAAATCTAAGTGATACCAAAGCCCATGAAGGGGGAGAAGATTTACAGCTCTATCAAGACTCCAGATTGCTGCCTCTCCAGGTGTTAATTCCTCCTCCCCCTTTCTTCTGAATACATATATTGCAAATCTCCCATAGCTTGATGCAAATAAGTCCTCTGTCTTAAAGCAAAGAGCTCTTCAATTTCATGCAAGGATATTAATTCTATAAAATACACTGGCTCCTAGAACCAGTTATTCATATCAGGATGTAACAAGGAAACAATGAGATAGATAGATAGATAGATAGATAGATAGATAGATAGATAGATATAGAGAGATAGCGCCATAGAGATCTATACACAGCCACTCACACAAAATCCATTAGAAAGGTTTTTCCCTTGCAGATTTCTAAGAAAGGGGGAAATGACTCAAAAAAAAGCAACAAAAACAAAACAAAACAAAATAAAAACAAAAACAAAAAACAAGGCTTCTTCTGTACACTAGGGAAAACAAAGTCATTCTATTGCAAAGATACAGATCAAAGGTTAAAAGGCAAATTATGCTATTTTTAGAGATTTTCCAAGTGTAATAATCTAACCTCTACTGTGGCATGTATGCAAAAGTGTAATCACACCATTGACATAGCCATAGAAATAGTGTCATGGAAAACCACTAACCAAAAAAAAAATTAAAATACCCCATTTCCCTTTTTTAAGTCAAATCATTTGGCATCTCTGAATATGGTGCAGACTTAGATTCTAAATACCCAAAGGACATCACGCTGTCTTAGGCAAAATATTAAATAATACCTCCCAATCAGGTGTTGTAACACTAGCTAATTTTAAACCTAGCATGAGTAATAAAGTCAAAACTAGTTAGTATGCAAGAAACTCATTGCTAACACACAGTGAGAGGATATGATGATGTAACAGCATGAGCAGTCCCTGGTTATCCAATTTTCAGTATAAACGTAGTGCATAGATCCAAATTTCTACTCCAGGTCAATAAACCAAAGAGCCGAGTTTGTATTTCACTTCTCCTGGGCAGCCTGGAAGACCTTCAGTTCCATCTGATACCACTCTGGGGCTTCGGGCATGCTCTTTCCAGGAGGATTGTGATCATATCCGTAGGCGACAGTGAGCTCCTCATCTCTCTCCACTGCTTGTTTGGTGCGGATGCATTTGATGGGCCCAAAACGTGGATGGGCAAACCTAAACACCAAGATAGGTCACTGTTAAAGTTCTCAGCATCAGTGATAAATATTGCCCAAATATTTAATAGCAATGGTTTCAGCCAAGAGTTGAAGGCCCTTTCAAATGATCTTCATTGGAAACATCAAGGGTCAGCACCTTCCATTAGTATTGCAATTGCTTTTTAAAGCTTCATCTATACTTAGTATATATATATATGTGTGTGTGTGTGTGTGTGTGTGTGTGTATGTATACATATATATGTACATATACACACACAGACAAACCAATGAATATACACCTAGTGAAATGATCTTAGAACTCTATCTTGAATGACATCAGTGAAATGTGCTACAGGAAAAAGGATAGTGGAACTTCTGGCAAGTCACTTAATTTCTCTTTTTTCCTAGTTTTCAAAATGAGGAGTTTGAACTAAATGACATTTCTTGTGATTTCCAGCTCTAAACTATAAGACATGTTATATTTTTTTGTTGCTGTTATTCGGTCATTTTAGTCATGTGCAACTCTTCTTGACTCCATTTTGTGATTTTCTTGGCAGAGATATTAGAATAGTTTGCTATTTCCTTCTCTAGCTCATTTTACTGATGAAGAAACTAAGGTTAACAGGACTAAATGACTTGTCCAGAATCAAACACTAGTAAGGACCTCTGATTTGGATTTGAAGTCAATTTTTCTGGGTCCAGTCATGGTGCTCTAGTCACTGCACCACTTGGCTGCCTATCATAGATAAACTATGATAATATGACATCTCTAAATGGCAAAATTACATAAAATTTGAGTCCTGGAGCTGCCACTGAACTCTACAGAATCTGACAAACTTTTATAAAGTACTCACCTTATGCAAGGCACTATTCTAGAACTGAGGCTACAGATAAAAAAAAAAAAAAGGAATAGTACCTGCCCTCAAGTAGATTACTTTCTGTAAGGGAAAAATAACATGTACACAGATCAATATATACAAAACATATACAAAGACAAATTTGGGAGGGGGGAGGAATTCTCAGTTTCCCTGCTTTTAGAGGGAATGTTTAGGAATCTGAACATCCTGATGAATATGTTCTTAAAAATTCAAGCTGCACTGATTCTGTCTACAATGGAGCATCTAATATTTATTGACATAAAAGCTTTTGGACAGCTTGCTTCTTGTGTATTCCTAGCCAGTCCTGGAGAAGGCAGCAGCATTTTCCTACTAAGATACTCATTAATCAGAACAGTAACAATGTCTCTATTATTGGACTTCTTTCCCTTTGCAGGACAGCTAGGAATCAGGAAGGCTCATCTTCAGGTGTTCAAATCTGGCCTCAGACACTTTCTAGCTGTGTGATGCTGGTCAATCCATTTAACACCAGTTTGCCTCAATTTCCTCAACTATAAAATAAGCTGGAGAATGAAATGATAAACTACTTTAGTACCTCTGCTAGCAAAAAACCAAACCAAACCAAAACAAAAATACCACACTCACAAAAAACCAAGCAAGGTCATGACTGAAATAATTGAGCAACATGACTTAAATAGCTTTCCTGGCCAACTAAAACTCCCAGTCACTTGCTTGTTTTTTTTAGACGACCTATCTAGCCGTAGTTTCCCCCTCGTGTACTTGGGAAGCTGATTTTTTTTAATCTGATCTGATATTTCACATTTATCTCAATTAAATTTTATTCGATGACATTTATCCCAAGGTACTTGTCTATTCACTTATATTTGACTTTCAACTCAGTCACCTATCTTTCTTAATTGCTGTCATTTGAAAATTTGATAAGCATATGATCTATGCTTTTATTGATATCATTGACAAAAAAAAGGATAAATAGCACAGGGCCAATGATAGATCCCTGGACATTAAGAATTCCTTTTCATTTTCACAAGTGGCTTATGGAATCATTCTTTCCTTTATAATCCCACCTGAGAAACAAGGTATAAAGGGAAACCAGGAATAATTTAGAAAGTCTTCATTCTTCAAGAACAAAGTTTGATGGTTGAGTGGGAAAGTGATGGCTTGGAAAGTCCCCATAGAGCAGGAAAGAGGAAAGGGGGGAATTTAGATTTTTCTCTAGTTTAATATATCTCAGAGGCTCATCATCTTCCACCTGAAAAGGAAACTTTCTTTGACACAAGCAAAGAAAGAATTCTTGATTATTATCTCTTAAATTTTTTTCTATAACTAAAGTCACCCATTGTTAAAACTATATGAAAAGAATGGAACTCTGGTTGACATTTTGTTCCAAGATCCAGGGCTAAGATTTTTATGTTTCCTTTTTTGCTTTGTCATTTCCATTCTCATTAGCAAAAAACTTCAGGGGGTGGAAAGAGAAAAAGGAGAAAAGAACTCCAAATCATTTATTTCAGGTGTTGGTTATTATTAACCACCTTCTCACATTTTTTACAATGTTTTAAGCTTTACAAAGCATTTTCCTAACATCAGCCCCTCAAAGTAGATAATTAGAATGTTAATTAAGCCCATTTTAGAGACAAGGAAACAGAGGCACAGAAACATCTAGTACTTGTCCAGAGTCACAGAGTCTGTAAATTTAAGAACTGGAACTTTAATCCAGACCTTCTAAGCCCAAGTTTCATGTTCTTTCCATCATGACTCACTACGTCTTCTTAGAGTGTATCTCTGCAATGAATGATTTTTTGAAGCTTGGACCTGTATGCTTGTAAAACTGTCAGCATAATTCCTTTTCTAGTGCAAGATGGTGATCATCTCTTAAGTTGTAGCCTATTTCTAAAAGTAGCCTATTTCTAAAGTTAGAGGATTTAAAAGACTTAGAATCACAGTCTTAGAGTTGGAAGGGTCTTTAGTGGACCTCCATCCTCTCCAACTTGTGCCTGAATACCCATCACCTTTATAAGATATCCAACAGGTAGTCATTTAGGTTTTGCTCAAAGATTTCTAGTAAAAGAATCCTACTCCCCATTGTAGCCCATTCCATTTTTGGATTGCCGTGTTAAAAAGTTTTTCTTCTTATCAAACTGAAGATTTTCACTCTTCAATTTCACCCCACTGCTTCTAGTTCTGTCTCTGAGCAAGTCTAATTCTTTCATGAAACAACTCCTCAAACATTTTGAAGAGAGCTATCATCCCCTCCTTATGTTTTCTCTAAGCTAAAAGTACACTTAGTTCCTTTAGCATGGACCATCTTTGACAATCTCTTGATTATCAGCATTCTTTCTAAAATATAGCAGTCCAAAACGAAACAACATCCTAGGGTGGTCTTCTCATGTCAAAGTTTAGCAGTATTTCTATTCTTTCCCCTTCTACTTGCCTTGTCCTAGGCACTACACTTCTATTTGTGCAACTGAATATTGTATGAATGTGCTTGGCTACCAATAATAAGCCACTGATTTGCTTTTCCTGAGCTTAGAGGCAACTAAAATTTCCAGTCATTTGCTTGTCTTTTCAGATGATTTATCTAGCCACAGCTTCCCCCTCTTGTACTTGTGAAGCTGATTTTTTTGAACCTGAGTTATGTTTATATTTATATATTTATCTCAATTAAATTTTATTCTATGACATTTATCCCAAGGACTTGTCTATTCATTTATATTTGACTCTCAACTCAGTCACCTATCTTTCTTAATTGTTGTCATTTGAAAATTTGATAAGGAAAAAAGGAAAACTATTGTCTCTGAAACCAGAAGATGTGGGTGTGAGACTGGGTTCTTCCACTTTCTGCTGGGATAACTATGCACTCTCTCCATTTTATTCCTTGGTTCTCTCATCTTTAAAATGAAGGGGCTTCCCTGGATGACCTCCAAGGTCTCTTCCAGTTCTAACATTCTATGATCTATGCTTTTATTGACATCATTGACCAAAAAAAAGATAAATAGTACAGAACCAAAGATAGATTCCTGGACACTAGAAATTTATTTTCAAGTTACTGCATTGTAAAGAAAAGCTGGCTTTCATAAGGGGCAACAATGAACTCATATAACCTGACTTTTCCTGTTCTACATAAACTCTTCACAAAAATGAGATATCTAGGTTACATGCTGAGGATTCTGAAATACCACATAGTTTTATGTAAAAAGGAGAACTTTTATTTGTGGGTTAGGGAGTTTCTTTCAAAGGGGATTTCAATAACTTATCAATAGAATACTATTCAAATGCTTTTTTCCTCTATATTAACCAAATTCTTCCCTTTCTCAATAGTTCAGGATTCCCTAGAGCAGATATTTTCTAATCTCTCTCTGATACACTAAATGTCTTAATCTTAGGTCATCATCAAAATCTGTTTTTCTAGGAAACAAATTTGCAAAAGTAAACAAATTATGATTAAAAGTATGGAAAACAGAGAAAAAAAGGACTGAAGTTGGTCTGGACACTTTCTTATTTCTGAATTTCAATGTTACCTGGAGAGGAGATGTTACCATGCTATCAGTAGTAGGAGAAACTGGCCTTCAATTTTAAACCTAGCTAGTTTTAACTCTAAAATTCACCTTAAGTGACTCTCAGATCCAAAGGTATTTTCTCAGAGTTCTCACAAGATAATCTGACAACCTCTTTATAATCTGACAAATTTTTATTCAGTTCTATTTTTCTATTTCAGTTACAGATAGTTTGGGATACAGTGTGTTGTCAAAGGAAAAACATAATGGAAAATACCATCTATATCCAGAAAAAGAACTATGGAATCTGAATGCAGATTGAATTATTTCTACTTTCTTTTTTATTTTTTTTCCTCTTTTTTTTCTTGTGGTTTCTCCTTTTATTTTGAATTTTCTTACAGAACATGACGAATGTGGAAATATGATTAATATAATTGTACATGTATAATCTATATCAGATTATTTGCTATCTTGGGGAGAAGTAAAGGAAAGAAGGAGAAAATTTTGGAATTTAAAATATTACAAAAATGAACGTTGAAAACTATCTCTGCATGTAATTTGAAAAAAAAAGATACCATTAAGTGCAAAAAAAATTTAAAAATAATGTAATACAGGCACTGGATATTAAAAAAAAAAAAAAGGAAAAATATTGTCTCTGAAACCAGAAGATGTGGGTGTGAGACTGGGTTCTTCCACTTTCTGCTGGGATAACTATGCACTCTCTCCATTTTAGACCTTGGTTCTCTCATCTTTAAAATGAAGGGGCTTCCCTGGATGACTTCCAAGGTCTCTTCCAGTTCTAACATTCTATGATTCTGTGAAGCAAATCTTCTGTACAGTCACAGCTAGAAAAATGTCAGAGGCAGGATTTCAACCCAGCTCTGCCTGACTTCAAAGCCTCCCCTGTACCTACTGAACACCCTGCATCCCCTGAATAATTACAACATGAAATGCATATATGGATGAATTCTCAAATACACACATACCTCTTTTCCCATTTAAGGAGCATTCTGTCCTTCTACAGTGAGGATCCAATACACAAATGCATAAGTATGTACTCTTTACATAGGTATATATTTACAGGTTCATTCGACACACAAATCACATGCACACTAATACAAGTCATTGCATGTAAACACTATACATCAAACACACACATAACACATACATACTATACACATATATGGCATACTGTGCACATTCACAATATATATATTTATGTTAAGAATATAACTCACATACTACCCAACCTATATTTGAAGTTACAAAAAAATCTGCTTCTCTTTGCCAATGACATTCAGTTGGAATAATTTTTAAAGTATTTGAAAGAAATAATGATTTGTATAATTAAAAACTTACATGACAGAACCAGGTATGTTGAGGAAAACTGAACTAAATGCCACAATATGTAGTGAAGAGATCACTGGAGTTGAAGTCATGAAAACTTGGGTTCAAATACCATCTCTGATGCTTGCTTACTATCTGTGAGATAGTCCTCACACAGGTAGGAAGTGGCAGAGTTGAGCATCAAATCCAAGTCCCTCTAATTCCAAAATCAGCTTTGTTTCCAATGTAGCATCTTCACATTTTGATCAATTCTATTACTTCCCTTTCCTTTCCTTTCCTTTTTTTTTCTTTTTTTGGCAAGGCAATTCAGCTTAAGTGACTTGTCCAGGGTCATACAGTTAGAAAGTGTTAAGTATCTGAGGCAGGATTTGAACTCTGTCCTCCTGATTTCTTCATACTGTGCCATCTAGCTGCTCCCCCCTCTCTATAACTTTTCAAAAATAATTTATCATGCTATTATTTCCATCTAATATCTCAATGACAGAGAATTTGATTTCTGACTATTTGATCTCTATCATTTTAGCATCTAGTACCTCATCTGGGTCAGAGAATTGGCTTGTTTATGCTAAAATGGTCATAAGGTTTAGAGCTGAGAGACCTTGTTCTTGTCTAATTGAATTCTCTCCTTATAGGTGGGGATTATAGGATTTTTAAGCTGCAAGAGACCTTAAAAATTATCTAGTTCATAATCTGCCCCACACCCATCCCCACCAGTTGGATGGGGATGAGAACTATAAATCATCAAAGCCACACAGGGATAAGAGTCAGGATTCAAACTTACTCCAAATCAAGCCCAGGCTGCCTGATAGAGTTTGTGCTCTGCTAGTGCTTGTGTCCCTTTCACAGCAAGATCTTTCAAACAATGGAGCCAAGAGGATGAGCTTCTTCCCAGCACTGTCAGCTTGTACTTACACGTCATAGATGCAGTTAGGAGTAAAGGAGTGATTAGCCTTGTGTCCCAGCGAGGCACAGTACTTGGATGTGTGGTTGTAGGGCTCAGGCACATCGATGACTGTTTCATCATCAAGAGAGAGTGTGTTTCCATTAAGGTCCCAGTCTCTGTCATCCACCTTTTATAAAAACAGTATCATCACCAACATGGAGCTATTACTTTTCTTCTAAGAAGTATAAAGAATTTTACATGGATTAACTCATGCCCTTACAACTTTGGGGTTTTTTTTTAAGCCAACTAGAATTTACTTGTCCTGAGTCATACAGCTATTAAGTATTAAGTGTTGAAAGTCAGTCTTGAACTCAGATCCTCCTGGTTTCAAGACCAGTGAGCTATCTACTGCATCTAGCTGCCCCTGGCCTTAGTACTTTCTAATTGATGAAGTCAGGGGGCAGCTACCCCTCTATCCTTTCATTCCCAGGGATCACATCAACAGACCCATAACTAGGCCAGAGTGATCAGCACTTTGCCCCAAGACTTTAAATTTAGAGGAGAATAATAATATTTCTATTGCTGTAATACACAGAAACAAGTGAACTTAGTAGCCAGCCAGCATAATAACTCCCAATAAGAAAATAGCAGTAGCCACTTTAAGATATCCATGTCTAGGGCTGTGGGGTTTCCATCTTCTTCCCACTGGTCCTTGTGTCCTAAAAGGTCTGAGGTCTCCCATTCCTTCTCAGTTACCTGTGTCTGCCCAAGTGTTAGAATTCCCATTTATTTTTTAATGGACACAGCTTAAAGGGGAAGATAGCAGCTATCCTTAAAATCTCTTTGGATGCTTCATGTAAATCATTTCACCATCTTTGATATTGAATTGGGAACTTTCAAGTCAACTTGGGTAAGAGGAAGAAAAAGGAATAGATTTCTGATTGGTTCTTGGCCTAGATCCCCAATTTTGGGCCTGGGTTTACTTTTTGACACATTCCTATATTTATAATAGAAACAAGAGCAGGGAAGATGGGAAATGGAGATTCAAGTCAATCTTCTTTCAAATCATTTTCTTTCACTTTCACTTTCAAATCAAAAGCAAATCATTTTTTTCTCTTTATCTTTCTAAAGGCTGTCACTGTTGAGATGGAGGACCAGAGAATTTATGGTAATTCCCAATGATACTCATCAGCAGATTTTCTCTTCCCCAGTGACACTTACTTCTTGGTGTGTAATTCGGATTCCATTATAAAATGATATGACTGTGTTGGGTCCCACTGCTACTTTAGAAAACAGTCCTTCTCCAGCATTGGGAATGTGTGATTCAGCAACATAAACCCTAAAGAGAAACAAAACAAAAGGTAGAAATCAGACTTCAGGTAGGTCCAGAGCTCTCTAAAGCACAATGATTTCCTCTTTCTTCTGAGAACACGATGTCTGCTTGTGCTGTTTACATGACTAGGGCTAAGAAAGGGTCTGCCACCTGAAGAAACATCTCACTCTCGGGAGAGTAGGTAATGGCTCAGAGAGGTAATAAACAATTGAGGTGGAATATTGTATACTTTTGTCAGACTTGGGAGATGGGCTCAGTTCTTGCTCTTTGGTAGAAGGAAAGAGCCTATTAGGGAACAAATCAAGTTATTGGGAAGTGATAGTGATACCAAAAAAAAAATTGTTTTAAAGTATCCAAAAAAAACCCCAACAAAACATTAAAGGGAAGCTAGGTGATCCAGTGAATAGGGCTCTGCACCTGGAATCAAGGAGACTTTGTGGGAATCAGAGAGATTCATATACTTACTCTGGACAAGTCACTTAACTCTGTTTGCCTCAGTTTCCTCATCTGTCAAATGAGCTAGAGAAAGGAATGGCAAACCTCTCCAATATATTTGCCAATAAAACCCTAAATTAGATTCTACTGAAAATAAAATTAAAGCCTAGCTAAAAGTTTTTTTCCTGGTAATTGGAAAAAGTGTAAGACTTCTTTTGAGAAAGAAGAGATTACTTTTTGAAAGATCTTACAATACTGTTTTGTAGTTTTAAAGTTTTTTCTTTTTAAAATGGTTTTATATTTTGTAAATTTTTCACTAGTTCACTAAAGCTACTTTCCTTTTCAAAAGTTTACAGAAGTGTTACCTTAGATTGTTAATGCTTTTAAAAAGGGTCATCTTAATTGGGAATGAAACTTTTAAATGACAACATGGAAGAGAGAGCTGATAAAGCTATATTTAGTAAGTTATACATATTTAAAAAGATTGAAATAGAGAGGAAATGTCATAACCTCTATTGATAATCTTCAATTAATTTTCTCTCTTTTTTTTATACTCTCATAGTTTTTTTTTTTTTTTTAAAAGCTGATTTCTCCATTAACTAGAAGCTTCTTGAGGGCAGGGGTTGATTTTGTTTTTCTCTGTATCCTCAGAGCTTAACTCAGTGCTTAGCACATAGAAGGTGCTTAATAAATGCTTATTATACATTGACTATACAATAATAATATCAAGTCATATAACTTCTTTAAGTTTTAGTTTCCTTGTACATAAAATGGGGGTAATAATACTTGCATAGTTACCTCCCATGGTTGTTATGAGGTCTAAATGAGATATCAGAGGTGAAACACTTGGAAACTTAAATTGAGTAAAGGGGAGCTATGATGACAATTATTATTAAGTGAATAAGTAAATTTAACCCACCTCTCTGACTCATAAGGATCAGGAAGTAGGGGATTTGTAGAAATGCAGGATGGAGTTGACTTATCAAAATGGTAGACAGAACCTAAAAAACAAAACCCAGGCAGAAGCATACAGCAATTAAATTAGTATTCAGTAATTAAAAATACTCATTTCACTCTCTAACTGTAACAACAAATGGTAAAGCATTTCAAAGAAAATTAGACCAAATTATGCCCTAACATAGAAAAACATCCTACTATAGAGAAAACAAACATAAGGCATTTAGAGATTTTATATGATATTCATTCATTCTCCTTGGTTCCTTAGGACCACAGATCATAGATTTAGAGGTGGATGAAACCTCAGAGTTCATCTATTCCAATTCCTTCATTTAATAAATGAGGGGAATGAGACCCAGAGATTTCAAGTGATTGATTGACTTAAAATCACACAGGTAGTTAGTGACTAAGCCAGAACTGGAATACAAGTCCAAAGCTTCTTAAACTGGATTGCAACCCCTTTATGGGGTCATATAATTGAATGTTATGAAATTGTTGTGAAATTAGGATCTATTATCAGTGAATGTTGATTTGTATACCTATTTTATACTATATTGTATTTATTTTATTTATATTTTTTGTATTATATTTATACACAAAATATGATGACATTTATTTTATATGTATGTATGTATATTTATGTATGTATAATTTATATTAGTTTTATTTTATACTTGTATTATATTTTAATATAATTTATAATATTTACTTTATATAATATCATATAATTTTATATTATATTATATAATACATAACATAATATAATAATAATGTATATTTTAGATATGTTTATCTATTTTATTATATAACTATATACTGGGATCATGTAAAAATTTCTCAGGCAAAAAGTAAGTAGAAAAAGTAGTAAGTAAAAAAAGTCTAAGAAACCCTGTTCTATACTCCAAATCAAGAATTCTTTTCAGTACACTATATTATCATGTCCAAAAAAATCTGAGCAGTTTTAAGCTACTAAATAAGCTTTTTGTTAATTTCCATTTAATTTATGTGGCTTAGCAGAATACAAATTTTTCACAAAGGTTCAATTATCCAAGAGTAGACAATTAAATAGAGAGCCACAGGCAACTTTCTGCTTCATTTAAAACTGCATTAAGACTTTGGGGACAAGAGGCAGAGTTAAGATGGCTAAGTATAGACTGGAACCCAGTTGAACTCTCCCAACTTTCCCCTTCAAGCAACTTTAAAATAATGTCTCAAACAAAATTTTGGAGTGGCAGAGCCAACAAAAGGGCAGAGGGAGACACTTATCCACCCTAAGATAATTTAGGAGGTCCACAGCAGAGGACTAAGACTGGAGTGGTCCTGATCAAAGAAGCAATCCCAGCAATGCACCTCAGAGAAGGCTGCAATAGCAGCATCAGCAGCTTCAGGAGCTCTCAGACCAGAGATAGCAAGGGACAACTGCTCAGAAAGAGAATGTGTGGAGACCATTTGCTGGCACAGTGTGCAGCTAACACTGATAAACAGTTCTGGGTCAAATTTCCAGGGTAGAGAGTCGTCACAGGAAAGCAGAGGTCCTGGTGAGAGTTTCAGGACCATGAGGGAGTATTTGTGGCTATAGGGATAAGAGACTCTTCGTGGGGAAAGAACAGAGCACAGACTAGAAAACAATGATCATACCCCTCTATAGATCACACCATCTTGAAAGCAGCAAAAACTTGCAGGCTTAGCTCAGAAAACAGCAGCACAAAAAATGCCTTTCCACCTCCAGGTGAGCAGAGCTCAACTTTATTTTAAAGTCAAAGTCAAGAAATAGGCTGGGAACATGAGCCTATAACAACAAAAGAACTTGACCATTAAAAGTTACTACTACCACAGTGGCAGAGAAGACCAAGACATAAACCTACAAGAAAACAATGTAAAAACAGCTATAAGCAAAGTCTCAAAGAAAAATGCTAATTGGACCCCAGGCCAGTAAGAATTCCAGGATAATTGAAAGATAAAGTGAACAATGGGAAAAGAAAAGAGTGGTGCAAGAACATTATAAAAAGATAATTACCAGCTTGATAAGAGAGGTACCAAAATTATTAAAAGAAATATCACCTTAAAAACAGAATTGGCCTCATGGTAAAAGAGGCACAAAAATTTGTTAAAGAAAGAAATCCTTAAAAAGCAGAGTTGGTCAAATGAAAAAAGAGGTACAAAATCTCAATGAAAAGATAATTTAAGAATTATTGGATTATCTAAGAGCTACAATCAGAAAAAGAGCCTAGATATGATATTTCAAGAAATAATCAAGAAAACTGCCTTAATATCTTAGATTCAGAGGATAAAATCTGATCACCTTTTAAAAGAGATCTCAAAGTGAAAACTTCCAAGATTATCATAGGCAAATTACATAGTTCCCAGATTGGGGAGAAAACATTTCAAGTAGCCAGAAAGAATAAATTCAAGTATTATAAAGCCATAATCAGGATCACACAAGATTTGTTAGTTTCCATGTGAAAAGAGTACACAGATTGGAATATAATATTACAGAGAGTAAAGGAGTTAGTATTATAATCAAGAATAATCTACTCAACAAAACTGAGTATAATATTTGTAATTATTATATATTTATAGTATTTATACTTTGGGGAGGAAAAGGACATTTAATGAAATAGAGGATTTTCAAGTATTTCTGATAAAAAGACCATGACTGAATAGAAAATCAAGCATTTCAAAAAAGACTCAAGAGAAGTATAAAAAGATAAACATGAAAGAGTAGCCACAAGGGACTCTATAAAGTTAAAGTGTTTACATTCCTTTGTAAGAAAATAACACTCAATTGGAGAATGACTGAATAAATTATGATATATGAATGTTATGGAATATTATTGTTCTGTAAGAAACGACCAGCAGGATGATTTCAAAGAAACCTGGAGAGACCTACATGAACTGATGCTAAATGAAATGAGCAGAACCAGGAGATCAATATACATGGCAACAACAAAACTATACAACGATCAATTCTGAAGGACATGGTTCTCTTCAACAATGGGATGTTTCAAACCCGTTCCAATTGTGCAGTGATAAAGAAAGCCATATACACCCAGAGAGAGGGATCTGAATGTGGACCACAGCATAGGATTTTCACGCTCTTTTTTGATGTTTGCTTGCATTATGTTTCCCTTCTCAGATTTTTTTTCTCGTAGATCCAATTTTTCTTGTGCAACAATATAACTGTAGAAATATGTATATACATTTGATTTGTCAGGTATTTTGACATGGTTTAAATGTATTGGACTTCCTGCCATCTAGAGGAGGGATTGGGGGTTAGGGGGGAAAAATTTGTAACAAAAAGCTTTGTAAGGGTCAATGTTGAAAAATTACCCATGCATATGTTTTGTAAATAAAAAGCTTTAATAAAAAAAACACATGTAATTCCTAAGAACTTAATCATCTTAGGGTACTTTAGAAAAGCAACTTAACTAGACAAAAGATATGGATATGTCAGCTATTTTGGAAATGAAGAAGTGAGAAAGATTAACTGTGTAAAGGGGGAAAAGAGAAAGGTAGTAGAGAAAATTTTCTCATATAAAAGAGGTATACCTGGAGAGACTTACGGGAATTGATGCTGAGTGAAATGAGCAGAACTAAAAGAACATTGTACAGAGCAACAAGAAGATAATATGATGATCAATTCTGATGGATGTGGCTCTTTTCAACAATGAGGTGATTCAGGCCAATGGTCTTGCAATGGAGAAAACCATTTGAACCCAGCTAGAGAACTGTGGGGACTTAGTGTGAATCCCAACATAGTATTTTCCTGTTTGTTGTCATTTGCTTGTTTTTGTTTTCTTTCTAATTTGTTTTCTTTTTGATCTGATTTTTCTTGGGCAGCATAATAATTGTGGAAATGTATATAGAAAAACTGAATGTGTTTATCATATTTGGATTGCTTCCCATCTAGGGAAGGAGGGTAGAGAAAGGGAGGGAGAAAAAAATTTGGAACTCAAGGTTTTGCAAGGGTGAAAGTTGAAGACTATCTATGGATATTTTGAAAATAAAAACTTAAAAAAAGAAAAAAAAAACATAAAAGAGGTATACAAGGAAATGCTTTCACAGTAAAGAAGAAAATGGAGGGTGGCAAGCAATACTTGAATCTCACTCTCATCAGATTTAGTTCAAAGAGAGGAAAATCTATATACACATTCAGTGATATAGAAATCTATTTTGCCCAATAGATAAATAGGAGAGGAAAGGGATAAAAGACATGGGAAGTAAAAGATGAAAAGGGGGAAGGCAAATTAAGGGAATCAGTGGTCAGAAGTAAGAGAGACTTTTGAGGTGAGCAGGATAAAAAGAAAGAGAGAGCAATAAATGAATAAAATGAGATGGAGGGAATTGCAGTTTGTGATCATAACTGAGAATGTAAATGGAATGAGCTTAACCCATAGAACAGAAACAGATAGAATAGATTGCAAACTAGAATCCAACAATATGTTCTGTCCAAGAGACATACATGGCACACACAGAGTTGAAATAAAAGCCTGTAACAGAGCCTATTATGCTTCAGCTGAAGTGAAGAGTCAGAGGTAGCAATAATGATCTCAGATAAAGCAAAAGTAAAAATAGACCTAGTTGTAAGAGATAATCAGAGAAACCATATTTTGCTAAAAGGTATCATAGACAATGAAGTAACACCAAAAAATTCTACAGTGAGTCTCTCTGACAATGGTCTCATTTCTCAAATATATATGGAACTGAGCAAAATTTATAAAAATAATAAATTAATAATGAATAGTAAATTAATACTAAATGGTCAAAGGATGTAAGCAGGCAGTTTTCAGAAGAAGAAATCAAAGTTGCCTTTAGTCATATTTAAAAAATGCTCTAAATCACTATTGATGAGAGAAAGGCACATTAGAGAAAGGTTAAAAAAAACAATTCTGAGGTACCTCCTCACACCTATCAGAAGTGAGAAATGTTGAAGGAGATGAAGGCAAAATAGCCAGATTAACAAATTTTTGGTGGAATAATTAATTAATCTAATATTCTGGATAACAATTTGGAACTATGCCAAAAGGGCTATAAAACTATTCAAATCCTTTGATCCAGCAATACCTGCTGGATATTCCAAAGAGATCAGAGAAAAAAAAAGAAAAGGACCTATACAAAAATATTTATAGCAGGGGCAGCTAGATGGCGCAGTGGATAGAGCACCAGCCCTGAAGTCAGGAGGACCTGAATTCAAATGTGACCTCAGACACTCAACACTTCCTAGCTGTATGACCCTGGGCAAGTCACTTAACTCCAATTGCCTCAGGGGGAAAAATATTTATAGTAGCTCTTTTCCTGGTGGCAAAGGATGGGAAATTGAGGTCCCATCAGTTGGAGAATGGCTGAACAAGTTGAGGCACATGATTATGATGGAATACTACTGTGCTATAAGAAAATACAAGAGATGTGGTTTCGGGGGTGGGAGGAAAGGCAGTATCTGTATGGACTGAGGCAAAGTGAAGGCAAAGAAGAACAAGGAGACCATTGTGCACAGTAATTGTAATGATTATCAACTGGGAGATACTTGGCTACTATGATCAATATAATAATCCAAAACAATTCCAAAGAACTCATGATGAAAAAATGCTATTCACCTTCAGAGATAATGGATGAACTCTGAATGAAAATTGAAGTTTAATTTTCTTGCCTTATCAATTTTTTGGTGATATGGCTAATATATAAATGTTTTGCATGATTTCACATGATAATTGATATAATGATGTTTATCTTCTTAGTGGGTAGGGAAGAGGTGGGAAGGAGGGAGAGAATGTGGCATTGAAAAAAATCTAAAAAATAATTAACTTTTTTTAAAAGTAAAAAAAAAAAGACTATGGATACTGTATATTGCTGCAGTTTTCAGTTACTATATCTCTGTCTTCTATCATTGCCCTTGAATTTGCTTTATTCAAATTATAGAAATCCATAAATCTAATATTTTATCAAAAAGTTTTTAGCGATGCAATTTTTAACTATCTCTGGACCAGATGGTAGCAAGCAATCATTCTCAAACTTTCAGTTCACATACCACATTACAGATGAAAGAGCTCTAGAGAATTCACCCTGACAAGCACTCCCCTTTGTAACAAGCAACTATAATGAGAACTCCACCCTCACCCGAATTAGTGAGAGAAATGGTGTTATTTTTGGTAAGATGTGAATAAGATGACCTCTTGTTGCTCCTGAATGCTTTAGTGTCAAAGATCTGATTTCACCAGGTGGTTGCGGTTACCCCCAGCACCCACACTTGTCACAGCACATCCTCACTTTAGAAGGCTATTTTTTGGAGGACTTATGACTTAAAAAAATCATTACCTGCTGGACAACATTCTGATGAGCCTTATTAAAAGTTAATTATTAACTTGTGGTAGAAACACAAATGGAGGAATTTGTCATATAACAGTTCAAACTATAATAATCATAGATAGATTATTATTAATCATTAATTACAGAATCATTAAGTAGGAAGTGAATTTAGAGGTTGCCAACTGCAACTACATCAGTTTATAAAGGAGGAAACAGGTCCAGGGTATTTAAGTGACTTCTCAGTGTCAATAAGCAAGTGCTATAGAAGTTGGGAATTAAACCCAGGCTTTCTACCTCCAAATGTCTGTCTGTCTGTATGTCTGTCTTCTCCTTCTTTTTGTTCTCCTTCTTCTTGTTCTCCTTCTCGTCCTCTTTCTTCTTCTTCATCCCTTCATCCTTCCCTCCCTCCCCCCCCCCCTTTTTCTCCCTTCTTTTCTTCTTTCTCTCCTCTGCCTCTCCCTCATTCCTTCTCTCTCTGCCTGTCTCTCTCCTCTCTTCTCTCTCTCTGTCTCTATCTCTGTCTCTTTTCTGTCTCTTCTCTCTGTAGCTCTCTGTGTCTCTCTCTTCCTCTCCCTCCCTCCTTTTCTCTCTCTCGTCTGTCTCTCTCCTCCCTTCTCTCTCTGTCTCTCTTTTTCTCTCCTCTGTCTTTCCACTTACAAAGCTAATTTTGCTACTGTGATTTCAAACAATAACAATGTCACCATCACCACCTGGTACTATAGATATTGTGGTTGCATCATTCATTCATGCCTGATTCTTCATGACCTCATGGACATAGACCCTTCTGTCCTCCACTAGCTTCTAAAGTCCATCAAAACTTATGTTCATTGCTTCTATAACACTATATATCTCATCCTCTACCATTCCTTTCTCCTTTTGCTTTCAATCTTTCTCAACATCAGGGCCTTTTCCAATGAGTCCTGTCTTCTCATTATGTGGCCAAAGTGTTTCAGCCTTAGTTTCAATATTTACCTTCCGTCGAATAACCTAAATTTATTTAAGTACTAACTGATTTGATATTTTTGCTGTCCAAGAGATTCTTATGCCCATTTTACAAATGAAGATCGTGAGGCTCAGAGAAGAAACTGAGGCTCCAGGTTACTGAGCTGGTAAGTGTCTCCAATACAATTCAAACTTGATCTTCATGACTTCTAGTCTAGCTCTTTTTAACTCCAGCATCTGCCTCTAGAATTCAAAGGGATGATGATGAAAGTTATAAAATACAATGTTCTCATTTTATAGATGAGAAAAACTGAGTTTGGGGTAATAATGGCAGAATTGGGATTTGGGCCCAGTACCTATAAATACAAATGCAATTCCCTTTCCACTACACTGCAAACAGAAGGAATCAGGTGGAATAACCTTTTTCAGAACACACTTTGAAAACCACTGCTCTTGCTAGACCTACTGAATGAAACAGTCTTTGCCAATAAAGTGCTTATCCATTCAAGGTAAATTAGCTTTTTCAGGACCCTGGGATGTCTCTGAATGTCCCACTAGTGCTTAACTCATTTTCCAATTAGGCAGGATATGGACCTAATTCCAAAATCAAAAGGCAGAAAACAATCCATTAAAAACCCATCATTCAGGGAAAAAATAACCACCAGCACCAGCAACAGATTGATTCCCTGTGAGACTTCTGTTTCCTTGTGAGCAAACTCCCATACTTTTCCCCTGGAGGTTTCTTTTACCTTACCTTCATTAAAACTTTCCTTCTTTCTCTTAACTTTAATTCTCTAATGGAGCAAGCTTCTCTTCCCACTTGCTCTGAGGATGAAGGGTTAGAATAGTCCTATTCTGCACTCCCTTCCTCAATGCTACCTCAAGAGTAATGTTCTGACATCATCACTTAGTCATTGCACCATCACATGTTTAGATCACTTTTTTCCTAGCTTCAACTATTAATCAGCATTTTGACATACATATCCTTTCATTTTCCTCAGTACTTCAGCATCTAGTTCAAATGTCCTTCTCCCCCAATACCAGGGCCTCAGAGTTCCTCATTTTATCTCTACTCAAAATACCCATCAACATTCTACACTAAGGACCTCATTATCTTATATTCCACATCCAAGATTTTAAATGTTAAGTTTCATTTCTCTGACCACAGCCTTGACTAATTTCTTCATTCTTTGCTTTCATAATCACTTTTAGTCCTTCAAATGTTCCCAATGTTTCTAAACTCTATGCCCAAATGGCTTCATTTACCAACTCACTTAACATTTATTTAGTTCCAACTCTGTATAAGATACTGGGTTAGGTGCTGAGGATATAAAGAAAAAACAAAAAGTCCTTGCCTTAAAGGAGTTTATATCTTACTGGGTAGAAACAACATGTATACATATAAATAGATATGTGATGATTTGAAGAAGAGAGAACACTAGCAACTAAGTGGATTAGTCTTTCCTATACATAATGTCCTCACCAGAGCCTTTTTGACATTTGGTCAATGAAGGTTGTCCATTCCTATGTTTAGATAATCCCCATCATCTGCCCTCATTTCTCACATTTTAAAGCTACTTAGCATTGCTCAAGAAAGTTGAGACAATTCTGGATGGGTCCCCTACAAATTCCCATAGCTCAGCTGTTCAGTTCCCACTGCTCTGAACTTTCATCTCTCTCTTATGGACTACTTATCACATTTCTTGAAGCAGTTGTTCTGGACATTTTCTGTTTTCCTCAGATCTCTCAAGCCCATGCCTTTATTGTACAAATTCCCTTGCTTCTTACTCAATAAGATGATGATCAAGGCTATCTAATACAAACTCTCTTAATTTCCTCTCCACCTCATATTTTTTCTCTTTATCTCCTGATTCAGATGAAGAAAGATCTCTTATCCTTTTAAAGGCTCACTTATATCTTCAGTAAGAAATTACATGAGCCAAGAGGTCTGCATGTTTGATGAGAGAAAACTGGATAGTAAAGACTGAAATAGAGATTAACTAGAGTTATGGAGACCAATTAGTAGGCTATCTCCATTAATTTCCTTCAGAACCTAGGTTCATCAGCATAGTATCAGATGTATTTTAATCCTGACTCTGCCATTGACTAGCTTCAGAGATTTGGGTATGACCTCTAAGGTCCTTTCTAGACCTAAATTGGATAGCCTAGTAAATCACTTTACTTCTTCAAACTAAAATTATTGTAAAATGACTTTAATAAATAATAAAGTTATTGAAAAAATAAATGAAGTAAGACTAGAGTCTAAGTTCTAGCATTTAATGAGTCTGGATTCTTGCTCTTAACACTTAATCTAATTTATTAAAAAAGAAAACATTCTTGGATTCTGCTACCCCTAGAGAGGGGTAGTGACTTAGAGAAGTATCACTACCTCCTTTTACTGCCAAAAATCTAAAAAAAAAATACATACTATGTTGACTGTCTTTAGCTACTTTCTCACTAAACATTTTCTACTCTCTTATATTCTGTCCTCCATCCCCATCACATTATTAAACTGCTTTGAAATCATCAATCCTGCCATAATCATCAGCTCAATAGGCTTTTGCTGGTTTTAATCCTTTTTGATCTTTCCATAACATATTACTGTACTCCTGACTTTTTTCCCCATCTTTTTTTAATGATTTTTGTTTCTTTTTATTTGTGTTCTACTTTTTACACTCTACCCTTAGTTGATTTCATCCATTCCCTCTGCTTTAAGTACCAGTAAAATGTAGGTGATTCCCAAATCTAGATCTCCAGTCATTTTTTTTTCAAAGCTCCACATTGACTTTTACTCAGTGTTTCTGTGTAAGAGATTATTGGTTGTAATCCTAGTTTCATTGCTCTCCAGAATATCATATTCCAAGCCCTCCATTCCTTTAATGTAGAAGCTACTCAATTTTATGGTACCCTCACTATGGTTTCACTATACTTGAATTGTTTCTTTTTGAATGCTTGCAATATTTTCTCCTTGTCCTGGGAGTTCCAGAATTTGGCCATAATATTCTTGGGATCCTTTTCAGGAGGTGATTGGTGCATTCTTTCGATTTCTATTTTACTCTTTGGTTCTAGAATGTCAGGATAGTTTTCTTTGATAATTTCTTGAAAGGTGATGTCTAGGCTCTTTTTTCTTATCGTGATTTTGAGGTAGATTAATAATTTTAAATATCTCTTCTGGATCTATTTTCCAGATCAGTTTTTTTCCCAAAGAGATATTTCATATTGTTTTCTATTTTTTCATTCTTTTCATTTCATTTTATTATTTCTTGATTTCCCATCAAGTCATTAACTCCCCATTTGCTCAATTTTAATTTTTAAGGAATTATTTTTCTCAATAAGCTTTTGTACCTCTTTTCCCCTTTGGCCAATTTTGTTTTTTAAGGAAATGTTCCCCTCATTAGCTTTTTGCATTTCTTTCTACATCACTCTCATTCCTCTTTCCAATTTTTCCTCTACCTCTCTTAACTTGATTTTCAAAATCCCTTTTAAAATTTTCCATGGTCTGAAACCAATTCTTAATTTTCTTAAAGGCTTTGGATATAGGAACTTTGAGTTTGTAATCTTCCTAGTGTGTATTTTGCTGTTCCTTGTCACCATAGTAACTTCCTATGGTCAAAATCTTTTTTTTTTTTTTTTTTTTTTTTTTTTGGTATTTACTCATTTCCCTATCCTATTACTTAGCTTTTAACTCTTTGTTAAAATAAGGGTCTGTTTCCTGGCTAGGGGGTGGGATTACAATGTTTCAAGTTTCAAGGGTTTTGTGCAACTTTTTTCAGAGACGGTTCTAGGGACCTTCTTTCAAGGCAGTATGATCCAAAGAGAAGTATGTTTACTACTCTCTTGGCTTATGTTCTGGTCTGTGAGTGATCACAAGCACTCTTTTCTGCCCTGGAACTGTGAGCAGGGTCCCTGATCCACTCTGGCTATAAGTTCTAATGGGTTAGTGGTCATTCTCACCCTAGGACTGTGAGCCAGCCCTTCAATGTGGATCTGAGTATGGCAAAGCAACAGTCTTGTTTTAGTGCTAGCAAAAAGACCCCTATATTATCCTTCTGACTAGCTGTTTGGATCCCTTGTTTGTGGGATGAAACCTCCAGAAGCTGCCACCACTTCCACTGTCACTACTGCTAATTCAGTGGTTACCATGGCTCACTCTTGGTTTGCTGGGGCTTCCCTTATACCCTAGTGCAACGAGCTTTTCTTGCCAATCTTCCAATTTGTATTTGATATCTGTGGGTTGAGAGGTCTAGAAACCATCATTGCTGTCACTGATTCAAAGGTCTGCTCTTGGTTTGCAGAGGTCAGGGCTGTGTTAGCAATTGCATTGCTTTCTCATCCTGGTGCGAGACTTTTTTTTGCTAACTTTCTGGTTGTCTTTGACTGGAAAGTTGTTCCACTCCATCCTTTTGTGAGTACTGACACTCTAAAATTCATTTATAATCATTATTTAAAAGTATTTGGAGGCATTTGAGGTAGAACTCAGGCAAGTCCCTGCCTTTTTTCTGCCATCTTGCCTCTGTCTCCCTCCACATTGATTTTTAAAGTGTCTGATAGTCCAGTAAACATCAGCTATTTGTGCTTGGATGTCTTGTCAGTAACTCAAAATCAACATGGTTAAAACTGAAATTGTCACCTTACACTGCTCAAATAAGTATTCTTTCCAAGTCTCCTATTTTTGTTAATGGTACTCTTTTTTTCTCCCATTTATCTAGACACACTTTCCTCTCCTCCATCTAATTTCCAAATCTTGACAATTCTTCTTCTTTAATATCTTTTTAATTGCCATGCCTCTTAGTTTAGCTCTTATTACCTCTCACCTGGATCACTGCAAAAGCATACATAAACCAGTCCATCTGTTTTAGTCTATTCTTCAGTCTACCACCAGATTAATTCTCTTTATGCAAAGTTCTAATGATATTGCTTTCCTGCCATTTTCAGTGGCTCTTCACTTCCCATCCAAAGAAGGTCAAATTCCTTAGCCTATCATGCAAGGGCCGGACAATCTGAATCCAATTTAGCATCCATTCTTCTGTCACCAAACATGGAGAAATTTCCATCTCTTGGTTCATGTCATTTCTTAGTCCAGAAATGTTCCTTTTTCATTTCTTAATCATCAAAATCATCTTCCCAGTCCTTTAAGGTTCAATTCAAATGCTGTATTCTATTATTCTTCTATATCATAAGATCCTGGACAATTTCTCTATTTTTTTGTTTTTCAGTTACTATATGGAGGCATCTAATGTAATTTTAAGTTTACCTTATTAACTTCCACCTGAACATCAATGAGGAAAAAGAACAGGGAGAAGATAAGGCCCTTGTTGAGCACAGAAGGTTTCCCATTCTCTTGTTTCTAGTTTTTATTAGCATTTCACTTAAAAATACCTTTTTTACTTCTAGAATTGATCATCCTGGCCCAACATAGCAAAAAAGACTAGAGCAGGTTATTTGCCATTCACATGAAAGCAGACCATACTTTAATAATCACACAATTGATAGGAAGGTGCTGATGATGTAAGGTTCCATGATGCTTAATGATTTTATTAAAAGTCTCCATGTAGAAATGGTTTTAATATGATTGAACG
Organism: Myrmecobius fasciatus; assembly: GCA_023553655.1. Classification (NCBI taxonomy): domain Eukaryota; kingdom Metazoa; phylum Chordata; class Mammalia; order Dasyuromorphia; family Myrmecobiidae; genus Myrmecobius; species Myrmecobius fasciatus. The sequence goes on along the minus strand of JAJPUD010001542.1, from coordinate 312,724 downwards.
TGTACAACCTATTTCAGATTGCTTGCCATCTGGGGAAGGGGGAGGAAAGGAAGAAGGAAGAAAAAACCCTCAGTTTTATAAAAGGAAATGTTGAAAACTATCTTTTCAAATAATTAGAAAAAATAATAGTAAGTGGAGGGAAATGTCATTTGATTATCAGAATAAAATTCTGCCTTAAAGCCTTTCACTTGACAATGTGTTTTCTTTGCAAATGCTAAATCATGTAAGAGTCCATGTAAGATGTAACAATAAAGACAATTGTTGAATAACTTTCTAATGAGGCAGAAAACATGGAGCCACGTGCTAGCCAAAATTGTTTGCCACATTTTAGAGATTATCCAGTGCAAAGTCCATTTGGAAATGGGACTCTATGGATTGTGAGATACTTCTGATATTTATAACTTCAGATGGCATTTTGCTGTTTTTGAAGCTGTAGAACAATGCAGAGCCTTTCAGATGAAATCCATAAACACTAAAATTTGGTGTGCATTTAGGAAAAGCAAATGGGAAGAGGAAGGCAATTCTAGCAAATTCACTTACAAACCATCACAGTTTGCCTGTGAGTAGAAAAATTCATAGTACTGGAGCTAGAAAGAAACAAGAGACCATCTCTGCCAAGTCCCTCATTCTACAAAGGAGGAAAGGAGGCCCAGTTAATGACATCCAAGGTCATGATTAGTAAGTGTGACCAGACTATTATATACAATAGGATAGACAGCCCATAGAACTTGTATCTTGGACAAATGTACAGATGTCAAAGGACTGAATAGGGAACTAAAGGGTTGGACTGAAGACTTGGATTTGGGAGACCTGTATTATGAATGGAGATAACTGAATAATTACACTTATGAATCAATAGCTTTAAGATTCTTTTCTTGTGCTTTCTTTTTCTGTTAGTGGATATGTAAGTAATTTGATCTCAAAATACCAGAAAGAATCTCACAGTCATCAAATACAGCACAGACAGGCATTCCTCAAAGAAAATATATTTTGTCTGGCTTATTGTCTGTCTCAACATACTTAATTTATAAAGATGACTCAGTACAACTGTTATAGTAGCACCTGTAGGCTTATGTATATAATATAATATAATACATATAATGTGCATACATCTATATATGTATGTATATATGTATATAGAGAGAGTGTTTGTGTGTGTGTATGTATGTGTATGTAAATATATCCCTACCTAATTGTATCCTTCTTCTGGGAGGGTGGAGAGGGAAGGGGGAAAAGAATAAAGTTAAAAAGTGCATAGCAGAGAACAAAAAAAAAAACTTACAAGGAAGAAAAGAAAATATATTCAAAACTCTGAACACAATGTGTAGCATTTACTATATAAGTTTTCTTGAGATGAAAATTTTTTATTTTATATTTTAATCATATTCTGCTGTGCACATGACAATTGTTTTTCTTTTTCCATTTTGAATCTGTTTTAAATAAATAAATGCATTTAAAATTTTTTAAAAATAAACGCTCTCTTGGTCTGCCTATCAATCTGTCAATCATCTGTGTATATTCTTTGAACTCCTCTTCCTTTATTAGCTCCTTAGACTCCGTTAGCCACAATTCTCATCCAACTTTTCCAAAATTCATTTTAATTCTTTGTTCTTATCATACTCATCCTAATTAAAGCCAGTGTCCCCAAAGGTCTATTTCTTCTTAAATGAAGTGTGGTAATTGAGGAAAGTGATTATTTTTCTATTATATTAATAACCAATTATTAAACTAGGATTAAAGTTTTTCCCTTCGTTTCCATTGAGGAACCAGCCTCTATAGATCGTTTGTCTCTCAAGGACAAAGCTGATAGATGAGATTATCCAAATCCTTTTGGAACATGCTCCTTGGGCTGGATCTACCCAACTAGATCTTACTTCTGTTTAGAGGATTAAGTATCTAATTTAGGTGCATTCCAGCTTTAAAGCATTAAGGTCATATCCTTGCACCTCTCCATTGGAGTTTAGGGTAACAACTCATGAAGAAGAAAACCTTCTGGTCTGGGTAGACATGGATTCCTTGGTCTAGATTTATGAAGGCAATTTCATGATCAAGTCACATTTTTAGCAGGAAGTGAAGACTTTTAGCCCATCTCATTAACAGGTCTACTACCTCATTAACTGTTCACCAATTAAGGTTGATTTTCACCTCCTTTTCCAAAGGTATTTAAAGCATTCAGTGGCTCCATGGGTTTGATTTTGGTTACTGAGACCATTGACTTTCAATTTATTGGTTATCAACTAGCCTAATTAATAAAAATGATTAATTACCCAGAAACTCTGTCTCTCTGGTTTTTCATTCATCTCATGAGGAAACTTTTCTATTTCACCCCATAAAATAACCTCCTTTGTATTATGAAAAACATAAGGGCTGAGCTGGTTAGAGAAGAATAAAAAGGCTGGTTTAACTTTCCCCATCCTTCCCCTCCACCACAAATTAGAGCCCAATCTCTACAATTTCTTTACTTTGCACAACTTGTTTCTCCTAAATGTGACTCCTCAACAGTATTGAATAATGAAAAAAAATTATTCAAGTAGAATCTATGATGAAGGAGAAGAATATATGCACAATACACAGAAAATCCCACCATACTAATTTTAACTTTAAAATTAGAGCAGCAGGGGCAGCCTGATGGTGTAGTGGATAGAGCACCAACCCTAGAATCAGGAGGACCTGAGTTCAAATCCTGCCTCAGACACCCTACACATTTTAGCTGTGTGACCCTAGGCAAGTCACTTAACCCTAATTGCCTTGCCAAAAAAAAAAAAAAATTAAAGTAGCAAACTCAAAAGTTTACTTACTTCCTGGTACCAGTTCAAAGTAGGGCTTTCCTTCCTCAATTGACATGTTAGCCAATTTTCCTTCTATTAACTCTCCATCTATGAATTTCCCATAAATTGTGGTCCTTTCATCAGGGTACACATAGGCTATCTTGTCTCCAGTCATCTCCCCTTCTTCATTAACTTCACCCACCAGAGTACCTCCATCCTGGCAGGAGAAACCAAAAAAAAGAAGAAACATTATATATAGACATAATATGAACTAGATATTTCTTTACCTACTCCCCTACCCAGTCTATTCCTAATTTCATGAATTATAGAAATAATTAGGTGGCACTATAGATAGAATGCCAGGCTTTGAATGTGGAAGACTCAAGTTCACATTCAGCCTTAGACACTTACTAGCCATGTGATCCTGGACAAGTCACTTAACCCTGTTTGCCTCAGTTTCCTCATCTGTAAAATGAGCTGGAGAAGTAAATGGTAAACTACTCCTGTATCTTTGCCAAGAAAAGCCCAAATAAGGACATAAAGAATTGGACATGAGTAAAAAACAATCAAACTACAATAAATTGTTCTCACAATAACAAAGATTCAGAAGGTAGACACATCTTAAAAAATTAAACAAAAAATTCATCATCTAACATATTTATGACTAGCGAATGCCAAGTGTGTTTAGGTATAAGAATACAAGAGAGCAGAGGAGTAAAGGTAAAGCCTGGCAGAGAGATGGAGAGGCTCAAAATTTTCATTTGGCTCAATAAAAATTAGCTGCAACTTTACAATGTTCTAACAAACTATCATGGTTTGTTTGCAAGCAAGACAATTCTTAGCCTCAAGCTAGAAAAGCCTTTAAACAGGTGATCTTTTCCAACTCCCTCATTCTACCAAGGTGAAAACTGAGTTAAGATTAATGATATCCAAAATCACATATCTGTTAACTGAAAGAGATGAGATTTTAACACACAGGACCTCTGACTCTGAATTTCAGATGGTGAAAAAGTGACTGCAATGAAAAACATTCCCAAGTTAATATAAAAAATAGGTCTGTAATAATATGATCATAGCCATGATTTATTCTGTTGCTTATTTTCCCATATCCCTCCCCCCTTCTATTTATCTTGGAGTTAAGGTCTGAGAAAATTGTAGGATCACAGATTTGCAACTTGAAGGGATCGTTGGAGGGCCATCTAATTTAAACTTCCAATTTTACAGATGAAGAAACTGAGCCCCCCAAAAGGTTAAGAGGGTTGTTTATAGTAACACAGATAGTAACAGAACCAGGATATGAACCCACATGGTCTGACTATAAAGCCAGCAAAACAAAAGGAAAGAATGTAACTGGAAACTAACACCAGAACCAACTAAGCATGTTTCAAACTAATGCCAACTTATAGAAATGTAGCTGCTTGCTTTTTATAAGTTATCTAGCATAATAGTTTCTAGATTCTGATTTTTTATTTTTCATGAGAATGATAAACCATAAGCATGTATTCCTATAGGGAAGAAAATTAAAGAAAACCCTTGATCTCGTTTCCACTCTCTTTTCTCTTGCTCTTGTTCATCTTGACAGTCTTTTGCCCTCCACTTCTGCTTCTTTCCTCATCCTATTCCAGTGGAGGAACTGATTTGAATTTGGGTCTGTTTCACATGGGTAAGTTTTTTTGTCCCCAAAGATAAATGTTTGTGGGAAGAACTGGGCCACAGATTACTTTTGTATACCCCATAATGTAAATACATATATATCAGAGGTGTTGTCCCAGTTAAATTGAGGAGCTAAATTTGGGTCACAGGTTTCTCTCTGTGTGTGTTTATACTTAATCCATAAAGCTCTTTGAACTTAACATTGATTGCCTCCAACTAGTCCTACTTTGCACCCCATCTCCTGAGAAAGACCTTTGAGATTTTAATATAAACAATAATTTTGTCATGACATCTTCCAAAAACTTGGCTTTTCCCCCCAACTCAAGGCTCTGATGCCTGAAGATATTTCTATCAACTAGCACAGGGTTACGATCTGAGTACTCCCACAAGTGCCATCGATGGAGAAGCACCAAGAAGAAACAAATAGAAAGTATTTATTTTCTGCTCTACACCATTCAAACTGAGAGGTTTTCAAATACTCTAAAAAAAACAACACTTCCTTGGAGTGAAATACTTTTTATGTTCTGGAAATGTATCAGAAACATCTTTTATGCTTTTTCTTCCCTGCTAGCTTGTTCCTAATTATACTAAAAACATTAGCACAGTACAAAAGGGGATAATAACACCATCACTACTGCCTCCCTTCCAGGAGAGCTGTGAAGGTTATTGAGACAAGGCTTATTAAAGCACTCAGGCTCCTTAGACATAGATTCTCCACAAATGAATGTCATTAATGTGGCTTTAAAAGAGAATTCTGCTCATGCTCTATACATCTTTTGTTTTAAATTTTGACTTGCATTTGTCTTTATGCATTTGTCTAGTTGAATGGTATCTGAAAAGCTTCTGTTTTTTTGAGGGAAAATGGAAAGTTTTTACTTTACTGAAAAAAAAACAAATGGGGGGAACTGGGTGGTGCTGTGAATAGAGTACCATTTCTGGAGTCAGAAGGATCTAAGTCCAAATACAGCCTCAGATGCTTACTAAACTGATTGCCTCTAAATCTCCCCCATTCCCCCAAAATCCCCTCAACAAACCAAACATAACAATCTAAAAGTTCATAATATTATCAATTTAGAACAAGAAGGGAATGACATTAGACATTTACTTGAACCCTTTGTTTTTCAAAAGATCACACACAAGGGAGAGATGTGGTATTTGAATCCAGGCCCTCTAGTTCCAAATCTAGCATCCATTCCATGGCAGCATCTTAAGGAAAACATGCTGAACAACAACAAAAAAGCATCCTCCAGTTCGGATCTCCTTTAGATACACTTGGCCCAAATGACTTGCTTTCCAACTTTATTTTCTTTCTTCTTTAATTGGGGTTAAGTGCCTTGTCCAAGGTCACACAGCTAGTTAAGTGTTATGTGCTTGGAACTGAATTTGAATTCAGGCCCTCTTGACTTCACAGCGGGTGCTCTATGTACTGCCCCTCTTTATTTTCTTTAATGCTCTTTTTTATCTTCTTAATAAATACATCTATGATGTTGGAGTTCACGTATAGTGGCTTAACTGTCCCTGGTGATGAAAAAGTTTCTTATAAAGTTCTTTTGCTGATCTTTTCAATGTTTTTCTTTTTGTCCTTTTAAAATTTGGATCCATGAATGCTCTCAGGATAGCTTTACTTACTTGGGTTCTTACCAAGCTTTTCTTACACTACTTTTGCCCTCCACTGCTTCTGTTTTAATAAATGATTTTGTTGTTAAGTTGCTATTCAGTCATGTCTGACACCATTTTGGGCTTTCTTAGGAGAGATTCTAGAGTGGTTTTCCATTTCCTTCTCCAGCTTAATTTACAGTTGAGAAAACTGAAGCAAATAGGGTGAAGTGACTTGTCCAGGCTCACACATCTAGTGAGTGTCTGAGATCAGATTTGAACTCAGGAAGATGAGTCTTTTTGATTTATTTTAACTCTTTTGGTCTTCTTGTGGTGATGATGATGATGACATTTAACATTTATAAATATCTCATTTTATTCTCACAACAGCCCTAAGAGGTTGGTATGATTATTACTCCCATTTTACAGATAAGGAAACTGAGAGCTGAGATTGAGTGACCTGCCCAGGATCACACAGTTAGTTAGTGTCTAATGTTGAATTTGAAGTCAAGTCTTCCTAACTCCAGGCCCAGTGTTATATCCACTGTGCCACCTAACTGACGAATGTATGTGTGTATGTGTGCATATGTATGTGTGCATATATAATTGACTTACATCAATTAAACTTCAGTATGGAATTTGGTTGAGTCCATTTTTCTTTATCAATAACTTGCTTGACTACATGAAGATGGAGTTATTTCAGTTGCCTGGTGATATTTTTTTCTCATGTTTTTTCTTTTTTTTTAGCTGTATATTTATTTTGGTCTTTATTCTAGGAAGTAGATAATCTGAAAATATATCTGATTCAGAAATGAAATAACTTGTTCCTTGTTTATAAAAATATGGATTTCATTGTGATGCTATTCTGTGTTGGCTCTTTTCCTGAAGTATTCATGCAACTTAAGATGGAGGCATCTGCATAATCTATATATCTTTTGGCTCTTTCATTCCTTTTTCCTGATTTATGCTTTGTGATTTCTTTCCATATTCATTAAGTTTCAACTTTACATTGAAGTGACTGAATATTGTATAGTGGAAAGAGCACTGACTCTAGGTTCAGATTCCACCTTTTGCTTCACCATGATATACAAATCATTTGTCCTATGTGGACCTCAGTTTATCATTTGTAAAATCTCATTCTTTGATCATCACAACAATGACATGAAGAAAAGTACAAGATGACCCCAGACCTACATGGCTCCCTTCTATTTCTGCTTCTGCTTCTTCTTCTGCTTCTGTTTCTGCAGTGATGGTGACAGAGTTGGAAAAAGGGGCAAAGGGTGCTAAGAATAACAAATTTTAGAAGCTCTCTAAAAGCTGTAATTTGGTTGTTGATACTCCAAAAGTGAGATCCCTGTACAATGGAGAGTGGGTGAACCAAGCAAGCTTGTTGTTTGCTCTCCATTCTCAAAGATGTCCATGACATCAGGGAGGTGATAACAATGACATACAAGTGAATTGGACTGAAGTGAGGGAGGGCTTTGCAAAATCATCAGCCTCATTTTCCAGAGCTTTCTGGGTTCAGTGACAAGATATAGATCAGGATGACTAGAGATGGTCTGAACTGAGCAAGCACTGCAAATCAAATCAGTTTTGACATTCTTGATATAAATGAAATTAGCAGAAAATTGCAGCTAAATATAAAGGCGATTTTATTAAATGGACTCTCAAGGCCTTTCCAGCTCTACATCTATGATTTTCTCAATAAGATCCTCTCAAGTTGATTTAATTTGAAGTTCTTTCTAGAATTTATCCATGTTTTCGTGCCCTGCAGGAGATTTTAATGCATAAATTGCAACTATTTTCACAATGGTCCCTTTGCAAATCTTTATCATGAGAGCTGGAATATGAGATGACCAAATGTCTCATATGACAGTGCTTCTCATTACTTTCAGATACATAATAAACCAAACTCTGCCAAGTCCTTTATTAGCTTGTCAGATGAGAACCTGTGAACTACCTTTCCATTTAGCTGCATTTATAACAAGAATGTCAAGATTGGTTTGATTTGGTTCCTTCAGTGTTCTATTTCACATTTCAAGTATTAATAGCCAAGTTAAAGTCTATTGTTCAGTTATTTCAGTCATATCCGACTGTTCATGACCTCATTTGGGATTGTCTTGGCAAAGATACTGGAGTGGTTTTGCCATTTACTTCTCCTACTCATTTGATAGGTGAGAAACTGAGGCAATCAAGCTAAGTGACTTATTTGCCCAGGATCACTCAGTTAGTAAATGGCTAAAGTCAGATTTGAACAAATAAAAATGATTTCTTCATGATTCCAGGCCTGGCATTCTTTCCACTATGCCATCTAATTGCCCCACATGAAGTTCATAAACTAAAAAAGTATTATTCTCAGCACTTTCTGCTCCCTTTTCCACTACTTTGTCACTATCACTGAGGAAGAGGAAGGAGGCTATGTGGGATAGAGGCCATTTTGTGCTTTTCTTCATATCATGGGTAGTCATGGACAAAGAATTCATTTCCAAATGACCTAGTGGTAGTGACTCTCTGTACTGAGCAAGACCCATCTTTGGAAAGCAAAGTTGGACCTTTTCCAATATTAGAATGTGTCAGAAACCATGTGCTATTGACATAATCTTTAGGACTCCAAGGTAGTCTTTATGGCATAATAAGACTTCAGAGTAGAACTCTGTGGAGCAAATGTGAACTATTATTAAAATTAGTTGTGTGCATTTCTTATCTCCCCTAACAGACAATAAGTATCACGAAGGCAAGTACTGTATGACTTATCCTCCTTTGTAACTCCAAAGCACTTAGCTTTTACATAATTAGCTTTAACAAATAATAAGAACCAGTTGTAACAATGGATGCAAAAACATAATTTTACTTTTAAATAAAAAAATTTCATCCTTTTAGTTCTGTTTTCTTTGCCTTAGACATAAAAACAATGTACCACATAAACAAGCATAGCTTTAGTCCTTTGAAGTAGTCTTAAATCCTGGTCCTAATGGTATTAAACAAATACTTGTTTAATTAAAAAAGTGAATCTTAACAGTTTTATTAGCACAATGAGTGATTTTGGAGGTGCTCAGGCTGTATCATTAAAGATATCTGATGAGACTTTAGCAAGCATCTCTCACTCTGAGGATGCTGGGCTAAGGAGTCAGAAGGCTTGAATTTCAGTTCTTTTTCTGACTAATTATTGTGGGCAAGCCATTTAACCATACTGGAGTTCTGGTTTTGGTTTTTTCCTCCCTTTCTATAAAAAAGATTGGACAAGATGCAGGCACTAACTTGCTTTCATCTGGCTCTAAATTCTATAATTAAACTTATTTAATTTACCTATTTATTTCAATATTTAATTCAACACCAAATTCAACAAACCAGCAAACAATCAGTCCCTGATTTTAAAGAATTTACGTTCTATGAGGTGGTTTTGGGAAATTCAGTAATAATTTCCTAGGAGAGGGCATTAGCAACTAAGGGAATCAGGATAGGTTCTTTTTGTAGAAGGAGGAACTTAAGCTGAATTCTGAAAGAAGCAGAAGTAAGGCAGAAGGCAACAGTGAGCAGAGTGATCATTCTTGGCCAGGGGGGGAAGCCAGTCATGGACAGAAGAGGTAGAATATTGTCTGTGAGGAAACAACAGGCTAGTTTAACTAGACTGTGGAGGATGGGAAAGAGAAGAATGCATCAAATGTCTAGTAGTGGTCAGGAGCCATTGGGGAAAGCTTTAAAAGGCACACAGAGAAGTCTGTATTTAATCTCACAAAGCTCTACAATCAGTAAAGTCTTTCATTATCTAGGCAAAAATGTCCAATATCCTATATACAACAGCAACTGGAGGAGACAAAAGGTCGAATTTCCATTATAACTCTGCTGCCCCTAGGAGGTAGCAAGTTACTCAACTCCTTTGAACCTTACCTATAAAATGATGATAATAATATTTACACCATCTTATCTCACTAGGTTGCATGAAATAATATACATAAAGGATTTCATAACCACAGAGTGCTATATAAATGTCAATTGTTATCATCTGTCTGGCCATCAATGAAAGTCACTTATTTCCTAAGAAGGCTGGATTTTTCCAGGACCCTGTGAATGTTTTGATTATTTAGTTATTTAAATTCTTTTTAAACAGAGCTACTTCACATGCCATTTTCTTTTATCCCCATTTCCAGGTCTGGGGATAAAACTTAGGAAAAATGTGGTATGTGAATAGATTTAGGAAAGGCTGCCAATCTTATTACTTGTGCTTGAGTGAATGTTCTCATCAAAAAAAAAATCATGAAATTACAGTCTTTGGATGAAATGAAGACATGATTTTATTTAGATTCAAATTCTAGACAAAATAAACTTTAAGTTAAATGTTTTCCCAAATCCAGTCATTTGAAAGGCTTTCAGGAAAGTCACCAAATGCAGCTGAGGTATCAGAAAAATCCAGACAGGACAGCTTAGAGGAGTGATTTTTTGCCTGATTGTGGCCACACCCTGGAATTATTGTCTTTAATTATCTATCTCAAGCAATGCCAAGAAATTCTCCCAAATCACTGAAGGCCAAATGAATGTTAATTCTTTGAACATAACTGTCACATAGCCCTTATGTAAAACCTAGGATGGATCTTATGAAATCAAGCAATAATAGTGAGACAACTTGAAAAAGGAAAATTTCAGGTTTATTCCTGGTCCACCAGAGATAGTAACAATAATGAAATGAGTCACTTTCACTTTCTCACCCCAATAGAAGTAAATCCAGAGAGTTGACTAGGTAAGGAGTGAAAATCTATTTAATTCTAGCCATTATATTAATTATAAAATGAGAGGACTAATAGCTGTTACCATAAGCCATTTCCTCCTAAAACTATATGTATGTGAGACAGGCACTTTAATGAGGTAGAGAGAATGCTGGTATCAAGCCTTTTGCTAAGAATTTTATATTATACAGCTGAGAAAACTGAGGCAGTCTGCAGTTAAGGTTACTTGCCTAGAATCACCTAGCTAGTAAGGGTCTGATGTCAGATTTGAACTCTAGTCCTCCTGTCTTCAGGTTCAGTGCTTAATCCTAGTGTCACCTAGCTGCCTAGTCAAGAAGAGCTGAGTTTCAATTCTATTTCAGTCACTTATTAACTGTGTGAACACAGGCAAATCACTTACCCTCTATGATCGTTAGGTCATTAATACTAAGTTATTGATTAGTTATGAACTAAAATAGGCAAAGGAAGTTCTTACCCTAATGAAATTCTTAGTCTTTGATATATTGGTGTGAAAATACAGGTTAAAAGTATTAAATAGTAAAAAGAAAATTTGAAGGATTTGTGGTAGAATCATATTAAATTGACTTGTTTATTAGTTAATATTAAATTTATAAAAATCACATAAAAACATTTCTTAGGTAAGTTAACAATCATAAGGCTTACTGGGTAATATATCCAGCAAATTCCATGCCGAATGTTATCTTTGTATTGTCCCTTGAAGATCAGTCTCCCATCTGAGTCATACTCTTGGGCTGGTCCATTCAGTTCTCCATCTGCATAGGTGCCTTTGAGTACTCCACCATCCTCATATGTGTATACTCCCTGGCCCTGTAAGGCATCATCCACATAATATCCTTCCAGTGTGCTGAGTAAGAGAGAAAGAGAGAGAATGGCTTCAACCTTCTATAGAAATGAGCACTGCATTAATTTAACTCCAGTCTTAACTCTTCAATAACTCCTTGTGGGGTGTATGTGTGTATGTGTGTGTGTCCCTACATTTAAAATAGGCTCCAGAATTTTCATGGATCACTGGAGAAGATATAATTGATCACATAATTCAGGTTAGGAATGGAGGGCTAAACTTAACTCTTGACCTCCTGGCTCCTACTACAGTCATTTGTGTTTTTCTCTCTGGAATAGCGAAGAAAGGGAAAACTGAGATCACCTAAACTTCAAGTATGTCACATTTCCTTTCTCCACTATCATAGAAATGTCAGGGCAGAGATTCCCTTAGCATTTCCTTACCACTCATTCTCAAGAACTTGGCTACCATGGATAAGCTCCTGACTATCTTTCAAATGGGTATTACAGATCATCTCTTAGAATATAGATATTTGCCATGGGAATATGCTCAGATTTCTGGGTTGGTTAAAAATTAAAATTCTTTTTTTCCCTTGGCATCTCATAAAAAACAGCAATCTTGACTTGACTAATTTTAGGAAAGGTTTGTCATAGAATCTGAACATCACTTCTCAACACAAGTGGTAGCAGGAATGGAAAGGTGTGCATGTATGGGTCGAGGGATGAGGAACACTGGCTACCCCGTGTTGAATCAGAAGGGCAGAGTTTGAAAGTCATCACTCCAGGGTAGGATAGGATAGGGTTACCATGAAGACATCATTTTTCCCCTTATCACTTTGTTAATAATAATAGCTCACCTGTGTATAGTGTATTCTCATTTACAAAGTACTTTTAAATACACTATTTCATTCACAAACATACCTAGATTCCACAAAATCAGAGCACAAAAGTATAAGGTTCCAGGTGAAATCCTTAGCATATACTTGTCTTTTAAAAGGCAGAAAATAACTTTACTAAAAAAAATTCTTATTCCTATGCAATCCAGTAAATCTCCAGTGATTTGGAATAATTATGGAGAAGAACAATTTGAATGAACAAAATCTATATACATTTTAGAATTTTTAAATATTCTTAGGGAAACACCTGGAAACAATCAAAGGCTTGGAGCTGGAAAAGTCCTTTAGAGGACCTTTAGTCTGTTCCCCCATTCCCACCATCACTCCCTCCCCCCTTTATTTTATCCTTCATTATTTCTGATTGGTCTCCCTTCCTCAAATCTCTTCCCATTCCTGTATATTCTTCACTCCTCTGCCAAAAGTCTGACTATTACCCCTTACTCAGTAAACTCCAGTGGCTCCCTATTACCCTCCAGAATCAATTATAAAATTCTCTGATGAAAACCCTTCATCAACTGGCCCCTTTCTAGCTTTCTAGTCTTCTTATACTTTTCTCCCCTCCATATATTCTTTTGAGCCAGTCACATTGGTCTACTTTTGATTCCTTGCACCCCACACTCTTCCCCAGTCTGTGCCTTTTCACTATCTGTCCTTCATGCATGGAATGCTCTCTCTTCTCATCTCTACCTCCTGGTTTTCTTCAGGATTCAGTTCAAATACCACTTTCCACAAGAAGACTTTTCCAGACTCTCCTTTTTTCCTCAACTGTGATTACCTCTCTTATACACTGTATATATCTTGTTATACGTTCTAGTTTGAGATGCCAGTAAAATACTCCAGGTGGAAATGCCAGAAATGGGGTGATATATAAAATAAGGTCTTGAAATATAAAAATAATATATAACAAAGTTATAATACAATCTTTTGTTCATCCAAATATGGAATTGATGGATAAGGCTTTGTTTTGCTTTACAGAGATTTCTGCAGTAGTAGAATATAGATGAGTGCTCTAATCTTAAAACAACCTACGAGTTGAGTTTGAGATCAATGGACCACTTGATTGAAAGCCTATGGGAGAATCCTTGGAACAGTAAGCAAGTACCTTGTGGTCCGAGTGACTGGATTTTCTAGCATCAAGAACTGAACTGAACAATGTTAATTTCTGAGGATGAAAAGATGTTTCTTAGAAAACTCAAGGTGAAATTAAGCTTTATGTTAGCCAGGCAAATGGATTATCAGAATTCTTTTATAACTACTGGCAATACTAAGAAACAGAATTTTTTTTTTATTGTACCTGTATATTGCAATTTTTCTTTTAACTTTATCAGGGGACCTATGACTTTGTAGAAACTGTGCTTCTTAAAAGAACTAAACCTTGAATTCAGCATTTGGAGACCCATGTCTGCTCTCTCTGAAATCCTGATTTGTGAAAACTCTTCTAATAAGAACCATCGGTTTCTCAGAATGTAACTTTTGTGTGCTGAGTCCTCTGGAAACCCAATTAATTGATTTACCCAAATGGAGGTCATGAGTTTTTAACTAGTCAAATAAAAAGCTTAACAGAATTAACCCTATTACTTCTTAAACATATATCAAGTTCAGCTAGCAATTAGAAATAAAAATGAAAACAAGGAGAAACTCATTGACTTCTTCCTCTACATAAAGGCTCTTTCCCATTTTTAACCAGAAATTAAAAATAAGAAAATATATTTCCTTTGACTAGATCATGGCAGAGGTTGAATGATTATTAGGGATAAGATAGAAAAGATTTCTGCATTAGATGGAAGCTGGAGCTAGATGGTCTGTAAGGATTTTTTCAATTCTGACTTACATCTATGCTCATCACACAAAGCACCTTTTCTCCTTTGAGTAAGTCAGTCATTGAGACCCTCCAAGATGTCAGGCTAAAAATAACTGAATACAACACAAAATTCCAGAGTAAAACAAGATAACTTTTGTAAATATTACTTGGAAAATGGAGAACTCAATTCTCTCCAATGGCTGTCTCGGTTTAGCAGAGGGATTATAGATTTAGAACTGGGAAGGGCCTTATATATGAATTTTATAGCTAAGGAAAGGAAGCTTGGGAATGTTAAGGGACTTGACTGGAGGTCATGCATATTGTGGAAGAACCATGATTTGAAACTTGTTTGTTTGCTTGTTATTTTTTTCTGTTCTCATTTTTTTTTCCTTTTTGATCAGATTTTTTTTTTTTTGCAAAACATGACAAATATGGAAATATGTTTAGAAGAACTGCATATGTTTAACCTATATTGGATTGTTTACTGTCCAGGGTGGGGGGGGCGGGGCAAGAGGGAGAAAAATTTGGAACACAAGGTTTTGCAAAGGTGAATGTTGAAGACTATCTTTGCATGTATTTGGAAAAAAAGGAAATCCTGTTAAAAAAAAAAAAAAACAAAAAAAACAGGGGCAGCTAGGTGGTGCAGTGGATAGAGCACCAGCCCTGAAGTCAGGAGGACCTGAGTTCAAATGTGACCTCAGACACTTGATACTTCCTAGTTGTGTGACTTAACCCCAGTTGCCTCAAGAGGAAAGAAACCAACAGCAATAATTTTGGCACAGGTGGAAAGGGGAAAATTTGAGTTGAAAACATATCATAAATGTAATAGAATTTTTAAAAATTAATGTAAAGATTCAAAATAAATATAATATTTTCAGATCCCTACTTTATCTTCAGGCTAATATGTTGAATGTAAAATAAAGCAACTCTAAGGTTAGTCTATATCTTATCAAAGAATCAGATTTAGAGCTGGATGAGATCTTCTAATGGGGCCATTGACTCATTTTATAGATGAGGAAACTGAGGCTCAGAAAAGAAGTTAAATGACTTGTTCAAGGTTTCACTGCTAGTAAAGAGTCTGAGGGAGAATTTTGGCTCAGGTAGGTCTTCTTGACTCCCAGTACAATGCTCTATTCTCTACACCATCCAGCCACGCCATTATCACACTAGATTTGACCAAAAAGTTACCAAAAGATTCCTACAAAATTTTGGTTAAAATATCCTTAAATAAAAACCAACACCTGCAATTTGAACTCAGAGTAAGTAGAAATGTGGCACCTAAAATATTTTAGCTTCCTATTCATTTTCACAATACCCCGCTGGAAAACATTTTATAGGTTAAAAAAAAGCCCCAAGCTTGAGTTTGCCTAGTCTACATCAGACAAGCCCTTCTGGTTATTGTTAATTTCAATAAACATTTGGATGGTGTAGTGGTAAGAAGGCTGATCTGGGGGGTCAAGAGAGACTCGAACTCACATGCCATCTTATTAATTGGGAGATTGTGAACAAGTCACCCAACAATAATAACTGGCATTATATAAAGAGTTGTAAAGATTGCAAAGCATTTTACAAAGTTATTTTATTATCACAAAAATTCTAGGATGTGATTGTTATTATTCCATTAGTTTAAATTCTCAAATCTCAGTTTTCTCTTATGTAAAATAAAAAAAAAGACTTAGAGTACTTACATTATAGGGTTATTGTCAAATGAACTAGCCTACAGAAAGCACTTAAATCCAAAAACTCTATAAAATCAGTTATTATTATTATTGTTTTTATTTTATGGTTCCTCCTTGCCTATAAATATTGACATTAAAGGAAGGATTTCAATTTAGAATTACACTGAAGAAATTGGTTTATAAAATCAGTATTACCTGGCCTTATGATAATGTTTTTAATTTGGGTGGAACACAAAAGTGATAGTAAAAGGGGGAAAAAGAGATCTTTATTTCTAGAAATAATTGTCAGCAGAACTCATTTTATTTGTAGGACAATTAAATGTGGCAAAGCACAAAGACTATGACTTCCCCTCAAATTTCTAATAATGAATCTGCTGATTGACAATGATTTGGTTTGTCTGTTGATAACCCTCAATGGGTCATAGGATTTAACAAGCTTAACTTGTTTTGGATGTAGCCCAATGAGTTGTTCCTTTTAAGGTTTTGTAAATGTTTATTAATCTGAATTGGAATGTTTAATAGGGCAAATCATTTTATCTCTTAGGATCTCAGTTTTCTCTTCTTCAAAATAAAAGGTACCAGAAGTGAGACTCATCTTCCTGAGTTCAAATCCTGTCTCAGACATTTAGTGGTTATATGAGCCTGAGCAAGTCACTTAATGCTGTCTGCCTCAGTTTCCTCATCTGTAAAATAAGCTGGAAAAGGAAATGGTAAATTGCTCTAGTATCTTTGCCAAGAAAATCCTAAATAGGGTCATGAAGAGTCGACACAACTCAAATGAAAGGAGGAGGGAGCAGATGATGACTAAGGGTAAGTCTAGCTCTTAATCTGTGATCCCACATGAACATAAAAGAAAGCATTCTGAAATGGAGGCAGGGCAACTTAATGAGTAATGAATATTCTGATTTTGCAGAACTAAATTTTGGAGTTCTTTATTTAAATTTGCTTTTATTTTTAATCTAGATGTGTGAATTCATTAGTACAGTAATCTTAACCCTACCCCACCTGACTCATTCTATTAAGAGAACTTGTGGTAGCTTACAGTCAGTAAAATTTCTGGTCTAGGATCCCACAATCAGCATAAAACATAGATTATGAAAGCCATGTCTTCTCAGTTTCAAGACTGGCCCTCTCTCTATCCACTAAGCCAAGCTGTTTCTCAGGCTCTCAGCTAACTGCTTCTTTTGAATCTACACAACTAAGACATTTTAAGACTCTTTACTGGTTTCCAGGAATTCAACCAGTTAAAAATTCAATAGAGCTATTTCTTCTTCCAGAAATCCAAGTGGAGGAAATTCCTGCTATTAAAATATCATTAAATCATATACCACTTAAAGAAAAGTTTTGCCTCTCAAAGTTATCGGAATACCAAGTGGGATTTCTCCTCCCTTCCTTCTAATTTAGGGGTGTAACCCTTCACCCAAAGTCATCAGACCAAGGAAGGGACTTTCATGAATTTATAACAAAGATGCAGACATTTTTATTTCCTATTTCCCCTCAGACTTCCCAGCACGTCTTTCTAAATTTGCTTTGTTTTGAAGCCAGATTCTTGGTGAGGAAATTTCTTCTATCAAAGCAATTTAGATTGTTCAGCAACTTTTAAACAAAGTTTTAACAAATTACTTGCAGGCCACTGGTAAGTGAAGGCCAAGGTCACACAGAGAATATGTAACAAGTAGAACTAGTACCCTAATTTTCAGGCTCTCTATCCACTCTGCTATGTTGCCTCTCTTCTTCTAATTTTTGAAATATGAATCCATCCAATGGCCAAAAAAAAAATCATTAGGAAATAAACCAGTGTTTTGATACTCAGCAGCACAAATCAATCTCAACCTGTTATTTTGTTGTTATTGTTATTTTAACTTTCATTTCAAAGTGCTTGTTTCTGCCTCATTAGAGTATAATTTTTTAGAACAAAGGTCCAAGGCAATTCATATCCTTACCTCCCTTTCATAAAATCACAGAATCTTAGTAGGATGAACCCTCAAAGGCCACCTAGTCTTACCAACATCCAACATGTGGTCATCCAGCCTCCCCTAAACAGGGTTCTTCACCTTTTGTACATCTTGGAACCACAGACCCCTTCTCAGAATAATGTTTTGAAATGTACAGTATAAAATAGGTAGGATTACAAAGTGGCACAAGACTTTGGAGCCTGCCCTAATCACCTAAAATGGAGGCACCCTCAATAGTCATTGTTCCAAAAGGAATTCAATTATACTGGAATATAGTTAACAAATTAAAACAAAAATAAAAATAAAACTTCCCAGGTCCAGTTTAAGAATCCCTGCCTTAAAGTCTTTTATCATGTGAGATCCTTGGGGAAGGGAGCATAAGACAGCTTGACCATATTAGTGGAAAGCATAATTGTCTTTCTGACATAAATCCTCAAAGTTTGGACAGCAACTCTATGGTTTCCAGTTCCCTTTATTAACCCATTAGGTCCCTTCTATCTCTATGTTTAGCTAAACCATTTGAGAAGCTGTTTTCAGTGTACCATCTGCTGGGCTAAATTCCAAGGTAAGTGACTACCTGATACAAGCCTACAACTCCCCTTGAGCTCCCAACAATGGAGTGGGGCAGGAGAGGATACACACATTTTGGACCAAATCTAAGTAAACCCTTGTTTATTGCAGAGGCAGCCCAATTTCTCCTTCTTAATCTGATGAAATGATTTGTTGCATTTTAGACCTGGAAGAGATTTTATACATTCTAGTCCAACTTTTTCCTCTGATCTTCATAAGTCCCCCACTAAACTCTCCTTCCTGATGAGATCTGCCTGGGTAATAAGTCCTAGAAAGAATCTATCTAGTGGAAACCTCATAAATTGGCAAGCTACATGTTAAGAGAGGAAAAAAACACTTGGAAGTATCATCAGAAGTTTGAAGTTCAACCATTGGCTCTGCCATTTACTAGATATCTGGCTTTGGACCTCTCTGGGTCCAAACTTCATTTGTAAAATGAAAGCATTGGCTTAAATGATTACTAAGATGTCTTTCAACTCAAAATACATGACCTAAAGATGGCAATGTGGGATATCTTTCAGTAGCTGTTTTTTTGCAGTATAATCCTTCAAGCAAAAGACCGTTGCTTTTTTTTCTTTTCTCAATTTAAGGTCATTGGCCATTAGTTCTAACTTAAGACACACAATCTGTTGACATCCAAACTAATTTTATGATTCTGTGGAAGGATCTGTGACTACACAAAAGAGATAAATAATGAGAAAATCCCTAGCTTTCACTCCATAATAACTATGGTCAGTACTTTGACCTTGAATTCTCAGAATTTAGCCATACAAGGCTATAATTGGGTATTCTGGTAGTTAGGGAAAATTCAGTTGAGGGAGAGTAGGATGCAGGGAACAGCCCACCCAATTTGACATAGTGACATCAGGCAAGGGAAAGGCTCATTCACTGGAGAGTTCAGATGGGTTAAAGCAATGGAGAGAGGGGTAAAACTCTGTGTATGACAATGTGTATGACAAAGGTAGCAGAAGGTCTTAATATATGCAGCCTGAAGAAGCAGAAGTTCCTTCCCATCTTGGCACCTAGTAACAACAACCTAGTTGCCTACCCTATTTGTGACTGAGCACACTTAGTAGGTAAAGACCACTATATACCTTAAACCTGGCCATTCCTGTCTTTTTTCCTTACTCTCTAATCTTCAATATTTGTCTATATCTGTTTCCTTCCCAGAAACCTAAAAACACTCCCAATTTCTTCCATCAAACCTCATTCGAGTCTACAAGATCCATTTGTCATAATCCTGTCTCTCCTCTCCTTCTAGGCTAAGCTCCCTGAAAACCACAAACATGAAAAACTATGAGTATTTGATATCTCTACCTTTTCACTGTCTACTCACTTCTCTGGATTATGTATTCATTGAAAAGAGAATGCCCTCACCAAAATTATCAATTGTCTCTTTACTGTCAAATCTAATCCATTTTCCAATCTTCTTGATTGCCATTTGTCACTGTTGATCACCTTCTCTTCCAGAATAATTTTTGCTGTTTGTATGTCTAGTACATTGCTCTTTCCTTGGTTCTCCTTTCTGAGCAATCCTCAGTCTTCTTTGCACCATCTTTATCCATGTTATGATCACTAATTTTTCTTTCTCTTTTTCTGTGTGTGTCTGTCTGTCTCTGTCTCTTTCTGTGTCTCTATTTTTGTCTCCGTCTCTGTCTCTCTCTTTCTCTCCTTCTGGGACTGTAGTCAAAAAAGACCTGAGTTCAAATCTGGTCTCCAATCAATACTTACTTTCTGTGTGACCTTGGAGAGGTCATTTATAAGATGTGCTGGAGGAAGAAATGGTAAACCACTCCAATATCTTCATCAAGAAAATCTCAAATGGGGTCACAAAGAGTCAGGAGTGATTGAAATGACTGAACAATAAGGTTATACAAGTTCTGCACAGGACCTACTCACACTCTTTGAGTATGTGGCCACTAAAAGAAGTGCCTATTTGCTGGGAAATGTGCTACTAGTCACATTGCCTAATGTGGAATTGAAGAGGAAAAGTATTTGATTCAAATTGAAGTTATATTTAGTAGGTTAAAAAAAAAAAAGACAGTTTGCTTAGACTCACCCAGGTAATCTGTCTCAAAAAAAAAAATCTAGTGAGGAGCAAGGAAAAAGAAATTGAGCTGCCCTGATTTTCACTAGAGTTATCCTCTCTCCCTCCCTCCCTCCTTCCCCCTTGGAAACATTGCTGCTCTTGCTACAAGAAACAATACTGCCTTTTGTCTATATAATTGCCAGAAAGGGACAGCCGTGTTGTGTCCAGAGGAACAGCCGCACAGAATGGATTCTCAGCCAGTTTACAGCTTCTTTTATCCCCTCTTTCATCTAGAATATCTTGCTATTTTGGACAAGAGGGCACTGGGCTTGTTCAAAATAACATCTCATCCTGCAGGGGACCCACTAGCTGAAATTTAACCTTTATTCTTTGAGGAAGAGCTGTTGTTTCCATGTTAAGACCAATAATTTGGGAAATCAGGAGGAAGCCCAGCCCAATCAATCCATTGAAGTAGTTGCTAAATTATTCACTCTAGGATTAATCAGGGTCTTTGCTTTCTCCCTCTCCACTTTACTGTTTAGCCACTGCTTTCTTGCTCTTCAGCATCTCTGCCAGGGGGAAATTCAAGGGAAATTCATACAGATGAAAATCAGTTACTTTGCTCTTTTTTCATAGCTCTATCTTGAAATTACTTGATTTATATCTGGCCACTGGACCCAGATGGCTCTGAAGGGGAAACTGAGGCAAATCATCTTGCCCAGACCTCCTTCACTTTAATCCAATTCACTTGCATGTCATGTTATCCCCTCCCAGATGTTATGGTCCTCTTTGGGAATAAGGGACAAACAACAACTAGCATCTGATTGATATTTATTTATTTTTGCTCATGTTTCCTAATAGAATATAAGCTCTTTGAGGACAAGAACCATTTAAGTTTTTTGTCTTTGCTTCCCAACAGCTATCTACATAGTAAGTGCTTAATAAATGTCTTGAATTCAATGGATTTGAATCACAAAAACCTCAGTGGAGAGTTAGAATGACTGATTAGAGACAATGTGCTTGTAAAGTAATAATTTATAGATAGATTTTGATTATGTATGCTCTCTTAACCTCCTACCATTGCCATGAATAATTAAAAATCCCTTGCACAAGAAAAACCTTTAAAATCAACTTATTTATATTTGCAAAGTGATTGAGTGAATATTACAGAAAATCATAAACAGCAGTTCATGAAAGCCCACTGTGTCTGTAGCAAAAGACTTTAGTTCATTATTACTAAATGGCATGCATCTAATCCTTGTCATCCATAAAGAGAGACTTTATATATGGAAGCCCCCAAATTTTGTCTATCTGATTCTTTTACACTGGATTAAGGTTTAGAAGGTTATCCCCCTCTCCCAAACCTAAATGCTATTATAATTAAACTGTGCCCTATAATTAAGATTAGTTTAACCAATTTAACTATTAACCCCTAATTCTCAGTCTCTGCAGGAAAAGCCATGGGGACAATTCCTCAAAGTTCTAACTGTGATATTTAAAAAATTTGAGAGACTTAACTTCTGGTAATTAGATATTTTATTAATAATGCCAGCATTTTAAATAGAATGGCAGCAAGCTTTTTATGCCCTTAGAAAAGGGATATTCCTGAGGATGGCAACTAACTGTGATTGGTTAGCAATTAATGAGAGAATAAATAGTATAATAAGGGGATGGATCTATCCTAATAAACTTTGATTATGTCATTTACTTCTAAGTTACCCCCAACCTTGCACAATTTATTCAAAGAATTTATATATCCCACTGAAACCTGAGCTAGTTGGTTGGAGTAGCAATACCCAAAATATAGAGAATGTTAATCCTTCAATCAACCTTCTTTAAGAGATTGTTTGAAGAAATAGGACAGGGGAGAAAAAAATTGGGGTCTCTCCAATTTTAACAATTGGCTATCAATATAAAAGAAAAATAATCATTTCTCTCAAAACTAATATGATTTAGGAGAGTGGCCACTTCCCTGTATGAGGATCAAAGTTGCTTCCTCTTGCTTATTAAGAATGGAGTTCTTGCTATTATTCACATCATCACCCATATTCACAAGAGATAAGAAGCTGCTTGCTTATCCCCTCAAGCAGTAAAAGCAAGCAAAGCAAAATTATTAAAAAAAAAAAAAAAAAAAAAAAAGAGCCTTTAAAGGGAGGCACAAATTAGGAGCAAAGGGAAGGGATACCCGTCATGAGATCAACATAAAAATCAACATGGAGACAAATTCTCCAGAAAAAGAAGCATGAACACAAATTGTCAAATGCTACCTTCCATCAAAGAAGAAAAACTTTCCCCGTCCATTCTTTTCTCCATGGACAAAGTGCCCCTCGAATCTGTCTGTGGAGGAGTAGGTGACGGTGCAGAAGCCATGTGGTAACCCATCATCATCCAGATGCCCTTGGAAAAATTGAAAAGCAAAAGAATCCATAAAACCGGGGTTGCTCCAACCATTAACAAATCAGTGATGTGACTAATACTTAAACCAAGGGACCCCGAGAGGGATTTTTTAAAAAATAATGATGTTTTTGCCATTTTTTAAAAAACATCATAATCATTATGGGACATAACCACTCTCTATTCCTCCCTTCTTCCCTTCCCTTCTTCTAAACCCTTTCTTGTTACAAAGGAAAATATTATAAACTAGACAAACTTGTCTAATGTTGTCTGCAGCTTTATGTCCTACCAGAAGGAGGCAGGTATTTCACTCACCTGGGTCTCCTGAGCAACAACAAGGAGGCATACTCTCCAAAGAACTTTTTAAAACTTACAAGTAGACTTATATACATTAGGCAACCAATTTATTTTAAAGGGGTACAAGCTTTTGTTATTTCTGTTATATAATTATAGAATAGAAAAGAAGTTCCTCTTTAGCTGGAGAGATCTACAAGTCATCAGTTATTTTAAGGGCAATAGGCACAACAGATATTTAACCTGTGGCCAGACACATTATCATTTAATTCTTTCAATTCATCCATTTATTATCATAATATTTATACAATTCTTTAAGGTTGACAAAGCTCATTACATATGTTGCTGATTTTATAATTCCCCCAAAACTTATGTTATTATAATATGAAGAATTAGATATTGAAATGGTTCTGATATCTCAGCAGTGCGGATGTTTCTCTCCAATATACAGATTTTTATTTTTTTAATTTTTTTTTATTAAAACTTTTTATTTGCAAAACATATGTATGGGTAATTCTTCAACAATGACCCTTACAAAGCTTTCTGTTACAAATTTTTCCCGCCTAGTCCCCACCCCTCCCCTAGATGGCAGGAAATCCACTGCAGGTTAATTATGTTAAAATACTTGACAAATTGAATATATAATATACAGATTTTTTTTTTTTTTTTTGCTGAGGCAATTGGGGTTAAGTGACTTGCTCAAGGTCACACAGCTGTTACGTGTCTGAGACCAGATTTGAACTCAGGTCCTCCTGACTTCAGGGCTGGTGCTATATCCACTGCGCCACCTAGCTGCCCCAATATACAGATTTAAAAAAAAAAAAAAAAGTTTTATTAATGCACTTTGTTTTTACATTATACATATTTATAGATTGGGGCAGCTAGGTGATGTAGTGGATACAGTGCTGGACCTGGGGCTTCCTAGACTTACTGTCTGACTCTGCAAGTCCTTTAACCCTGTTTGCTTCAATTTCCTCATCTACAAAATGAGTTGAAAAGGAAATGGCAAACCACTTCAATATCTTTACCAAGAAAACCCCAATAGGATCATGAAGAATTAGACACAATTGAAACACTCAACAGCAGTTTACAGATTGCTCCCGTTTTGTGAGAAATCTCTTGAATAAAATTTTAAAAATTAAGCAAAATAAATAATACAATGATTTACTCTGAAAGTAAAGGAGATATTTCTCATCTGTAGTACCCCCACCTCTCAATTTAAAAAAAAAGTAAGAATCTATTTTTGTCTCCTACCCATGCTCACCCATTTTTAAAAAAAAAAAGAAAAACAAAAAGTTTTTTTTGGGGGGGGGGGGCTGAGGCAATTGGGGTTAAGTGACTTGCCCAGGGTCACACAGCTAGGAAGTGTTTAAGGTCATATTTGAACTCAGATCCTCCTTACTTCAGGGCTGGTGCTTTAGCCACTGCACCCACCTACCTGCCCCAAAAAGTAATTTCTTCTTGGGACAAAGATGCATTGTCCCAAGCAAAGCAAATTCCTTCAATGGTTATGTTGATAAAAAAAAAAAAAAAAAAGTCTCATGCTGCACCTAAATGTATCATTACTTTAAAATGGGCAGCCTTTTTTATTGTCAACATTTTGGAAATAAGAATGTTCATTTTATGGATCAGAGTTGTCATAGCATTCAAAGTTGTTTCTTTTTACAAGATCGTTATTATTGTATAAATGGTTCTGCTCGTTTCATTCTTCACCAGTTTATAAAAATCCTAAAAATCTTCATTTGAATGACATTGATATTTCTGTACAAATTGTTCTTCTGAGTCTGCCTATTCATTCATGTAAGTCCATGTCTTTTTGAAATCAGCTATTTTCTCATTTCATACAACCTAAGAGTACACTTGTCACTTTATATCCCATTCTCAATTGATAGACTTGCCCATTAGGTTTCAGGGTTGTGTTTTTTGGGTACCATCAAAAAGACACTGCCCAACATCTTTCTATTTTTTTTTAATTATTAAAGCTTTTATTTGTATAACATATGTATGGGTAGTTCCCCAGCATTGATCTTTACAAAGCTTTCCAACAAATTTTACCCCGAGTCCCCTCCCCTCCCCTAGTTGGCAGGAAGTCCACTACATGTTAATAAGCAACATCTTTAAGTATTTCTCTATGTAACCCATTCGTGGCTGACTCCGCCTGTGGGACTCTTGCCAGTACCCTCTCAACTTTAGCACAGATAAACACCATATACTCTTTCTCTTGACATTACTAAGATTCCAGTGGAAGATTTCACATGAATAAACTGAAGGTAAGACAATTTGAACTGTACCTGTTCTACTTAATTGAGCATCTAGCTCTGGCTAATATTGCAATATGGGCAACCCCTATGGTAGATATTCAGGATATGAACAAGAGTTGCACATACCATTCCCCAGTTTAATAAACTCTAATAGTTCCATATCACATTTAGAATCTAAAACAAATACCTCTCTGGCACATAAGGCCTGTCACAAATTGGCTCTATTCTGATTATATTACACTATACATTCATCAGTCCAGCCAAATGGGCTCCTTTCTCCATCTCTTTGTTCAGGCTGTCCCCTAAACTTAAAACACAATCCATTCTCAGCTTCTGTCTCTTAAAATCCCTAGTGTCCTTCAAAGCTCATCTTTGAGGATCACCTGGATATAATTTACTTTGTATTTTTTCTTTTCTGGCCTAGACTTGTGATTTCATTGTTATTCAGAATGCTTGGTAAAAAGTGCAGATTGGCATCTTTTCTGCAAATCACAATGTTACAGTTTCCTGAGATGTTTGTTCAGGATCACATTGCCTACATGCATCAAAGTCAAATTCAAACTCTGATGACACCATAGCTCCATCCACAATGCCATGCAATCTCTGATATATTGGTCCATATTTTGTAGTTATAACTTATAACTGTTATAAAACCAAAAAGCTTTGATTTTCCCTTAAAGAAAGTTCTTAGACAACCAGATTTGTTTTGTTTTTACCCCCAGTAAATGCTTGTTGATAAAATGTCAGAGTGGGAGGCAGGGAGAGGTTGGGTAGCTACATTTTTGGAAGTTATACATAACATTTCAGAGGCACAGTGGATAGAATGCTGGATCTGGAGTTAGGAACATGAATTCAAATCCAGTTTCAGACATTTATTATGTTACTCTGGGCTAACTTATTTGATCTGTCTAAAACAAACACAATAATACCATCTACCTTGCAGGGTTTTTTAAGGATTCAGTGAGAACATATTTGTAAAAAACATCAATATAGTGTTTGACACACAATAAAAATCATATAAATGCTTATTCTCTCCCCTGCCTTGAAGTCCACTGCAAAGAATCATTAATCTAAGCTCCATATGCTTTTATTTTAAATAACTGAAGTCAAATAGCTACAATAATGATATGTTCTAGTCTAAAACAGCACCAGTCACAGAGTAAGGTTTTAGACTATTGGAGGTCTACAAAGATCCTCCAGGAAGTCTATAGATATCTTATACTATTAATATCTTGCAATATTTCAATCATGTCCAACTCTTCCTTGGGAAAAATAACTGGAGTAGTTTGCCATTTCAACTCCAACTCAATTTACAGATGAGGAAACTGAGGCAAACAAAGTTAAGTGACTTGCCCAGACAAGATTAAGTGTGTAAGGCTGGATTTGAACTCAGGTCTTTCTGACTCCAGACTGCTCTCTATCCACTTGACCACTTAGCTGCCCTGTAGTATTAATTAATAGTATTAATATTATTATTAATATCATATATTATTCATGTTTATGCTGACAATGTCTATTACTCTTTTTTTAAATGATTAAAAAAAACCCAACAACAACAAATTTACTATTTCACTGGCATGAGCGTCCCCAATAAGAAACTTTCTTTTGCTCAACATAGATCAGTCCCTTCTCTAAAACTTAGTCTTATAGAGTTTTCTGTGGACCCTGAGCTAAGTAGTAAAGTGGATGCATAGGAGTTGGAGTGAGGAAGACCTCCATTTGAATGTTGTTTCAAATGTCTATTAACTGTATAATCTTGGTTGAGACACTGAAATCTTTCTGTGCTTCAGTTTCCCCATTTGTAAAATAGAGATAAAAACAGAACCTACCTGAAAGTTCATGTGAAATTCAAATGACTGAATATGTAAAGTGCTTTGTAAACTTCAAAGCACTATATACATGATAGCTATTATTATTATTATTTTTAGAGGAAGTGATTTTCCAAGGATCACAAGTCATTGTATTTCAGAGGTGGAATATGAATCCACATTTTTCTTCTCTCTAGTACATCACACTAGTTCCCTCAGTTTTTTCTGATAATGAACAAAAATCTCTAGTGTATTCTCAATAGTATTAATAGAAAGAATGGGTTGGTTGTTTCTTTGATTTTTTTTTTTTTTTTTTTATGAAACCAGCAGAGAGAGATGAGATAAGCAGATCGACTATCTTTTGCCTTGCTGAAATCATTCTTGGCCTGAAACACCTGGGCACTATTGAGCATGATCTTTAACAGAATAACTCAAATGTTGCCCTCATATCACATACCATCCCAAAGAAGTTGAAAAGAGGATACTAATAAGAATGATATTTTGATTCTCCATATTTTTTTAAAATACTCTTCAAAAAACAAAATGTATTTTTTTTTCTAAAGAGATAAAAACATTGTCAGGAAATAGGAAGCTTATGATTATTTTTCAATAATGGTAACAAAAATTGTTACTTTTATTATTTAAGTATATATTCAAACTAGCAGACAAAACTCCT